>CM021104.1:377693218-377911120 GCA_007115665.2 Sequoiadendron giganteum
GAACTTTTTCAAAGTTCCTAGTCCTGATCCCGTTCCAGCTCTGGGTCTGCCCCTTGTTGGCTTGTTCCTTTCTTCGACGCTTTGGTCCTTTTCCCCATTTGTGTTCGGTGGAGTCGGGCGCATAATGGATCATGATTGGGAACTTTGGAAAAGTTCCCAGTCCTGATCCCATTCCGGTTTAGGCTCCACCCCCGTTGGTGTTTTCCTTTTTCACTTGCCCTCCCCATTATTGGTTTCTATCATGGTTCCGCCTCCTCCAGTCTCCGGCTCCGATTCCGCCTGGCTTCTATTTGGTGCCTGCTTTGTTTTTCATTCCGCCTCCAGCAAGTGGGTTTTGGCTTTGTCTTGCCTGTTCCCCTTTCCTTCCACCTCCGCCTGCACCTGGACTACTACTTGGCTCTCTAACTTTGGAAATCTATGAAATTGTTTTATGTTTTGGTGATGTATTGGGCATTGATGGTGGCTTTTGTTTTGCAAGTTTATGTGCCCATGGGCTATAGTGGAGTGTGTGTGCTTCATTTGTTGTTGGGTGTGGCTTGAGGACTGGTCCCCTACTCTTACCGTGCCCCTGCGGCTTCTTTGACTTTAACTTGCGGTAGCATGGTGTTACTGTGATTCTGCGACCTCATTCATAGGCCCTCACGGTAGTGCAGTGACTACCGCCACACTGCGAGCCTCTTTCATACTCCCCGCGGTAGCGCGGTAATTTACCGTGGTACCGGTAGTTGTTCGTTGCTTCAACATGGTAGAGCGATATTTTATCTTTTGCGGAGGTGGTGCTGGTGCCATCTTGTCGGGCTTGCGTGTGCTTTAGCTTTTTGCTCTGGGCCATTGGAACATTAGTGGTTGGTTGGTGGGACATGATGGTTTCCTCTTGGTTGGCATCGATCTTGATCGTTCATTTTGCATCTCAAGCCTAATCAGTGGTTGGTTTTTCTCCTGGTTTTGGCACGTGTTTCTATTCACAAGTGTTCATTCATGGTAGGTGTGGCTCAAGGATTTGTCCCTTGGTTGTGTGTTATCCCAGGTTGATCTGATGGCATCATTTTTCTACATTCATGGCTGAACGATGAGTTATTGCGATCTGTTGGGGCTGATCTAGTTGATGGTTGTGATTTGTGGTAACCCTAGCTTTGCTTCACGCTATGGGTAGTTTTCTATAAATGTGGCATTCTGCCTCTTTTGTAAGGGTTCAATCTCCATATAGTGGGTGTTGGAATCAGTAGAGACTTGTCATTAGTAGGTTAGCAGTAGAATAGCATGCTAGCAGAGAAGAGGTAGTTTTCACATCTTAAGCAAGTGTTGTAACAAATGAGAAATTTTGTTAATACGATGATGTAATACAAAGTGCAGACATTGTGTCATGACTGGTTCCTCCTTTTCATTGGATAATCTTTCATGTTTCTTGTTCTATCTTTCAAATTTCTTGGAAATGTTTAGATGTAGCTTAAATTTAATTTGTAATGCCTATGATTTAATATCTAGAATGTTGTAGTGATCTTTGGTTCATATCTTGGGAAGTTTCTTGATTATGGGAATGTTGTACAAGGTCAACCTATACCTTATATTCATGTGTTTAGTTCAATTGTATGTATTCATTCAGTCCCATTGAATGAGTGCCTTCAGTATGACAATATTTAACACCTTAGAAGATTGCACTATTTTCTGCAAGATTGCAGGTATATCCTGGGTCAACTAGAAATTAGTTTAAGGGATTGTTCCATTCCAGGTCTTTCATCATTTGTGTGATTAGTGTTAGAAGTAGTGTTAGCAATTATAACTTCTAAAACCATTATATTTTGTTGTTTCTTTTATTAAATGGTTAGGAATCAAGGTTAAGGCATCACTATATCTTAAAATCTGACGAGTTTAGAGCTTCCAGCATTTGTACGTAAGACCCCTTGTGATTACCAGCATATTCACATTTATCACTGAGTTTGTTCTACTGCATTGTCATGACCTGACACTCGAGAGACCTTGGGGTTATCTCTTTATTCATTGAGATCAACCTTTCAAGAGAGATAAGATAAATTTTATTCTGTCTGAGTTGTTGATGTGTAGAAACACCAAACAACACTGAGTTGTTGATTTGGCAAGCTTTGTATTTACCTTTGATAGTTTATGGTTTCTTGTTCTCAATTTTGAGTGTTAGATGTTAGATGTTATCTTTTCAATTCTTTCATGTCAATGGTGAAATGTTAATGATTTCGATCGATCTTCGGTCCATACTTTTAGCAATTTTTTGATTGTAAGTTGTTGTGTAAAGTTAGTTTGGGCCTTATTTTGTGCTAAGTTCAACTGTGGATACTTGTTTACATTGCGCCATTTACTGGGTATGTGGATGAATGTTCATAGTCTGAAAATCTTTAGTTTCCTTAGAATATTGCATCATTTATGTAGAGTTGTGGGCTTGTCCTTGATCAAGCAAAGATTGGTTTTATTGGGGATCTATCCATTTGCAATCTTCATCGTTGTTGTGATTGACCTTAGGTGTTAGCATTAGGATCTCTCTGAAACCCTTATCTGTTTTGTTGTTTATTTTGAATCTGAGTGATCTTTAGGATTGAAAGCGTCATTGTATTGCTACATCTGATGAATGTACACTTCCAACATTGTTAATTTGCAGGGCCCCTTGTGATTATCAGCATTTTCATATTTATCACTGAGTTTTTTTGTTGCATTGCCAAGACCTGACATTAGAGACCTTGGGGTTATCTCTTTGTTCATTGAGATTTATCTTTCAAGAGAGATAGGATATCATATTTTGTCTCAGTTGTTTTTGTGCAAAAAACACCATCAACACTATTGAGTTTTAAATAATCAAAACCTTTAAGTTTTTTCTCATTCATTATTGTACATCCATCATAGGTCTTAAGTTGTGCTTATTTTTATTTTGATCTCAAATAGTGAGAACTTATTTTCCTTTTTGAATAAACCAAACTATTTATCCTTCTTTAGAATTATTTTTGTGATTAAGTTACCATTTCTGAAGTGTGTGAACAGTTTCTCTAAGAATAGTTGTGAATCATTATGCAAGCTTTATTATTAGTTAGGTGCATCACCATCATTTAATTTTAGTTTATGCATTCAATTCAAGCCTTTTCCCCTTTTCCATCAAAATTATAGTCAATCATTAGAAAATCATAAAGGAAGCCTACCTATAATCTAAAGGTCTACTTTCAACATAGGGTACCCACAACCTGAAAGTATTCCAATGTTACATAGGATCACAAGGCATTTTTTCTTTCACACATGGGTGCAATCATATTGATAACAATATTAATATATAATAATATATTATATATTAATACATTTTTTATGATTTCATTGGAAACAAATATTTATTTTGTTTTGGTTCTTACCATCGTAACATGTAATTTTTACCTGACCCTAGTAAAAGGTCAAAGTGGAATTTTGCATTTTTGGGTAAATGAAAACCACTTTTTTTGTCATATTTCCACTTTTTAGACCTCCATGATTCTGAATACATCCACTTACATAAAATAATAATAACCCTTTTGTAGAAAGATTGTTTGGAGTAAATTAGTCCTCTAAAGCATAAGGATGACCTTTGGTAATAATTCATAGATAGTTTTTTTTATAATGAATTGATAAACACTATATATATCTAGACTTTGATCTACTCTCTATGTTTTATAGTTAGCATTATAGAGTTTTATAATATATTAGCATTATGCCAAAGGTGGGCGTGTTTTGGCCTGCACTAAAAGCATTATGTTATTGAATATAACTATCCAAATCTCTCTCCTTCCACCTTAGTATCTAACTCTCTCTACATCTTTCTAAGAATCATGTTCTTGATGGTTTATGATGGAGAGTTGAGAGTTGAGGGTTTAGGGATTAAATTTAATTATGTAGGTTTTAGCCATAAAATGTTAATGTTGGGTTTTAGGGTTTAACATATAGCATATAAGGTTTATGTTTTAGGGTCTAGGTCATAGGGTGTAGGGTTTATGTTTGATGATATAGGGTATAGGTTTTAGGGTTGAGACTATAATAATGAGTTATAAGGTTTAGGTTTGAGGGTATCAGAACCTTGAGGGTTGAAGGTATAAAGTCTAGGGTAGAGTTTATAGGTTTTATGACCTAGGTCTAAGTGTAGGTTTTAGAGTTGAGGATATGTGATATAGTGTATAGGTTTGAGGGTATATCATTTAGGATTGAGTGTATAGGGTTGAGGGTTCATCCCCTAGGCTTTTGGGCCTAGGGTTGAGGGTCAAGAGGGTATATGGTATAGGATTGAGGGTTGAGCATTTAACATATAGGCTTTAAGGCTTGGGGTTGAGATATAAGATTTAGGATCGAGGGTATAAGGTATAAGGTTTAGGGTTGAGGTTTTAGGGTTTAGAGTTGTGCATATGGTTAAGGGTTTTATCTATTGGCTTTAGTTCCTAGGGTTGATGGATAAGGTCTAGGAAATTGATGGTATAGGGTATATGTTTTTGGGTTTGGGTATAAAGTTTAGGGTTGAAGGTATAAGGTCTAGCGTAGAGTGTATAGGCTTTACAACCTAGGGCTAAGTGTAGGGTTGAGGGTTGAGGGTTGAGGGATAGGGTTTAGGGTTGATAGTATAGGGTATCTAGGGTTTAGGTTTATGGGTATAGAGTTTAGGGTTAAGTGTATAGGTGTTAAGGTTAAGTGCATATGGTTTTGGCAATTTAAATCTATTTTAAGCCCAAAACTAAGTAAAAAACATACGTGTTTTTTAAAGTTAAAATCACGTACATGTTTGTAAAGTTATACAGATCACCTAAGGAGTGGGACATCTAGATCAGCTAGATCAAGGAGGTCGAGGAGATCAATTATATGATGATGAGTAATGGCTTATATTAATGATAACTATGATATGAATATACTAATAATGATGTTTGTAAGGTGTATGTGATTTATCACATATGCAGGTGAATGTTAATGTAGATATGTATATGGTTTAAAATGAATGTAGAATGTATCTAATGAATAATGCATATGTATGTTGTGGATATGAAATGTAATAAACATATAACATGATAATATTCTTCGAATAACAAATCTAAACACTTAAGATGAAAATGAAATGATGATAAGATGCTTAAAATAATAAATCTAAACACATAAGATGAAAAATGAAATGATGATAAGATGCTTAGAATAATAAATCTAAACACTTGATATAAAAATGTAATGATGATAAGATGCTTTGAATAAAAAATATAAACACTTCAGATGAAAACTTAATGATAAAAAGATGCTTAGAATAACAAATCTAAACACTTAAGATGAAAATTAAATGATGATAATATGTTGAGAATAACAAATCCAAAGACTTAAGATGAAAATTCAATGATGAGATGAGTTGGATGGAGATGAAGACCAAGCAACTTAATACATTAAGTGTAGAGATATATGCAATAAATAGAGAATTAATGTGCACATACAATCTATGATTAAAAAAGAGAAAAATGATGGTGATGAGAAAGAAGGGATGGGATGGGATTAGGTGTATTTGGAATGTAATAATTAAACTACTACATAGAGAGAACTTAATTTGATAATGCATGTGATACTATACATAAGGGTATGAGGAACAAAGGTGAGTAAATATCACATGCATAGGACTAACACAAAAAACACACAGGTTGGGGGTATAGAATTTAGGATTGAGTATATGGGGGGTCGAGGGTTCATCCTATAAGGTTTAGGGCCTAGGGTTGAGGGATATGGTTTAGGGTTGAGGGTATATGATATAGGGTTTAGGTTTGAGTGTATATGGTTGAGGTTTTATTATATAGGCCTTAGGGCCCAAGGTTGAGGGATAGGGTTTAGTGTCAAGAGGATATATGGTATAGAGTTGAGGGTTGAGGGTTTAGCCCATAAGCTTTAGGGCATAGGGCTGAGGGTATAGGGTATAAGGTTTAGGGTTCAGGGTATAAGGTATAGGGTTTAGGGTTGAGGGTATAGGGTAGAGGGTATAATGTTTAGGGTTGAGGGTATAAGATATAGGGTTGAGTATATGGTTAAGGGTTTAACCTATTAGCTTTAGCTTCTAGGGTTGAGGGAGAAGGTGTAGGGAACTGACGGTATAGTGTATAGGGTATAGGGTTGAGTATATGGTTAAGGGTTTAACCTATTGGATTTAGTTCCTAGGGTTGAGGGATAAGTTTTAGGCAATTGACAGTATAGGTTATAGGGTATAGGGTTTTGGGTTATGGATATAGAGTTTATAGTTAAGTCTCACATCTCCCCTATCTACTCTCCCCCCCATCTCTATTATTATATATCTCACTTATCTCTCTCCTTGAGATCTACCTCACTATATATATAACCTCTCTCTCTCTCCCCACTATCTACCTTTATCTCTCTATCTTATATTTCTATATATCTCCCATTCCTACCTCTCCCCTCATCCATCCTTATCTACCTCTCTCCCTTCCTATGTAGATCTCTCTTCTCTCTATCTCACATGTATCTCTTTATCTACCTTTGTTCTCTATATATCACCTCTCTCTATCTCTCTCCCATGTCTCTCTCTCCTCTCTCCATTTCATATCTCTAAATTATTCATTTTTTAGGGTGTATGGCCTATGGTTTATGGGTTTATGGTTGATGGTTTAGGGTATAGGGTTTAGGATTGAGGTTATAGGGCTGATTATATAGTTAAGGGTTTAACATATTAGATTTAGTTCTTAAGGTTGAGGGATAAGTTTTATGGTTGATGGTATAGGATATAGGATTTAGTTCCCTAGAAATACCTCTCTCTATCAAACCTCTTTCTCGCTATGGTTTAGGTTTGAGGGTTGAAGGATAGGGTTTAGGGTTGATTGTATGGGGTATCTAGAGTTTAGGGTGATGGGTATAGAGTTTAAGGTTAAGTGTATAAGTTTTAGGGTTAAGTGCATAAGGTTTTGGTAAGTAAATCGATGATAAGCCCAAATCTAAGAAAAACACATACATGTTTTTTTAAGTTAAAAGAATGTACATGATTTGTAAAGGTAAATTCATCGCTCAAATCCAAAGCTAAGAAAAACACATACAATTTTTGTTAATTTAAAAGCATCTACATGTTTTGTAAAGGTAATTCCATCATCCAAACTTGAAATTAAGCAAAGCATGTACATGTTTTGTAAAGTTAAAATCACATATTCATTTTTTAAAGTTAAAAGCATGTACACATTTTTGACACTATAGATGTTTCTAAATGGAGGTTGCAAACACTTTAGTTTAGGAACCAATAACACGTATGTGTTATGGAAACATAACGCATATGTGTTATGGAAATATAACACATAAATTTTTTGTTTAGTTTAAATGGATTCATAAAGGCCAAAAAACCACAAGATAGTCATGCTAAAGATTCCATTGCAACTGGCTCTAATTTTTGTGCATCTTTTTTCAACCGTGTAAGCGATTTGTTTGTTTTATTTGACTTCAAATGGTTGAAATGCATTGGAATGTGACAATTAACTAATTTTTCAATTTTCTTTTTGTTTGTATAACATTTTTTATTGTCAATTTTGATGAATATTTTATATTTTATTGATAATCTGTTAACTTGATTTAGTAATTTATCATTTAAATTTGTCAAAGAAGAGTAATTTTTTAAACAAATTTCATATATGTTTAATTAATTTGATTAAGTAAATTTTTTGTGTTCAAATTATAATATTTATTAACATATGTGCATGGAGAAATTTATTAACATATATCCAGATGGGTTACTTTGTTTATGGAGAAATTACATGGGTTTGAGTCGAAGGTCTCGTAGGAGTTTGTGGAAGCTTGACACAATTAGGTGCTTAGTTTGTTTGGTATGGAAAACATTGTGAATGAGGAGTTTATTACGAAAGGTATTGGGCTGTTGATTCAAGGGAGGAAATTCTTCAGATAAATATCCATGTCTGGGGTGGTGAGAATGAATTTCTTGAGGGATAAGAAGAAGGCAAAAATGGTTAGACTCCAATGTGGTGGTTTTAATCACACCAAAATTAAACCTATTTGGGGTGAGGTGGCCATCGTTATGATGTGGTACTTTAACTTGGATGAGAGGTACACGAATCTTTATGGGCACCACTTTGTGTTGCTAAATCATTTTCACAATGGTAAGTTGGTCTTTTTCCCTTTCAATCTTCTTTCATCTCTGGAGAATGAGATTTTGGATTTCAGAAAGAATTCCAAAAATCTATTTTTACATAAGGGTTTGATGCTATTGTTTGTGGAGCATATAAAAGCTAGATTTTTTATTGTATTCCTTGTTCTTGGTAAGCCTGAAAATCCCAAGAAGAAGGCTAAGATGAGAGGGAAATTCCAATCGAAGGAGGAGAAAAATGATGTTCAATTCTTTTTAAGGGTGACTCTTCAGCATGGTTGGATGGTTACCCTACAGACTTGGATTATATCCCATCTTTTGGGGTTAAGAAAAGTTATGTGAAAAAGGCTAATCCCTCTTCCTCACATGCAAAACACAAAATTTTGGTTGATTGTGAAGAGGAGGCTATGGAAGGAAAAGGAAGTATATGGGAGACTTTGAAACATGGGACGGTGAGTATTTGAGTTTCCTATGATGTGGTGGATGTTGGAAGAATTAAGAATATCAGAATTTGTGTTGTCATTGATGTCACCATGTTGACTAAGGTGTCAAGTTGATCCAGTACTTTGAACCGATATGAAGAGCAAGTTTACATCCTATGGTATTTTTGGTCTAGTATTTTGGTCTGCATTTCCCCTTCGGTGACCATCATTGTTTGCAGATTTGGGAAATAGTTTATGAATATTGGAATCTTTTAAGTATAGAATCTAGTGTGCTCATATGCTCGTATGGCCAGTTGGAATTGGTCTAGTGTTACATTTTTTTATTAGGTCTATCCATGTTGACCTAATAAACAAATGGTAGTATAATTATTTAAATTTTTTTGTGGATGTACATGTGACCTATTCTAAGGTCCAAGCCGACATGATATAGCATGATACATGCATGAATTGATTTTAAGAAGATTTTGTATATGCCTGAAGCCAACAGTTAGTCTTTTTGGTGAATATGTGATTGCATCTAATTAGGACGACCTAATTGATGCTTGCGGACAATTTAGATATATATATTAAGTGTGTGGATATGTGTATGGAATGTGAATGTGAAGAAGAGTGAATATTGGTCTGATAGCATGCAAATTCTTTGAGCATCAAAGGAACTAAATCTACACTTGTGAGGTGTAACTTCATTAGTTCATATTCTCGATGTAAGCCATTTTGTTACTATATTTTTTTGTAGGCAGTGAGCCTCCTTCTTTGGACAGTGAGTCCTACTTGTAAGTAGTGAGATTTTATATATGGAAATGATCCTTTTTGTATTTGGTTTTGGAACTATATTATATAGTGAGCTAATTGTCACCGTGATTTTCCTTCATTGGGTTTTCCACGTAAAATTTTGGTGTTTATGTTTTTTGTGGTTTCATGATCTATTAATGCTTTGATCATCTTTATTGTTATATGCATTTGAGTAATTGGATTTAATTTGTTCAATAAATGTAAGAAGATATTGATTCACCCCCCCTCTTAGTATCTTTGATATTCAACAATTGGTATCAGATCTCTGGTTCCTCTAAAGAAGCCTAACAACTAGGTAGATCCTACAGTTTGAACAAATGGATAAAGAAGAGCTTTGGGCTGCTCTTGAAGATCTTGAAAAGGCTAAAAATGAAAACATATATCTGAAAGAAAATATTGATGAGGCAAATAAGTGCATCCAAAAATTGAAAGAACAATTGAATAAATTCAAAGAAAGACATAGAGAAGTGAGTGAGCAATTGAAACAAGAAAATGAAAAGATTACTAGATTAAAGGTGCAAGTGGAAGAGAAAAGAGAATTGAAGAGTGTACGAATACAGTGGTGCAAAGTAAGTTTGATGTATGCTCAAGGCTTGAACAAGAAGTGATGAACCTGAAAGATTTGTAGAAAGAAAAACTCTATGAATATAATTTCAAGACAAGATCCACCAAGCTTGATGAACTGATAACAAGACATAGACCTTCTAAAGGAAAAGGTGGTTTGGGAAATGAAGCCGATGAAAACTCTTAGAATGTGTAGAACTCAAATCTAGTGGGAAATCAAAAGATTCAAGATAAAGGGTAGAAAAGAAGAAACCCATGAAGAAGACTGCCTATCAGACAACCAAATGCTCAAAGGTACCCATGTTTCAATGGTGTTTTATTTTCATATAATAAATTTGGTCACAAGGCAATTGAGTGCAGAAGTAGAAAGAATCAGTTGTATAGTTCCTTCTTCGGACAATGTTATGCATGCAAGAAAGTTGGGCATAAAGCTATTGAATGGAAATCCGAGGTAAGGATGATTAGTTGGGTGATGATGAATAGGTTTGATGGAGGTAGAATGAATGATTTTTTTTTTGCCTACTTCTATACATGTAACAAATTTGGACAAAAAACAAATCATTATAGATCAAGGGTTAATGAAAGCCAAAAAAATCAAAGAAATGAACATGTATGCTATAATTGCAACAAACTGAGACATATTTCAAGAGTTTGCCAAAGTAAAAAGGGAAAGAAATCTGCTCCGATAAAGGAGAATGAACCTATGAATAAAATTGACAAAGATGAGGTTAAGGAATAAATAAATAAGATATGGAAGAAGAAAAAAGAACCAGAGATAATAGATGTGTCTGTGCCCTCATCTGGTGTAGACAATTCCTCTGGGAATTAGACCTAGCATGGTCTTAGGGGGAGCTTTAATACAAAATTGTTCAAAACCCCTGGATTTTAGGCATGCCAATCTTTGGCATGAGGATATGTTGTAAGGAATGGAAATGAATAGGTTATGCAAAATAAACCGGAACAAAATATGCATACATGATCTTTTGTGGAGCTTTTTAGGGTTTCTCAATGCAGTGAAAGAAGGTTTTTATTAGCTTTTTGAAGCCTGTTGCATTTAATGTGAATTAGGGCAATGTGATGGTGTATAAAGAAAAATTCACAAGTCATTTTTTATCACCTATGAATTCGAAGAATTCAAAGAATGACTTGGAGCAATCTTGAAGTAATCCTAAAGTGATTTTGAGTGATTCTGAGGTAATCTAGAGAAATCATCATAAATAGTCAAGAACAAGTGATGAATTTTTCTTTCGCAGTTAAAAAAAAGGGAAGGTAAGAGAAGAATTTTTGTTGTGCAAGGAAGAATTTGAAGAAGTTAATTTTGATGATGGAATCTAGTAACAGAGGATCGAGTGGAAATATTCCACTGAGGATGAAAGGATTTGAATTGGAAGAATTTGATCATTGAAAGTTGAAGGAAATAGAACTGGGGTTAAAGATAAATGACCTGTAGAACATAAAAAACCTAGGCATAGATTTATGGGCATAATTTTTCCTGGTTTATAGATAAATAATTCATCTTGTTCCTATTAAATAAATTCAAGGAATTCAACATTATCTTAGACAAACCCTACCTGATTATGAAGGAGGCATTCAAAGCTATCAATGGGTTGTGCAGTGTTGGTGACCTCCTCAGAAAGAAAATAGTGAAGTAAAAAGAGATGGAGGAATTAACTGGAATCGACAAAGACCCGCGAGCCCTACTGATAAATATTATTGTCGACCCTTTTGTAAAATATGTTGTGTGCTATATTTCTTACAAAATATATTTCAAAAATCATGAAGGTTCCACTTCGATTATTGTTTTATATCTTGCACACAAAATGGTGAAGGAAAACAAGCAATCTGATATGTGTAGCTTAATTTTGGAAAACCTAACTAAAAATGTATGAATGTCTTTGGTTGAGGGTTATCCTTTCTGGTTTGGATCTTTGCTTGTATGTTTGGTATTTTACTTTTTGAGTTTTCTACCAGGAAAATAAAATGTTAAGTGGGAATCAGGAGTCCCTATTGGAAAACAAGTTTACAGGAATTTGAAAGGTATGGAGGATAATGCAAGTACTTGCAAAGTATTTTTCTTATCCTTGTAGAAGGATATGTACTCTAGTATGCCAATGTCTAGTCAATTTGAGGAGGGTTCATCCTCCAGTACAAAGTAATTGGAAATTTTTATTGGCAATTCCCCTCTGAAATCTAAAAAGAGGAAAATTATCATTAAAGATATCATCACTATTCTAGAAGAAAAGGAGAATGAAGAAGAGTCCCTACCTGGATCTGAATCTTCTCATCCAAATGATATTCAGAAAATGTTAGATAAAAGTGAGATGAAGAAGATTGGTGAAATATGGAGTACCTACTCTTCAATGGATAGACTTAAGATCGATGATGCTCTGGTTGAGCATCTACTCAAGAAAGGTATTGATATTTCAAGTGTTTATGATTCTTTACCGGATAATCTAGTTGAAGTTGTTGAAGAGTGAATGTTTTTGGAAGGTTCTAAAGGACACAAGTTTGAAGCTATGGTTGAGAAAATGTGTTTTAAAGCTAAGCAAAAGCTATCTGAAAACATTAATGAGACAAGGAAATGCATTAAAGAAATGCTAGACATCTACAATTATTATATCCGGTGGCATGCTATAGTTGAAAATTTTAGAAGTAAAATTGAAGACATTGAATATGAATGAATAGTATTGGAAATAATTTTGATTTATTCAAAGAAAAAGAAGGAAAAAAAAGAATAAGAGTTGGAGAATTACAAAAATAATTTATTGATTTCTCAAAGAAAAAGGGAAGATGTGGTGAGAAATTTCTATCTTGTTAAAGAAATTGTTGAGGTCTGGTTGGATCATCTCTCTAAAATACTCTATGATGCAGAAGATTGTGAATGATAGTGCTCATCTGTAGATTGGTCATCCTCATTTATATTGTTGGGTTTGTTGGACAACATGTGATCCTGAATGGATTTTTTAGTTCTTGCTTGGAAGAAGATTTTTCCAACTATTCGAGAGAGATACATGAAATTGTTTCAAGTGAAAAGTGTTATTTTTAATTGAGTTTCCGAGTACTCAAATTCCTTTTTTTAGCAAAAGGGGGAGAGAAAAGGAAAGAAAAGAATAAAATGAAAATAAAAAAAACAAGAAGAGAAATTGAATTGCTGAACAAAGGGGGAGTTTTGGAAGTTTTTGTGTTCTTGGAGTTTTTGAAGTCTTAAAGTTTTGGAGTTGGAATTTCCTTGTATATATCACCATGTACATATTTTTACATCCTATTTTTGGACTCCCTTTTCCATTGATGTCAAAGGGGGAGAGATTTCGAGAGATTTGGAAAGATTTTGAGAGATTTCGAGAGATTTTCATACATTCTTTTGGCACATATTGCCATTAATGACAAAGGGGGAGATTTTTGGAAGAGTGAAGAAGATGAAACTTTGTGTTGTCATTGATGTCACCATGTTGAATAAGGTGTTAGGTTGATCTGGTACTTTGAACCGGTATGAAGAACAAGTTTGCATCCTCTAATATTTTTTGTCTGTTATTTTGGTTCACATTTCCCCTCTAGTGACCATCGTTGTTCATGGATTTGGGAAATGGTTTATGAATATTAGAAGCTTGTAAGTATAAAATCTTGTGTGCTCATATGACCATATGGAAAGTTTGCATTGGTCTAGTGTTGCATTTTGTTATTAGGTCTATCCATGGCCAACCTAATAAACAAATGGTAGTATAATGATTTAATTTGTGTTGTCGAAGTATGCACGACCTATTCTAAGGTCCAAGCTAACATGATATAACAGGATACATTCTTGAATTTATTTTCAGAAGATTTTGTATATTCCTGAAGCCTGCAGTTATTCTTTTTGGTGAATATGTGATTGCATCTAATTAGGGCGACCTAATTGATGCTTGTAAAAAAGTCAGATATATATATTGATGTGTGTGAATATGTGTATGGAATATGAATGCGAAAAAGAGTGAATATTAGTTTTATTGCATGTGAATTCTCTGAGCGTTAAAGGAACTCAATTTGCACTTGTGAGGTGTAACTTCATTAGTTCATATTCTGGTTGTAAGCCATTTTGTTACTATAATCCTTTTGTAGGTTGTGAGCCTCCTTGTTTGGATAGTGAGTCTTACTTGTAAGCAGTAAGCCTTTTTGTATCTAATTTTGGAACTACATTATATAGTGAGCTAATCCTCATCGTGGATTTTCCCTCATTGGGTTTTCCACGTAAAATTTGGGTGTTTATGTTTTGTGTGGTCTCATGCTCTATTAATGCTTTGCTCATCTTAACTATATATGCATTTGAGTAATTGGATTTTGTTTGTTCAATAAATGTAAGAAGATACTGATTCACCCCCCCTCTTAGTATCTTGGATATTCAAAAGTGGAAAATTTGTAGGCAGGAATTGAGGTTAATAAGGTTTGTGAGGTGGCAAAAAATGTTAATGAGGAAAATATTTAGGATTGTGGTGGGGATGGGAGGGTCCAAGCTAATGGGAAAGTGAATAATTTTTTTGATTTGGAGGAATCCCCTATAGTGTCAATTTCTAAAGATAAAGGCAAAAAATAGGTTTTTTTATTTGATGGTTTCCAAGAAGAAGACCCTACAATGAGCTACCATCAGTGGAGGAATTTGTATTAGGGTGTGATGGATTTTACTTAGGATTTGGGTCTGGTAAAGGAAGGGAAAAATGTATCTTTTAATCTTCTCATGTGGCTTGTTCAAGAGGTCCAAGACCTCCATGGTAAGTATGATACAATAGCTCGCTGCAACATCTCTACCCTAAAAATTTGAAGGGATAAGGACTCCATTTTTAGTATGGTTAGGTTGTTGAACTCTAATCTCAACCTAATGGTGGAGGATTTTGCTAATATGAAAAGAGACCATGTCCCAAGGATTTCCACTTTGGAAAGGAATTCCTTGTAGATACGTAAAGATCTCAATGCTTTGATTAATCTCAGCAAAGATTTGCTTGAGACCTCAGTTGAAGGTTTAGTGTTTCTGAATGAAAAACCAAGAGAATGGACTAGTAAATCCCTGTTCAATGATCTAGAAAATCAGGCTACTGGTGAGGACACTAAGATGGGTAAGCATGAAGTTGATTTTGGGACTCTTCCAAGCATATGTACTCGTATCAAAACAAAAAATAATAATGTGGTGCCTATGCAGGATGTCAAAGAAATAATGGAGATGCATGATAAGGTGATAACAAAGGATATGGAAGAAACAAGGATGTTAAAATAACTTCTTTAGTCAGTGCTTAGGTTTTATTTTTTATTTTTCTTATGGCTTTACTATTTTCCTTTTGTTGATGGTTGGTTAATTATTGTTTAATCATCCTAGTGTTTTTTGTGGGGCAACTTAATTGCTTTATCTTCATGTTGCCTTTTCTTTTATACAAGGTTTCAGGTCCCCTTCAAAACCTATTTTATTCTAATCAAAAACATATATTCATTTTTTTTATTTAGGTATAATTGATACTAATTATGGGAAGGAATAAGAAAGGACCACCCAAAAAGAATTATGCAAAAAATAAAAACCAAAGTGAGTGCATGAAAAGATTACGTGAAATGAGAAAATTTGGAGGATAAGGTATGCCATCTATACCAATTTACATTAATTAAGAATCAAATACTGAAACACCTATTGAATATATAAATGATGGATCAAATTGACCAAATGCAAACCAAGAACAAGTGCTAATCATCACACCTATTGAGAAAAGGAATGATCAATCAAATGTACCACATGCAAACCAAGAACACACACCAATCATAACACCTCCTCAAATTATTTGTAATTTTTTTTTTTATCTAATTGACATAGATAAAAAAAAATTGAAACCAATGCCCAGAAAAAATATTGATCACACTTGTAGAAGAATGGCTAGTAAAATATGGAAAATCTAGTTTAAGAGCTTAAGTAAAACTCGAAGGTACCAATTATTTGTTGAAATGATTAAAAATCTTAATTCTAGAGACACTATGAATATCCTTGGCTTAAGATCATAAAATACCAATGGTGAAAGAACTATTGTAAGAAATTGAATTACTGTGTATCAAACAATAGGTTCAACATCACACACCAAATATAGAAATGCTACTCAATATGTTCTTACATCAACTATAGTAAGAAAAAATACTAGAAGTCTTGTTTGATTACCAAAAAAAGTATGTCACTAAAATAAGTAGAACACTATTAAGTTCCATTAGGATACCTGAAACAATTGAGGATCCTAATATTAATTCTCTATGGAATTTTCAGGTAGAATTCCATACAAAGACAAGGTTTTTTTTTATGCATTAAGAGCGTTAATTAAATTCTTTTGGTAAGATAATACAAGAGTTTCACCCAGTCAAAGAGATGTTAGAAGGAGAATAGGATCTCAAAATCGTGAACCACATCGTAAACACTTTTTGGATATGAATCAAACTTAACTTTATGAAAAGTTTATTCAAAGTTATCCTTAAGTGAGAATTAGTTGAGGGTTTTTTGAAATGGTCAAACCTTTTTATATTAAGATAAATCATGCACACACTACATGTTGTTCTAGGATGCATATTAAATTTTCCATGTATTACAATATTTATCATGATATGTGTTACTTTACATACTAACAATGTTTTGCATGAATGTGGTATACAAGTCCCTCCTAAATCATCAAGAGATGTTATTTCAAGTGTATTATGTAGACGAGATGATGGCGAAATTTTTTTATAATAATTTGTGTTTGAAAGGATCATGTGTTACTTGTGGTGGTTTGCAATATTTTCAAAAATGTCTACATTTAGATAGCACACATGAAATTGGAAAAAAAACTAGTTACTTTTAGAAAATACAAGATAGTGACATATGGGGTTAAATATGGAAAAGAGTTTAAGAGATGTGAGTTAGTGAATACATATATTTTTGTAGCTGAATTTATGAGGATTTTTCAAGAGAAAATAGTATATGAGTACACAATGCATACACATAGATCTCAATGGTTGGATGAGAAATGCGAGTTATGTAAGGATACATTTCCTCTTGGTACCATTGTTTCTATTGTAGATTTTGTTTATAATTATACATTACAAGCACAAAATGAAGTGCAATCTCAATATTACAACTCTATTCAGGTTACTATTTTTGTACACATAGCATTCATGCATGCACATGATAGCACAAAGAAAGACAAAAATATATTAAGAGAGTATCAATTCTACATAAGTGATGATCATACTCATTCCATACAGTTTGTGAAAGGTTTATTTCAAATTTTCTATGATAATTTAAGGGAAAGAAATATGAGATACAATCAACACATCATATGGTCAGATAAATACACATCACAATTCAAGAATTCAAGAATGTTAAATTGGTTGACTAGGATGAATGTGACAAGTGAAATTCAACATTTTTGGAATTGCACTAATGCTAGACATGGAAAGGGAGAGCATGATGGTGCTAGAGCATGTTTAAAAATATCCCTAGCTAGAGAGGATTTTAAGTACCAAGGTGGTGCTAAGTTGACCAATGCAACTATGGATGTAAATCTTAACTAAGCTAAACATGATTGTAATAAGAAATTTAAAACAATTTAATTATCTAAATCAAGTTACTTTTCCAATGAAATTCTTGAAAAGTTAAACTAGGAAGCCATTAAAACTTGAAATAAAGCTCAAATGCACAAAGAATCCTAATTAAACTCAGAAAACCTCATCCCATTGAGGGATTGGTGTTGCATCATATGTGGAATTCAGCCCTTTCCCAATCCCATTTTGTTGAAATAAGCTTGGATGATGTTGAAGAAAATGCTCTCAAATAGATGTGATAAAATCTAATTTCCCTCAAAGATAGAGATAGAAATTGGAGTGTGCAAAAATGTGTGAGTTTCAACAACATGAATTTTCTATCAAAACATGGATCCATTTGTCTCCAAATAGTGATCTATTTATAGGAAAGAAAATGAGAAATCAAGGACTCAGATCGAAAGGATTAATCAATGGTCAACAATGAAAGGAACATGAAACATGGATTGAGGATTCCAATCCATGTCTAGAGTTGAAAGTTGACAAGGATCAACTAATTTAATCAATGGTCCAAATTAGCTTTCAAAAAACTCACTTCCTAAGAATTAGGAAGAGATTAAGAGATATTTTGGAGGAATGAGTGCATAAAAGGGGATATTCCATAGGAATATTCTCTTTTGGAGGAATATACAAAAGAGGGAATATTCCCTTGCAAGTGGAAAGGTGAGGATACTTAGCAATTTAGTTAATTAAAACCAAATTTTAATGTGCAAGAGGAGGAATAATATGATATTCATTAAATAATTGATTTAACAAAAAGGGGATGTAATATGATATTTAATTAAATAGCTTAGGAATATTTAATTAAATAAGAGGACATAGGGATTAAATTAAATAATTTTGATTTATTAAATTTAATGGGGTGAAATGTGAGTGCAAGTGGGGGTGAATTAACCCAATTAGGTCAATTAGATTAATAGGTAAAAATGAGGCATTTAATTAAATAATTAGGCTTATTTAATTAAACAAGTGCAAAGGAGATGGATTTTAGGATGAAGCAATGTTAATATATCAGATTCAAGTGTGTATATCACTTAGGACATTTTTAAGTGTCTACATTTTTTCCCTCTTTGAAGCAAGGTACTTGTTATGTTGGTTCAAAGACTGGTGCTTTTGGATTAAAATTGCTACTCATCAAAAATTTAAAAATAAATCTGATTTTTTGGATGCCACATTGTTGCCCCACTAGAAGGAAAATAAGTTAGTTCCTTGCCCCCTCGAGAGATCAAGCAAAATTTTTGAGTTTTGGGTTGATCTTTTGGAAAAAATGTAAAATCAATTCAACTTAAAGAGGATTACAAATCTCAGATGTCTGATGTAGATAGATTCAATGATGTATAGAAAGTCATCATCTATGGGGTAGCCTCATGCATATTCTGATATATATCACATAGTTTTGATAATTGGATAGAAATGTTAGTAGAGTTAGAATAAGTAGAAGAATGAGATGAAATGGATTGAACATTGATTTCGAGATTGATTCAGAAGTCCAACAAGCCTATGATCCTTCAAGACTTTATTAGATTATGGTGATGGAATGGATGATTTTCTCATATCTTGGTATTGTGACTCTCTGTCATTCCTTATGTTTGATATAACACATAGATACGATGCATCAAGGTATTGAAAACCAGGATGGTGTTGTATCTAGTACGATGGTCTTTGACTCTGCAAATAAATAAGATAATACTTGTGTGGTTGCTAAAATATGCAAGAGAGGCTTAAAAAATTTCATGTTGTTAGCACGAAAGTTAATTTTAAACCAGAAAACTTAGACATCCCTATGAAATACTTAATCATATAGAAATATGCAACTAATGAGTAGAAAAAAAAGTTAAATAGAAGCATATAAGAAACATAATTACACCTTTATTTCATAGTGGATTGGTGCCACCTTGTTGTGTAGTAAGAAGCCCTTTCCTAATCCTTGAATAAGTTGATTGATGTTATGGGCAAGATTAATTCTCAAATGAAGAGAATAACCTTGCTTGAAATCTGTGAAGTGAAGGTGAATTTGAGCATAGTAAGTTTACTCAAAGTTGCGTGTTCTGTTGAATGAGGAGAGGAGTCTCCAATTTATAGATTTCCAAAATGGAAGAGAGAATAAAATAGAGTAATGTGGGATCATTCAACATCCAATGGCCAAGTGCCACTTGTCAAGATGTGAATGGTTGAGGAATGAGCACATTTTGGTCAATGTGCATGATAAATGCTATTAGGTGGAATTTCAAATTTGAGAAATGACATGTGAGAGGGAAAAATGAAT
Organism: Sequoiadendron giganteum; assembly: GCA_007115665.2. NCBI lineage: Eukaryota > Viridiplantae > Streptophyta > Pinopsida > Cupressales > Cupressaceae > Sequoiadendron > Sequoiadendron giganteum. The sequence continues at coordinate 377,712,939 of CM021104.1, forward strand.
GAAATAAATGCCACTTGGCTCAATGCACAAGGACATGTAAGAGGAGTGAATGCCTTGTTGGATGTACAAGTCTACTTGAACTTTTTGAATTCAAACAAGGGAATATTCCTTTTTTATGCTATGCGAGGGAAAATGGAGAATTAAATAAATCAAAGTAATTGATTTATTGTGCAAGTTGCATTCTCTAGAGGATTTTAATGAGAGAGATTAACTTAATCAGGGTTTTGATTAATTTAATGAAGGATTAGATGATTTGACAATTTTGACTTAAATAGATGAATTAATTTAAATCAGAATTGAGAAGAAATGATTAAGTAAATAAATGGTTTTGATTTATTTAACCAAAGAGGATATGTTAGATTAAATCAAATAAGGTTTAATTTATTTAATTTAATAAAAGAACTTTAGAGAATTTAATCAAATAAAATGATTTATTTAATTAAACATAATTGTAAGTTTAACTAAATTAAATTGATTAATTTAATCACTGGAGGAGAAAGACTTAATTAAATGAATTATGACTCATTGAATTAAGAGGCAGAATATGATGAAAAGTTGAGAGTATGATTCAGGAATAAATGTTGTTAATAATCAAGATCAAGTGTGTCAAACTGAAATTGTACATTTTCCATGTCTACATTTTGCCCCTCTTTGAAGCAATGTACTTGTTGCATTGATTCAAAGAATAAACTGCCCTGATCAAAGTTAAAAATTTCTTGAATTTTCTAGAATGCCCCACTGTTGCCCCAGCAGAAGGATTATGCTAGTATATTTCCCCCTCAAGAGATTGAACAAAAATGCATGATTTTCCGATCGAGATCGTGATAAAGATGTGAGAGGAGTGGTCCTATTGATCAGAGGATGAAAGATAATTCTTTGATGTAGATAGATCTGATGATGTATAAACAGTCATTGACTATGGGTAGTCTTGTGTTTATCTTGATTCAACACACTGATTTTAGGTAGAAATGTTAGTAAAGATAAAAGAATGAGAAGAATGGAAAGAAGATCCACACAAGATGATGATTGATGATTTGCTTACTACGAGTTGGGATTTTCAAAGGGATAATTACTTTATGTTTGATAACACACATAGGTATGATGCATCAAGGTATAAAGGACCAGGATGGCGTGGTACCTAGTGTGATGGACTTTGACTTGTCAATTAGGTAGGAGTATTTCTGTTCACACTTAGCATACATACTTTATTCGGGATGTAGTTCGAACATTCTAAACATCTCAGGCCAAAACATAGAAAAGAAAGTCTTCCTATGTGGTCAACAAGATACCTAAAACACCCTCCCTACAAAACAAACAAAGCACGCATGACTAAGTTATTTTACAAGAGTATCCAACAAGCATAGTAGATGAAAAAGATAATAATCATTGCCCCATTCCTTTCTCTCTAAACCTGATTTGTTTAGGCATCATCGAGAGGTCCTTGGAATAAGCGCAAAATAAGATAAGTCAATAAAATACCAAAATAAAGTAAACAAAAAAGCTAATGTTCTTCATACCGCTAGCCAAGGCTAAACTACTGTGAGGGGTACTTGATGCTTATGTCCATCGTAGGAAAGCTTCATCCTAGGGCATGTTGTGATCAGGGTTTTGATGGGACTAATTTGGGTGATAAGCTATTGATATTCTGAGTTGACCAACTTGCTTGCTTACTAATCTAGACTTGAGACTTTAACGATTAGGTGTTCACTTTTGGACCTGCTAGACTTGCTTCTGATTTCTTACCAAAGGGTGAAGGTGACGATTGACTTTATTATGAGTGATGCTTATTGTGGGGTGAAAGTGAGATGAGACGGGTGCACCATTTCGGGTTTTTTAGATATTTTGAGGTTGTTTTTGGTATTTTGAGATGTTTTACAAATGTTTTTGGTATTTTAAAGATTTTCAATGAGAGGACTAACCTAAAGACCTATCCTAGGGGTCTCGAGAGCTGATCCATAGATTAGCCTTGCCTACCTTATACACGCAAAGACCATGTAGTTTGACTGACAACGAACTTGACTCAATGATAGGATGAACAAACGATTTTGCCATTTTATTGCTTGAAGGACTGACTTAAGATGCAGACTAGATGGGAAAACAGATTGCCAATGCGATGGATGCCTAAAGGACTAACCCTAACTATCTCGAGGGATGATCAAAGATCAACCTTGCCTATGTTCAAGCTCAGAAATGACGTAGTTTGACAAGGTGAAAGACTAACAAGACTAAATAATGAATTTTTTGAAGATTTTCTAATATTTTGACCTGTTTTTGGATTTTTGATGAATTTTTTGAATGTTTTTGAATTTTTGATTTTTTTGATGTTTTTGGAGTTTTTGATGAATTTGAGAAGATTACGAGAATATATACGAATCCGATCTGATGTATGTGGGAACATGCCCCCAGCATGGTGCGATAGACTATTTCGATAAAGGTAGGACAAACTGACCTTAGGAATATTGCAAGTAGTACTATGGTGGAGTATGATATGGACACCAACTCAGGCTGTGGTATGGATGCGAGCGGATGGGTGTATGGATGATTAATGAAATGTGATGGAATGGATGAGTGAGTCATGTAGATCCTAGTGGATGGGGAGTGCTTTATTTACACTTGGCGCCTGTTTTCCAGGTTTTCACCAAAGTACTTGTCCAAAGTGCCACCGAAGTGGTTTTCACTAGAGGATGATTTTTTTCTTTGCTTTTTCAATCCTTTTTCTTTTTTCTTTTTTTTTAATATTTTTTTTATATTTTTAAATTTTTTTTTATGGATTTTTATATTTTTTTGTTGTCGCCAAGACTCCTATTTGCTAGGTTTTCGTCAAGGTAACCATTTTTTCACGACTTTTTCTGATTGTTTTTGTATTTTTTTTTTCTATACCTTGCAAGTTCTTAGGCATAAATTTTTTTGAGGTGAAAACTGTTCATGGGCTCCTACAAAGGTTCGCCTTATGGTGTCGACAATATGCCCCTGATTTATAGCTTGCGGTAATGATGAAAGGTCCTAGCCAGTTGGGCTCAAAATTTCCTTTGCTATCTGGGTTTGGCACATTCTTTTGGTTCTCTTTTAGCACAAGGTCACCGACTTGGAAGGTGTGTTGCCTGATCTTCTTGTTGTAGGTTCATTTCAGGCGATTCTGGTAGACTTGCAGATGATTTAGGGAATCCATGCATCGTTCATCTAGTAATTCCAACTCATTTAGTCTTGTAACCCTGTATTCCTCATCTCTGATGAGGTTTTGTAAAGATATTCTTAGGGATGGAAGTTCAATCTCGATAGGGAGGATGGATTTTGATCTGTAGACTAGGGAGAATGGGGTGGCACCTGTTGGCGTGTGGATGCTGGTGCGGTAGGCCTATAAAGCAAGGTTTAACTGTAGATTCCAGTCACGACCGGAGTCATTGACTATTTTCTTAAGGATCTTTAGGATAGTTTTGTTGGTAGCTTCTGCTTGGCCATTGCCTTGTGGGTAATATGGGGTGGAAAAGCGGTGTTGGATTTTGAATTTTTCACACAAGTCACGGACATCCTATCTCTTGAAGGGTGTCTTGTTATAAAAGATAATGGATTGGGTAACACCATATCGACAGATGAGGTAGTTCAAGATGAACTTGGATATCTTCTTTCCAGTAATGTAGGTCATGGGAATTGCTTCAACCCACTTTGTGAAATATTCGGTGGTGGTGATGATGAACTTGTGGCCATTAGATGAGGTGGGTGAGATTTTACCTACAAGATCGAGCGCCCATTGGGAAAAGGGCCAAGGTGTAACAATAGGACATAATTCTTGAGCTGGTGCATGAATGAGGTCTCCATGTTGCTGGCATTGTAGACACCTAATAAATTCATGTGCCTCTCTCTCCATTGTCGGCCACTAGTACCCGGTTCTCAACAACTTCTTAGCCAAGGTCATACCACTCGAGTGTGAACCACACGTGCCATTGTGTACCTCAGTCAAAGCAATTAGGGCTTCCTCAGGTTTTAAACAACGTAACAGGGTTCCATCGATGCTTCTACAGAAGAGGGTTTCTCCTAGGATGATAAATTGTAAGGACCTTTTGACAAAGGTTCGCTTGAGGTTCGGGGTAATGTCATCTGGGAGGACTCCTAATCTTAGATAAGTGTAGATGTCATGATACCAAAGATCACCAGAACCAACGAGCTCGCATGCATATTTTGACTCTGGTACCTCGAACGTGGGTACTAGAAGCTACTCTACCAGGAATTCATGTTTCAAGACATTGCGCGAGATATCTAGCAAGGATCCAATTGTTGCCATTGCATCAACTGCTCTATTGTTTTCCCTCGGTATTTGCTCAAAGGTGATGTCGATAAATGATTCCTTGAGGCTTTCTACCACCTTTTTGTAAGGTGCGAGCTTATCATCTTTAGTTTGGTATCCACCGTTGACTTGGTTAATGATAAGTTGTGAGTCTCCATAGACTTTTAATGACATGATACGCCACTGTGTCACAATTTTGAGACCTATGGTTAAAGCCTTGTATTCTGCAATGTTGTTTGTATAGGGGAATGCCAAATCGTAATATCTTGGTACACATTCCCCTTGGGGGGTGATGAAGAACACATCGGCTCTTGATCCATGTTGTGTGTGGGAGCCATCAAAGTATAGTTTCCACTAGTCAATTGTACTGAGATTCAAAAGGGACTCATCTGGAAATTTTGATACAAGTGGGTTTTCTGTGTAGAGGGGAGCTTCTGCTAGTTGATTTGCAATGACTTGTCCCTTGATTTTTTTTCGCTCTACATACTCAATATCATGCTCAGATAGTATCATAACCAATTTATCCATTCTTCCTGTAAGCATTTCTTTTGACAATAGATATTTGAGGGGGTCTATCTTGGCAATTAGCTTAATTTGATGAGCTAGCATGTAGTGTCTAAATTTCTGGGTTGCAAATACCACTGCTAGGTAAGATTTTTCTATTGATGTGTAATTGATCTCATGCCCTACCATTGTTCTACTGATATAGTAAATGGCCCGCTCGGTTCCCTTTTCATCATGTTGGGCTAAAAGGGCACCAAGGGTGGCTGTCATTGCTGAGATGTATAGAATCAATGGTTTTCCTATGATCAGTGGCATCAACACAGGTGGTGTAAGTAGGTATTCCTTGATATTTTTGAATGCTTGTTCGCACTTGTCGTCCCACTTGAATGCTACTCCCTTGTGGAGTAGGTGTGAATAGGAAATTTTCTTATCTCCCAGTTGTGCTATGAATCTTTGGATGGACTAGAGTCTACCTTGTAATCCTCTGAGTTGCTTTAGTGTTCTGGGTGCTTGCATGTCAAGGATTGATTTTACCTTTGCGGGATCCACCTCTATCCCTCTCATTGAAACTATGTACCCCAAAAACTTTCCTAATTGTACCCCAAAGACACACTTCTTTGGGTTGAGTTTGACCTTGTATATTTCCAGCCTATCAAAAATTTCACTTAAGGTCACTATGTGATCTCGTCTCTTCTTTGATTTGGCCAATATTTCATCCACATAGTCTTAGACATTTTTGTGGATCATGGATCTTTGGTATGTAGATCTTACATTATTTAGCCCAAATGGAATCACATTCCAATAGTAGGTGCCCCAAGGACATGTAAAGGCCATCCTATGCTGGTCCTATTTTGTGATCATTATCTGATTGTACCTGAGAAGCCATCCATTAGGGATAGAATCTCATGTTTGGTCGTCATGTCCACTATCATGTCAATGTTGGGTAGTGGAAAATCATCCTTAGGACATGCTTTGTTTAGATCTCTAAAGTCTGTGCAGATGTGGATGCCCCCATTTGGTTTTGAGACTAACACAAGATTAGATACCCATTATGGATAGTCAATTAGTCGTATGAAGCCAATGTCTAAGAGTTTATGTTATTCTATCTTCACAAGCAGAGCTATCTGTGGGTGCATTTTTCTTAACTTTTGTCTAACTGGCTTCGATCCAGGGTAAATAGCCAAACGATGAACTACTACTTCAGGATCCAGACCTAGCATGTCAGTGTATGTCATTGAAAAGTTATTCTTTCTTTCTCTTAAGAATGCAACCAACAATTCTTGTTCCTCTGTCTGAAGTGTTTGAGCATAGAATGTGATTTGTGGTTTTGTCTCTGTTCCCAAGTTGACAGGATTACACTGCTCCGCTAGGACCACTGATTTCTCTTGATGTAGAGTTGTAGGGGGAATATTGAATCCTTCATCCTCTAGTGCCTAAAGGAGGTTTTTTCCATTGGATGCGCCCTTTATTTTTACTATTTTGTGATTAGAAAGTGACACAGTGTGGTTTTCACTCCATAACTCCGAGCTTATTCTCGATATTTTCCTTTTACGACTGAAGGACTCAATTGTCTCCCCATAGTATGCCTTGGTGCCTAATGTGATGTTGAAGCCTGCGTTATGATCCCCACATAGAACTGTATCCCTTAGTCCCATGAATTTTGAGAGCGCCTCATTGTTTTCGAATGAGTTTATAATTGGTGGTCCACGTTGGTCGTGATCGATGAGTTGAAGGTGTACTAAGGTGATTTGGTGGGTTTGTTGGCTTGACTCAGCGGGTAAGGCACTAATTGTTAGTAGGGTGGAATCCTCAAAGAGTCTAGGAAGGCCTGTTATGGTGTCATCATCGTCACTACTGGCACAAATATCAGTGACGTCAAAGAAGAAATTGTCTAGTGGGATACCTAGGCAGATGGGTGGTCTAAGGGTATTTTTTGTTACCTGAGGAGACCACCTAACTGCCCTACTGGGAGTACCTCTGCCACGTACGGTTATACTCGGATGAGTATACCCAAGGCCAAGGTTCTACATTCTTCTTTCTACAATGATGGGATCTAGCTGTCCATCATTGTTCCTTCCAAGGCTTTCATCTGTTATAGCCCATACCAAACATCATTTGTAACCCTCTATTAGTTTCATCCATGGTTAGGGTGGGGGTGGGCCTTTCATCTTGGTATAATGTGTTTGAGATGTCTCCCTCATCCACATTCTCTTCACTGAGATCCCCCCAACGGCGGAATCTAGAAGGGTTTGTCCTAATAGTGTGGACAGGTGTTTCAGTTGGTTGAGGTTGTCCATGTGATCTAGGAGATTGTGGTAACTCTCCTACAAAAAATTCATTCCTTTTCATTCTACAGTCTCCACATCCATTGTCCTGGATCATGTTTTTGATTTTAGATATATCAGGGATGGCGGGTGTCTCTATCGCGGAAGTGGAGGTGAGGTTAGTTGGGTTGATGTATGAAGTGGATGGCCCTTCATTATTTTTCGGGACTTGGGCGATTTTATAAAACTTGGCTTCCAAGTTTTTTCACTAAGCGAATGGTTTGGGATCCCCATGTATAGTGACCTCTTCATTTTGGTGTGAGAACTTGATATGTTACTGATACTTTGAGGCCACTGCCTTCATTCTGTGGATCCATAGGCCTCCAAGGATGATATTATATGGTAGGTTGAGGTCGAGGACCTGATAGGTGGTTTCCATAGTTGTCGGTCCCACTTGGATGGGGATTTTGATAGTGCCCTGAGACACTCTTTCCTGATCATCATACGCCCTTATCGTGATGCTTTTGTTCTTATTGATGGAATCCTCAGTGAATCCCAATTTCTTTATGAGCTTTAGAGAACAAATGTTAAGGACTACACCTCCATCCACCAGGACTCTTTGGACTTTCTTTTTACGGATGAGCACTTGAAGGTGGAGTGCACGATTATGAGATGGTTGTGGGGAGAAATCTTGGTCAGAGAATGTAATGAGATTTGGGGTAACAATGTTACCCACCATAGCCTAGAACTGCTATGTGTCAAGGGTGGCAGAGACAATGGACACAACTAATGCTTCATCAAGGATCTTCCTATGGGGGGTGGAAATTTTCAATAGTTCCATGATGGAAATTCGGGCAGGGGTTCTCTTGAGCTAGTCAATGACGTTGTAGTCATAGGGGATGGCCTTTGTATTAGAAATGGGGGTCTTAGCTGGTGCCCCAACAATGGTAACCTTTCCACCACGTGTGGTGACTCCACAGTCATTGTTGGCTCCTTTGACATTTATGACTGTGACCATTTCATCGACGCATCCTACTATTTCTTCATACACTAAATTGGCACTAGCATATTTTTGCTTGCCTTTATTGTTCCCTTGATTATTTCCTTAATTTTTTCCTTGGTTGTGGTTCGGCATCGAATTCGTGTATATTTTCAAGTCTTGGTTTCCATTTGGCTACTCAATATTGATAATATTATCCTCAATGAGGTCTTGGATGATGTTTTTCAGCCTCATGCAATTGGTGGTGGTATGTCCTTTGACCTTATGGAAGTCACAAAGGAAATTTTTGTTATACCATGGCAGCTTAGTCATGGGTTCCGTGTATTGGTCGGAGTTAGAGATTTTGATCAAGTTTTCCTTGACCAATTTCTTCATGATGGACTCGATCGATTCACCAAGAGCCATGAAATTCCTCTTGGGGGGATAATTGTCTTGGGAAGGTGGCCCTCCTTGATTACCCAAGTTATTGATTTGATTGGTAGGAGTTGGTTGTTGTTGTGCCACTACTGCATTAGTCTGCACATTGTTGTGATTATGATTTTGCGGTTGATGATAGGTTTGGATGTTCTACTTAGGGGCACTAATGACCACTTTAGCATCGACCACACTGTTGTTTGTGATATTATTGTTCCTTTACCATGTTCAAGGTTTATCGTTATAGTTGTTAGATGAGCAGTTATCCTCTGGTGGAGTGAATGTTGATGTGCCTCCTCATGCAGTAAGGGCTCTTTCGATGTTGAGCGCCTTTGGGATCAGTTGATCATAGGATGTGATGCATTGCATTTTTAAGTAGAATTCCAAGTTCTCATCTAAATTGGATATGATGGTGCAAACTTGTTGTTCCTCTAGCATGGTCCACTTGCTCTGATTGGCCTTGGAGCGCCATCTTTGCAAGAAGGATGCAAATAGATCTCCTTTCCTTTGTTTGAGTGTTGATAGTTCTTCCAAACTAACATTCGCACCCATGTTAAAAGCATAATTTTTAAGGAAAGCTTCCACGATTTCCTTGAATGTTTTAATGCCCGTGGGTAGGCGAGAAAACCATTCCATGGCTGAACCAATTAGACTATGGGAGGAGAGTCGCATTAGATATGTGTCATCACATGCAACCTCCATGCAATGCACCTGAAATTCCCTGATGTGGTTTTAAGGGTTTCCCGTTCCATTATACTTGTCAAATTTGGGGATCTCGAATCCCTTTGGGAACAGTACCATGGTGAGAATTCTATCGAAAGGGTAAGGGCACAAGTTTCCCAGTGTTCTTGTCATTTTTCCTGCTTGTAAGTCCAACACTTGTTGAAAAAGCAGTTTGATTTGTGTTGCGACATCTTTGCTTGGGTTGGGAGGTGGAATGAATGAGTTGTGAGGTGTTTGAGGTATTTTATAGGTGGGAAGAGTACTAGTGGGTGTTTGTTGCAAGCTCTATTGTGTGTTCAAAGCCTGTTGGTATGCCTACATTTGTGTCAACAACGCTTGTTGTTGATCTTGCTATTGTTGTTCTAACAGCGCTTGTTGCTGGTCCATCTGTTGTTGTTCTCATGAAGCTTGCTATTGGTCAAGATTTTGTTGTGCTAACAAAGCTTGTTGTTGGTATAGCTATTGTTGTGCCAACAAAGCTTGTTGTCGGTCGAGTTGTTGTTGTGCCAACAAAGCTTGTTGTTTAGCTTGTTTTTGTGCTTGAAAGTCTTGCAGGGCTTGTTGGTATGCTTATAGATGGATTGTTTGTAGTTGCACTTGGTATTGTGTTTGTGCCTGTTGTTGGGCTTGCGCTTGCGCTTGAGCTTGAGCTTGTGCTTGGGATTGTGCTTGAGCTTGCGCTTGGGCTTGTGCTTGCTGCTTTTGCTTGAGTACTCTTTGTTGGTTGGCCTTTTGAAGGGTTTGGATTAGAGTGGTGAATGAATTTACCATGTTGGCTTTTGGTGGGATTGGTGGTGGAACAGGAATGACGCCAATTGTTGTGACAGGTGAGAGGGTTATGGTGGTGGTTGGGATTTGCATTGTTGGAGGGGTGGTCAAAATGATCAATCCTTGAGAGGGTATGCTTTGGGATATTTGAGGACTGATTGATGTAGTGGATTGAATGGTTGCCACTTGTTGTTGTGATGTTGCGGGCAAAAAGAGGGAATTCGACGTGATGTTCATATTCCCTGGTTCTGAGAAAATATCGATGTTTAGGGGAGGAAAACCCAATCCGAGAGATGATGTGGTTGTGAATGGAAATGGGGGAAGAGATGGTATGTTTCCTTAGAAAGAAAAATGATTAGCAACATCGGTTGTCCCAAACAAACCACCTTCTCCTTGCGGTAGAGAAGCTTGTATGTTTGATTGACAGGCTGGTGAGGCATGTGATAAAGATGAACCAGCGAGATTATGGAATGTGAGTGGGACGTATGGGTGTAATGGATTTACCAAGACAAAATTTGTTAGAGTAAAGGTTTTAATTAATTATGTTAATTAAGTTGTCTTTATTCCTCTCTTAAGATTTCACCTTTAGTTTGCATATTGTGACATTTAAGAATTATATTAATTATTAAATGTTTACCTATTAGGGTTTCTTTTAGGTTTTGCACATTCTCCTTTCTTAAGGATTGATCATTGTAATTTTACACTCTCTGATGAATACATCTTTTTAGCTTTCAGAAGGCCTTTGCTTTTTGTCTCCAATGTCTTCTTCTGTGATAGGGTATTTGCATGCAAGTGATCTTCGGGGTCTGTGAAGTTGGCTTCCTCAACTTCTACATGGTATCAGAGCTCCAGACCTGTGGCTGCCTGTTCGATTTTTTGAAGATTTCAGATTACAGATTTTTTATTTCTGTGCAAGGGTTTCAAGCTACAGCCGTTTTTTGCCAGATCAGAGGATTTGTCCATCATTTTTTTAGAGATTTTAAATTTTCTCTCTCAAACGGTGCATGCTAGTGCAAAACAGACTTCACAATTGCACTCAGAAGACCCAAAAACCCCTATTTTCATATAAAATATGATAGGGTTTGCTGAAAATTGGTTTTTTTGAGTTTTTGGGGTTTTCCAAAAATGCTGCCAAAAACATCTGTACGAATGCCTCGATTTTTGTGCCATTTTGCCTCGATTTTTGTGTCTTCTTGATTTCTATGCTACCTCGATTTTCGTGCCATGAAAGTACAGCTGAATATTTTATTAATGTTTTAATCTTTAAACTAATAAAATATTTGGTTTAATGCCTAAATGAGCACTTTTAGTAAAATGGTCATATCTTGGGCATACGGTATCAAAATCGGGCAAACAAGATATCGTCGGAAAGCTGGTTTCAGGAACTATCCAATGGTGCAATTTTGATTTTATAAGTTTGTAGTTTTGATATATATTTTTCCAGTCAATTTCAGATGATGATTTTTACACTACGGGAGGCATATCTTTTGTGTCTGGACTCGGTTTTGTGCAAACAAATAGGCATTGGAAAGGTGTGTCAGTGCTCTTTCCAGATTTGTAGTCTATTTGATAAGAAAATTTACCAGGTATATTTTATTCAGCTTTGTTTTTTTTTACACTTTGCGTAATTACTTGGACATTCTGGCACCTACATGGGATCTGGTTGTGTGGGATGGATTATGTTGATATGATTTATTATGGCTGAGAGTTTCAATTTCTGATTTTTTCATTTGAGTGAGTATAATGGGTTTTTCTACTCACCCTTCAGTTGTATTTCTAGATAAGGATAATTATGAGTCATGGGCAAAGGGCATACTTACACATTGTAAGTGGCTCAATATTTTGCCTTATTTATATGATCTCATACCTGCACCAAACACATCAAGGGGTTTATCAACATGGGTTATTATTCAAGATCATATTGTAGGGATTATTGGTTGTAGTGTTGATTTTGACACTTTGTGTGCTTTATCCAACATTCGCTGTCCTCACACATCTTTGGGATATTTTTGGAGACCCTAATATCTCTCCATTCCCAAAGAATCCCGCTACAGATTGTCTCATCCCTCTTGCAGATGTAGATTTCATACCCTATGATAATTGTACTCTAGAGGAGCTTGAGTATCTTACAGGTCTTGCATGTGTCGATGGTTCAGAGACTTGTATTCATGTTCCCACTCTTCAGACTGAGACTTCATCAGTATCTCCTGTTGTTCTTGATTCAATGCAGCAAGGCATCATTCACCTTCCAGACATAGCTATTTTGTATTCTTATCTTGCAGACATATCTTTCTTGTTTGTTGAGTCCTATATTGCAGATTTGGAGGATTATTTTGAGGACATTCATCTCCTCTACCTTGATAGTCAGGTTATTACTGTATGCCCACCATTATTAGTGCATTCAGAGGTTGCATTTCAAGATTCTCCACATCAGTTTGGATTTGACATCATTTGTTTCAGTTCAGACAGTGAGATTCTCTAGCATCCGATCATGGCACACATCTTGAGACAGATTGGTTCATCACTCTTCACAGGGTTTCTTCGACATCGTCCTTTGGATCCATTTCTTCCCAAGGGGAGGAATATCATTTTTCGCTCAGAATCTCTTTTTGGATTCTACATCAGGCATCTACCATTGTGACAGGAGTTTCTTCATTGTTGGGGGGCCTTCTTTCTTTCTATCTCTCTTATGGAGACCATTATACATGTACTTATATGATAGAAGCTGTCTATGGGGGGTATCATGTAATCCACCTCCTATCCTTCTTTCATTAGTGCATTGCATTCCTTCTTTGCATTCTATTTTGGGGAGGAGTTTTGTTCCCACTGGGTTTTCTCCTTTACCCTGTTTCATTTAGTTTGCATTGCTTTTGTAAATGGGTACCTGATCAAGCCTAGTTGTTCGGACCCATGTTTCCTTTCATGCATTTTAGTTACCTTTTCTTTTTTCCACATGTTTGTAGCCGCACTCTTGCTCATCTTAAGGGGGGGGTGTTAGAGTAAAGGTTTTAATTAATTATGTTAATTAATTTGCCTTTATTCCTCTCTTAAGATTTCACCTTTAGTTTGCATATTGTGACATTTAATAATTATATTAATTATTAAATGTTTACCTATTAGGGTTTCTTTTAGGTTTTGCAGATTCTCCTTTCTTAAGGATTGATCATTGTGATTTTACACTCTCTGATTAATACATCTTTTTAGCTTTCAGAGCACCTTTTCTTTTTGTCTCTAATGTCTTCTTCTGTGACAGGGTATTTGAATGCAGGTGATCTTCGAGGTCTGTGATGTTGGCTTTCTCAACTTCTACAAAATTATCCGGTGTGGTGGTGATAGCCAGCTCTTTGTTGGCCACAAGGTGATGCTTTTGCAACTCTTGAAATATGGCACTCCCCTTGTTTACATTTGGTGATGTCGGTGTGACAGCCAAGGTGGTGTGAGGCATTTCTTGATTGATATTTGACATTGGGGATGCGTTTGTAAGAGGCATATCCATACTAGTGCTTGCATCGAGGTCAGAAGGGAACTAGACCCCTCCTCCTACTAGTGTGCTTAAGTATTTGAACATGGCACTAACAATTTTGTGTTCTCTGGGTTTTGAACCATTTTTCATCATTTCAGATTGTGTCATCCCCATGTCTTCATTTGTGATGTCCTCTTCATAAATCTCCTCTTGAGGATTTTGTGATGGAAAAGAAGAGCTACTTGGGGGATTGCTTGATCTTGCAAGGTTTATTTTAGAGGTTACCTGACTCATGTCAATGGAAGTCGATATTTCATTGATATTTTTGATGTTCTTCTTGTATTGTGATCTTGTTTGAACCATAAAAAATAGGGATTGCTTGATCCTAACCTTTTAGGCCCAAAAAAGAAGAACTAGGGAAGTCAAAGATCAAAGAGGGTGGTAATGATGATGGGATAAATGGATGAAGCGAGTGAGTGAAACCTTTTGGAGAACCTTTGAAGGGTTATGCTAAACTTGTTAGGACTTAGATTGATTGTGATGGTTTGACTATGTGTATTGAGTCAAACAAGATTGTAGTGAAGTTGTAGCCCCTAGGAAGTTGTGTTATCCTAGGGGAACTTGCACAAGAGGATGAATTGAATAAGTGTGTTAAGTCAATGTTATTGTGAACTAGTAGACCTTAGGAATTTACGTTATCCTAGAGGTAAATTCATCCAAGAGATTTGACTATTTTGGCTAGGTGTGTTAAGCCAAGATAGGGTGATGTTGGTTTGGCCCTTTAAGTTTAGCATGAGTGATTTTTCTAGAGTTCTCAAGAATTTTGCTGGTGGAATAAGATTTGGTTTGATGGAGAGATGGATGAGGATGACAAATTTGATCCTAGACTTGAACCTAGGCACAACTCTTTTTACAAGATCTCGGTGTTGAAGAACACACTAGACTTCCTATGTGAGGAAAGCAAACCTATCAAAAATTTTGAGATTTTGTTGATAGTAGAACGCATACAAAGTTGGATTATTCCTTTAAGCCTTTTTATAGAAGTTGTATACTAGTCTCTCTTTGACTTCAAGGATAATTTCAAGGCGTTATTCATGGACTTTTAGACTTATCCTTTTGAACTTTGGTTTTGGAATCTTGATCTTTCAGGAAATCATTTGGAACAACACATATGAGGTTCAATTTTTCTTTTTATCTTGGTTTAATGAATTATTTTTACCAAAGAAACTTGCTTGCTTTATGTTCTAAATTATATGTCTAATGTGCCACTTTCTTTCTCATCCCACAAGGTCCATTGTGTGGAAATCAAGGAAAATAGGGCAAAAGTTACTTATGTTTATTGAAAACAAATGACGATAGAATCCACACACTTAGAAACCTCTAAGGATATGATCCCTAGGGAAAGTAAGAGTGCCTAAATTCGTCAAAGGTATTTGTTTCCTACAAGGGGTTTGAAATTCAAAGTTCTTTGTAAATGTTCATTTTGCAAATGTTTTCGAGAACAAGCAATGTGTTTTGCACTTCCAAGCACTTTTTACAACCCTAGGATGATGATACAATATTCTATTGGGTTCCCACTTGGACGAATCCAACTGTGCATATTTTATGCTAATGGCTAAATGGTTGACCACACTGGCTCCCCTCCATGGCACACACTTCTTGGGCCAGCCAAGAATTAGTACCCATGAATCTCCCATGGCATACTTTCCATCTCTACAACAAAATTGCATGTATAACATGGGACGACTTCAAAGGACATGACCTTTTGCACCAACAAAATAGATAAGGTTTTGGCCTTTTTCTAAACAAAGGGTTTTAATTCAAACATTCCGTTCATGGGGGATTATCCAACATCGGCGAGAGTCCATTTATGTCCATCTCATTGGAATAATCCTCATGATTCTTGAACTTTCCTCAATAATCCACACTTATATACCGGTTGGAAGTTGCTTGGCTTTAGCGTGTTCCCAATTGGGTTGTTCCCTTGGGTGATTACTTTTTACCACAAGGTAGGCCCACTAAGATCAACAAAAGTGAGTAAAAATATTCGTAGTTCGATCAATATTTGTTTAGAAACAAAGGGAGAACACTCGCAATAAATTTACTCACACTCACATGTTTTGTTTAATTGTTAGGTACCCAAATTGAAATGTGGAGGCAATCTTTAATGCAAGTTAGTGTCACCAAAAATACTTTTGATTCTCAAGATCACCATGAGGCATGAGAGAAGTGCATATGCCTTTTCAAATGACACTACTTTGCAAAAAAGATTACAAGATACGAAAAACACATGTTCATTTTTAATCCTTCAAAGCAAAACTGAGTTCTTTTTAAGCACCAAAGAAATGTGAGATTGCCTTGTTCAATTTTAGACCCAAATTGAAATCTAGTAAATTTCTAAGGTTCAATTTTAACCAAAAGATTAAGTCAAAATGGTTAATTTTAAGCCCCAAAAATAGATGTGAGATGGTTTGAAATTAGGTGAAAAATCTAGCTCAACAAGCATTAAAAAATGCTTTTATGAATCTCTCCAATCTCGTTTTGCCTTGGCTCAACTCTAATATTCAACCTTCAAAAGAACATACATAGTCAATAAAATATCTCACAAAATTAATCATAAGCCATTAAAAAAATTTCCATCTCTTAAAAAAATAAAATTTAAACCCCTTATAAATGCAAAACACTTCCTTCCTCACTATTTATTTCCCAAATTAATCTCCTCTACTTCTTTACCGCAGGCTACGATATCGCGGTTGATGGATTCCCACAGTTGGCCGAGATCGCTACTGCTATACCGTGGGTGGTTGGATGGAAGACCATGGTGGCGGTTAGCAATGACAGTCAGGCGACAGTTAGCATGTTTACAGTGCTACCGCTAGCGGTTAGGCAGGAGACTGTAGTAATGCGGTGATAGTCGGGAAACAGTTAACAGGTTTACTGCGCTACCGCGGAGGGTTGAGTGATAGACCGTGGTGACGGTCGAGAAAGGTAGAGAAGTGATAGACCGCTATGATGTGGTGAAGACCATGGTGGTTAACCGCAATACCACGGAGGGTTAAGTGGTAGACCACGGTAATGTGGTGAGGACAGTGGTGGCTAACCGTGATACCGCAGGGGTTAGCAGGTAAACTATAGTAATGCGATGGAGACTGTGGTGGTTAATTGCAATACCACAGAGGGTTAGGCGATAGACCATGGTAGTGCGGTGAGGACAGTGGTGGATAACCGCGATACCACGGGGGTTAGCAGGTAAATCGTAGTAATACGGTGGAGATTGTGGTGGTTAACCACAATACCGTGGAGGGTTAGGTGGTAGACTGCGGTAATGTGGTGAGGATAGTGGCGGTTAACCGCAATACCGTGGGGGTTAGCAGGTAAACCACGGTAATGCGATGGAGACTGTGGCGGTTAACTACAATACCACAAAGGGTTAGGCAGTAGACCGCGGTAATGTGGTGAGGACAGTGGCAGCTAACCATGATATCGCGGGGGTTAGCAGGTAAACTATGATAATGTGGTGGAGACTGTGGTAGTTAACCACAATACCACGGAGGGTGAGACTTAGCTGGTGGTGACACGGTGGACACCGCTCTACCGTGATGGGTACGAAAGAAGACTGCGGTTAAGCGGTAAGGAATGTTGGAGGCAGAGGAGGTGAAAATGATACCATGATACCACGGGTGGTGGAAGGGTAGGTCGTGGTATGGTGGTGGATACCACGGTACCATGAGCAGTGGAAGCGTAGGTCGCGGTAAGGTGGTGAGAAGCTGGATTAACCGCGTAGGAGAATCTACGAGGAAAAACAGAGGAAAATCGCTCGTAACAGGACCTGTTTAGATTATGATTTGAATGTTTTAGGTTACTTATCCCCAAGATACATGGATATTAAGCATTTTATCAATGAAAACTCAAGATTTTGTGGTCCATGAAAATTTCTCAGCCATTTAAACTATAAAGAAATAGAAGATTTCTCAGATAGAATATAACATAAAGGAATATAAATGTAAATAACTATCTTTTTGTGAGCTACAACGATCTGCAAAACATTTTTTTTTTTTTTAACTTACTTTTAATCATAAATAACAGAAGAAGCTACTGTTGATAGAACAGTTAAACACATCTATGCGAATTGAAATTTCCTACAACAGAGATATAAGTAAAACAAATTTAGAAGTATGCCCTCCTTCTAGCGCCAAAATGTGGTTGCTAAAATCTGCAGGAGAGGCTTAAACAATTTCATGTTGTTAGCACGAAATTAAATTTTAAACCAGCAAACTTAGACATCCCTATGAAATACTTAATCATATCTAAATATGCAACTAATGAGCAACAAAAACAAGTTAAACATAAGCATATAAGAAACATAATTAAACCTTTATTTCATAGTGGATTGGTGCCACCTTTTTGTATAGTAAGCAGCCCTTTCCCAATCCTTGAACAAGCTAAATGATGTTATGGGCAAGATTAATTCTCAAATGAAGAGAATAACCTTGCTTGAAATCTGTGAAATGAAGGTGAATTTGAGCATAGTAAGTTTACTCAAATTTGTGTGTTCTGTTGAATGAGGAGAGGAGTCTCCAATTTATAGATTTCCAAAATGGAAGAGAGAATGAAATAGATTAATGTGGGATCATTCAACATCCAATGGCCAAGTGCCACTTGTCAAGATATGAATGGTTGAGGAATGAGCACATTTTGGTCAATGTGCATGATAAATGCCATTAGGTGGAATTTCAAATTTGAGAAATGACATGTGAGAGGGAAAAATGAATGAAATAAATGCCACTTGGCTCAATGCACAAGGACATGTAAGAGGAGTGAATGCTTTGTTGGATGTACAAGTCTACTTGGAATTTTTGAATTCAAACAAGGGAATATTCCTTTTTGATGCTATGTGAGGGAAAATGGAGAATTAAATAAATCAAAATAATTAATTTATTGTGCAAGTTGCATTCTCTAGAGGATTTTAATGATAGAGATTAACTTAATCAGGATTTTGATTAATTTAATGAAGGATTAGATGATTTGATAATTTTGATTTAAATAGATGAATTAATTTAAATCAGAATTGAGAAGAAATGATTAAGTAAATAAATGGGTTTGATTTATTTAACCAAGGAGGAATATGTTAGATTAAATCAAATAAGGTTTAATTTATTTAATTTAATAAGAGGACTTTAGAGAATTTAATCAAATAAAATGATTTATTTAATTAAACATAAATGTAAGTTTAACTAAATTAAATTGATTAATTTAATCACTGGAGGAGAAAGACTTAATTAAATGAATTATGACTCATTAAATTAAGAGGCAAAATATGATGAAAAATTGAGAGTATGATTTAGGAAGAAATGTTGTTAATAATCAAGATCAAGTGTATCAAACTGAAATTGTACATTTTCCATGTCTACACTTTGTTCACACCTTGACATACAATAACCTCATTAGAATGTATTCTAGCAGTTTAGAATATCTCAGACCAAAGCATACACAATAGTCAACAATCTACTATAAACGATCTCCCTACACACAACTAAGCAAGTATATGCCAAGATTATTTTATAAGAATACCCCACAAGCACAAAAACTAAAATATAATGATCAATTCTCCATTCATTTCTCTCTAAGTCATTGAGACATCATTGAGAGGTCCTTGGAATAGGTCAATAAGATAAATCATAAGACAAGATCAAAACAAATAGTCAATGTTATCTATATCTCTTGCCAAAGGTGTAATGTCTTTTGAGGATAAATATCCAAGATGATTACCAATGATAATTCCCATTGTAGGAAGGATGCATCTTAGGACACGTTATCAAATTTTGGTGGGTTGATAGGTTGTTTGAAAGGCCATTGATATAAGGTTTGATTGACATGTTTGATAATGATCAAGAGTTTGATTTTTTGCATTTAAAGGTTCGACCTTTGTTGATTGTTGTACTTGTTTTTCATTTATGTTACCAAATGGTGAGTGTGATGGTCAATTTATTGTGAGTGAAAGAAAAATGGGATCGATGGTTTTGAAATTTTTGGAATATTTCAAATGTTTTGGGTTTTTGTCTAAGTTTTCAAATATTTTGGGGTTTTATGAGATTTTACTAAGAACCTAACTTAAAATACTATTCTAGGAGCCTCGGGGGCTTATCAAAGATGAGCCTTGCCTATGTTATATATGTTGAGACCATGTAGTTCGATTAACTTGACTTATTGTTGATGAGATATGAACACTTGATATATTGCCAGTTTATTATGATGGACTACTAAAGGAATGACCTAAAGTGTCTCAGGGGCATATCAATGATGGCCCTACCTCTGTTTAGGCTCAAAGACAACATATTTTGACATGGTATTGTTTTTGGATTTTTTTTTGTTTTTGACATGTTTAGGGATTTTTATGTGTTTTGGATGTTTTGTATTTTGACTTTTTCAATTTTTTGAATGTTTTTGGATTTTAGCTATACAAGATTTTGAATGCTTTTGGATATTTTGGTTTTTACAAGTTTTTTTGGTGAGATTTTATGATTTTTTTTGGATTTTCAAGAGATTTTGAGGTAAACGATACCTAGATCATGATGTCAATGTCACATTGTGAGATATAAGACATGGATCAAGAGTTATTCAAAACAAGAGTGTAATAACCTACTCCCAATGTCTAGCAATGTTTCATAGATCAATGGACAAACCAAGATAGGTAATTTATATGCAAAGAGTTCAACAAAGTTTTATCATACTAGATATGGGCTATGGGATTTCATAAGATATAATGGTAAAGAGAATTTCAAAAGTTTTTCATGAGTAGAGTTGAAGTATACACCGAATCTTTGTTAAGATCAAGATAAATTGGAATATCTAGATGAATTTGGTAAGGATGGATGGATGGAACATTGGATTTATCATGACAAGGATGAGATTCTTCTATCTGAGAAGGATCATATGGATGCTTGATTCTACTCATGATTCCTATTTTCTTAGTTTTCATCATAATACTTTCGCAAAGTGCCACCATTGTGGTTTTCACTGGAGGACAATTTTCATTTTTACTATTTTCTAGATTTTTTAATTTTTAAAGATTTTTTAAAAACTTTTACCCTTATGTTGAACCATCTTGTGGTACTAATGTAGAGGCCATTTTCATAATGTTCCAATAATACCCTACTTGAAGAAGCTAATTTGCTAAGATACAAGCACTTGGATGCAATTTTAAAGAACTTTGATCTGCCTTGTGGATACCAGAATTAACCTTGTCTATGTGTGTACATCATGATGTGGTACCTTTAGAATCCTTATGATGAAGTGTATCTGACAAAACATGGTCAATGTGAGAATTGGATATCATGAATGAAGTGTATGATGCTATATGTAAAGGAATATGAGATGGATTGGTAGATGGTTTGGAACCTTTGATTCTCCAAACTTGGGAAGATGAGCAATGATGGGTGGGAATGGAGCTTTGAGTGGAATTAAGACCAACCACTAGATATAATTAGTGTCAAAAATAAGATACACAGAGAGGGGTGGTGAATTCATGTCTTTCAAACATTAAATTTATCAACCTTTAACTTCAAAACATTAACAACATTCAATCATAATGCATTAAGAAGAAAATAAACACAACACCATAACACCAAGAGTTTTACGTCGAAACCCTGTTAGGGGAAAAATCACGGTGGATGGCCAATCCACAATTATGATGCTGAGTATACTCAAATGTGAATATTACAAGAGGGGAATGCACATGCATTCAGGCGCACTACCTAGAGCTCACTGCTCAAAAGAAAGAGGGATTACTGCCCAAGAGTTTAGATTAAAACCATCTAAGAGTTTGAACTAAGATGATTAGCATCTAAAAATTCTTGATTATAGTTCCAATTAAGCTCAATAATAGATTTGTTGCTTTACAAAATAATTCTATACTTCTACTCTGTTCTGCTCATACACACAACACAAATCTTCTATGTGCAAGTGAAACTATGCTTTAGCACTACTTTACTCTACTCTAACTCACAATTTCCACATAAACACACATCATACATCATACAAAATGATATAGATGAACTTCTATATATATCCACAACCATAGAATTCATTTACACTTTGTCGGATCCACTAGAACACAAAAATAATTACAACCGTCGATTACATCCATAATGAAATCTTTATGCACATCCTCCAAAGTTGGTTAATACATAGAGGGGACCCAAACAAAAAAAATGAGCATGACCACATTTAATTAATTTCTCATTATACATTCGCTACATAATGCATTTCATGAAGTTGGCTACAGTACAAGAAAAACTAGGAATACACCAACCGAATCTTCTAGTTTCCACATGAATTGATATGAGACACTACGCTTCAATCTCAATAGAGATAATACACCAATACTCATTTCTTGAGATGTGCAACACAAAATGATAACCTGAAATATTTACATAGATCGATGAATGTTGAGTTACCAGATACTTTGTTCTACCTTGTCGATTTTCAATCTATCTATCGGTATGCTCAAATGAGGATATGTGTACCTGATCAATGGATAGGGTTTCCGTCAATGACTACACCAAATGAAAATTGCAGTGTCTCTTGCCAAGAATCTCCCCCTTTGGCATTGATGGCAACACTAAGTGAAAAATGACTAAGTGCCAGATTAGTACCAAGATAAACTTCACTGCAATCCCAAAATTTCAAAAATGCTACTCTCCCCCTGAACTGATTATGCATTTTTCACTCCACTTCTCCCCCTTTGACATTAATGGAAAAGGAAGGGGTCACACATCGAAAGGGATCAATCAAAATTGTGTTTTTACAAAGGTGCTTCTTTTCCTTACAAAAGCTGAAAGATGTCTAAAAAATCCTTCTTTAGCTGTGCTAGATTTGAGTCCCAAACTCATTTGAGACTTTCCATGATGGTTATGTTTCCAAAAGTTAGATAAGACAGCATTTATGTGGATTCCAAACTAGCTGGATCATTGACTACCATAGTGTCCTCTCCTTATTTTAGGGCACTTTCCATTACCTCAATTTTGGGGCTAATGATGTTTCTAAGTTTATCGGTTCTAGTAATGATTTTTTCATTTTCATGCTTCAACCCTTTTATTTTATTTAGCAGCGAAATTACCTCTCCTTCTACTTTCCCAACATCGCCAGATAGTGGATCAAAAGCCTCGGAGATAGTTGCTAACTAATTTTCTAGGTCTTTCACCTTCTTCTCACTTGCTTCTAGAAACTTTGGAAAAGACAAATAGGATTTGTAAATATTGCCTCCTTGAAATAAGGCATCCTGTATGTTCTTGACACAAGTAGTCAAGATGACTTTGTCTTTGGCAATCAATACTTTCAATTTACTGGACCTTTTAACATCAAATTCCTTTTGTACTTTTTCCAAAGAATATTTTTCAAGAGACTCAAAATGAGTACTCACTGAGCTAATAAGCCTCTTCAGTTCACTAATTGAAGATTCAATCTTGTCTTTCACAAAGGAGGGCATGATCTTCTTTAGTACTCTGGATGCAAGTGCCAACAATTCACTATCTTCAATATGAGATTTTAGTAGCTCTTCTTGAGCTTTTACTTGAGAAAATGAAGCCACCTTCATTATTTGGATCGGGCTCAAAGTTGATAGGTCAATGGGACCTTTAATTAATTCTGGCTCAATCTCTTCCTTAAGTTCCACCAAGAATTTCTTGACTGCCTCGATAGTGTCTCTTGTCTCCATCTTTACATCACTTTTATTTTCCTCAACTAATGTTTCCTCAATTGAATCTTTTGATTTATCTTTAGTTTTCTTTGCCATCTCAACTAATACATTCTCAGTTGCTTCAACTTCCATGGGGATTTCTATGTTGTTATCTGGAAGAGGAATCTCAAGGTTTTCACTAGCATCAAAATTTCCTTCTTCTGCATCCTTGATCAGATTAGATGAGACATCATCTGTATGAGTCTCCTTAGTCACAACTTTAATTCTATCCCTTAGTAGTAGCTCTTTCAGAATTTGTTTCATTTTTTGTGTGACTTCATCTTTTTAACCAATCATCATTTTATTGACCCTTGACTTGCTTCTGAACTTCCATTTTTCTTTGTTTAGGAATGCTTGCATGTCTTCCACAGACATTACCAAACATAGTTATGAAAGAATTCTCTCTTATCTGTTCTTCATTTTTCCTGGCATGTAATCTCCTTGATTCCAGAATATCATATAATTTTTTTGGGAGGCTAGGCGTGATTTCAACCAAATATTTGTTGAAGATATTCATGTGCTTTATTGTAACTTCTTCTAGAATTATTCTATCAGACTCAGAAAAAAATTCATACCATTGGTAAAGTGACTTAATATTTCCATCGAAGATTAATTATTTTTCAATTTTTTCAATAGTCATATCAGGTGTATCAACCTTGGTATTCTTATTTGGCTGAATATCTACACCGGAAGGTTTTGACACAGTTGCTGCTTTAGTGCCTTGTTGTTTGATTTCCTTGACATCTACATCGGATTGTGTTTCTTCATCATCAAAAACAACCATGTACACTCTTTTTCTCTTGTATTTCCTTCCTTTGGCTTCATTTTTGGATCTCTTTCTTTCACTTTTCAGAGGAGAAAATTTCACTGTAGATATTCTAGTGGTTCTATTTCGATTAGATGGTGTTGTCAGATCAGTTGATTGTGATGTTGTTGCCTCCTTAGTAGCTTGCCTTGTTGCTTCATCTTCTGCCCTTTTCTTTCTGGCTTCTCTTAGCAATTTTGCAGTTATTCCCATACTCTTTGCAAGAACTTCAACTTCTTTTCTTAATCTTTTGGTTGTTACCAATTTCTTAAGCTCATTATGAATTTTAATGTTCTTCTCTACATCGGTACTGAACCTCTCTTCAGTTGGATCTAGAGGTTTTCTTAATATATTTTGGGCATACATTTCCAGAAACATTCCTTGACCTCATAGCCCATAGGCATGATCCAAACAATTCTTGGATTTGTTGCTTCCATCATGCACTGATCGATATTCACCATAAAGCGGATTGAATCTTTGTATTTATCCACAATGGTGGTGGGAATTATCTCCCTAGCTTGCATCCTAGCTTGAAAGCTTTTGAAATAATCCCAGATAGCTGCATTTTTGGTTTTGATATCTAAAAAATTGTATAATGGATCTTTGATCTGTTCGACTACTGGCTTATTCTTTTGCCACTGAACCCTTCCAACACCCGAAACTTCCTCCATGAAATAAAAAAATAAACATAAAAGTAGACTACCATATTTGAATGAATTTTTCTTATCTTTCTTGATCTTCGTAAGGTTTTCCATTAACTGAATCCTTAATAATTCACAGAGATCATATTCCATAATTTCTTTCACCATTTGGTAGGCGTCATAAATTATCGTATCGAATACAGATTTTTCTCGGCTAGAGTAGTAAATCTTATATCCAATTATCATAGATACAAATCTAACATTTATATCAACAATATTGTCATTCATTGCTCTTTTGTCATATGTCGAGCTTGTAGCATCAGTGACGGTTTGATTTTTCACAGACATCAAAACAGGTAGGCCACTTAAACAATTTAGACCAGTTACTACACTAATGGATTCCTTTGTAATTTTGAAAGGAATGCTAAGCCACATGAATTCATCATGAGCTCAGCTCAAAACATAATGGACCCATTCTAACTCTTCAAACATGGGAAATTTGGTAATCGGAGTGAACTTCTTTGTTTCCAAGATTTTGTGTTTTGGCTTCACACATAAATCTTCACCAATGATGTGATTATTGAACAAATTCAATAATTGAGAACTTCCCAGTTCTTCAATATGGGCATGAATGTAAACTCTAATATCTTATGTATGCAAGACTATGTGGAATTGACAAGAATTCCCCTAATGGATCAGTCTCTAAAGAATTATATGGATGCAATTTAAATTTAGGATAGGGTCTGTCCTTAACTTCGATCACTAAAGGAGTATTCATCTTGCCCAAATCACAAAATTCTAGAAGTTCTTGATAAATACCTTTTTTCCAGTTCCAAAATCGATTGCTGAATCACCTTCACACTTGATTTTTTTCTTGATTCGCCTTAGGTCACCTGGAGATTTCCAAACTTCTTTCTCTCTAGAAGGAAAAGTGACAAATGAGGGATAGAATTGATCTTTTGTCACTTTCATACCTAACCTTTTTGTCACAATAAATGCATTTTCCCTAATTCATCAAGTTGCACCATTTCCATGTACAAAAACTTGATAAATCTTCTACGGACCTTTAATATGGTATACCACTTCCTCTAATGAGCTCAACAACATTTTTTGAGCATCTTTCCATCTCTAGTATTGCACTTATATCTGGTTTCATTTCCCGGTTAGGGAGTTTAATGATTTTCTTGATTGCTCCCCCTAGGCCAAAGGCCTAAGACTAATTCTCAGAGGAATTTCTACAAGCAGGTTCTAGTGCAAGTGCAATTTCTTCAACAAAGGGACTCTTCTTCACCCATTTATTCTGCATTTTTTTCCTAACCTCATCTGTAGTGACCTTACCTTTTCCTTTCACTTCCTTTTGCATATTTATTCTTTGATTTACTAGGCCTTTTATGTTCCAACATAATGTAGCAATATGTCCAGTTTTGTTGCAATTTTGGTACACAACATTCCTCTTACCAGACTAGTTGTTCCATGGATTTCCTTTTGATCTACACTGGTTAGCTATATGGACAAGTCTATTGCATGTGTAACATCTGATATTTCTATGAAATTGATTCATCACCTTTTTGCATTCTTTTGACTTATCACCAATCTTATGACAATTAAAACACTGGCCTGAGAAAGATGGACCACTTTGATTTATCCTACTTCTAGACTAAGAAGCCATATGTCCAAATTTATTGCAGTTGAAACAATGTCCATTAAATCTTTGAGCATTAGGTTGCCTTACCAGATACCTTCCAGGTCTATTCATTTGATCTCCTTGCTTGAATTGCCTTTTTCCTGAATTCCTTTATCCAAATTTTGAACTTTCTCCTTCCTCATATCTAAGACCTTTTTTGTCACCATGAGTCCTTTGATTACCAATCAGTTCATTAAGCATAGCTGGGTTGGATTTAAATTTCTCCTTGTACTCATTTGTAGTAGCAAGTTCATTTTTGAGATAATCCATCTACCTTTCAAGTGTTTCTTCACTATTTCTAGATACCTCCAATTCATCATCCAATCGACTACATACTTCAGATTTTTCTTTCAAGGACTGTGCTAGGCTTTCTTCATTCTTCTTTCTATCTTCAACCTCTTTGGTAATTCTCATCATGATGGATTCCATTTCAACCTTCAGAGTTTTATTCTCTTGTGTTATCTTTTCACATTCTTCTATCTTTTCTTTCAGGTCTTTACTGGTTTTTTCATCTTCGGTGCTCTTATTATCTTTTTGCTAAATTTGATCACAGAGTTATTTTCTCTTCTCTCTTGACTTGTTGATTTTTTTTCTTTCAAAGACTAAATGAATTTTTCTACATCATTGATATTTTCTTGTAGTT
This sequence comes from Sequoiadendron giganteum, assembly GCA_007115665.2. Taxonomy (NCBI): domain Eukaryota; kingdom Viridiplantae; phylum Streptophyta; class Pinopsida; order Cupressales; family Cupressaceae; genus Sequoiadendron; species Sequoiadendron giganteum. The sequence goes on from CM021104.1 coordinate 377,739,866, forward strand.
TTTGGAATTCATCCTTTGACTAATCAAGGTCATCTAGGGACACCATAAGTTGTTGTTCAAGACTGCTTCAATCCATTGAAACTTCTTCCAAGATCTCCCCAAGCTGTTAGACTTCTTCTTCTACGGAACTAGCTCTGATACCAATTGTTGGAAACAAGCTACACTGAGAGGGGGGGTGAATCAGTGTTGTGCAAACATTAAATTTATCAACCTTTAATTTCAAAGCATTAAAAACATTCAATCATAATACATTAACAATAAAATAAACACAAAACCATAACACCAAGATTTTTACGTGGAAACCCTGTTAGGGGAAAAACCATGGTGGATGGCCAATCCACAATTATGATTCTGAGTATAATCAAAAGTGAATATTACAAGAGGGGAATGCACATGCATTTAGGTGCACTTCCTAGAGCTCACTGCTCAAAAGAAACAGGGCTTACTACCCAAGAGTTTAGATTAAAACCATTTGAGAGTTTGAACTGAGATTATTAGCATCTACACATGCCTGATTACAGTTCCAATTAAGCTCAATAATACATCTACTGCCTTACAAACTAATTTTGTACTTCTACTCTATTTTTCTCATACACACAACACAGATCTTCTATGCGCAAGTGAAACTATGCTTTAGCATTGCTTTGCTCTGTTGTAACTCACAATTCACACATAAAAATACATCATACATCATACAAAATGATACAAATGAAATTGTATATATATACGCAATCATAGAATTCATTTACACTTTGTCGGATCCACTAGAACACAAAAATAATTACAACCATCTGCTAGATCAATAATTAAATCTTTATGCACATCCTCCAAAGCTGGTTAAGACATCGAGGGGACCCCAAAAAAAATTGAGCATGAATACATTTAATTAATTTCTCCTTATACATCCACTACTTAATACATTTCATGAAGTCAGCTACAGTACAAGAAAATTTGAGAATACACCAACCGGATCTTCTAATTCCCACACGAAATGATACGAGGCACTGCACTTCAATCTCAATAGAGATAATAAACCAATGCTCATTTCTTGAGATGTGCAACACAAAATGATAACCTGAAATCTTTACACAAATTGATGAATACTGAGTTACCAAATACTTTGTTATGCCTTGTCGATTTTCAATCTATCTGTTGATATGCTCGAATGAGGATATGCATAGCTGATCAATGCATAGGTTTGCCATTAATGACAACACCAGATGAAATTTGCAGTGTCTCTTTCCAACACTTTGTTCCTTGCTTGAGAAGTCTGATTTTGTATTTGAGGACGCTTTTTATGGATATATTTCTCTTTTTTATTTTTCCCCATAGTTTCTTTGACTAGTGGAGTTTTGGCGAGATGCTTTTCTTTATTTATTTTTGGTATGCATTTTTACTTTACGTGTCCTTTTTGCTTTATTGCTTCATTTTATTTGATGATATTCTCGTTGCTTTGATAGGAATAATTCTTTTTACATTGGTCCCCATTTGAGTATGATATGATGGGTGGATGACGATTCATGATATGACTAGTTGTAGTGTCGATAGTATTTTCATTATAAGGATCCTTTGTGCCCTATATGTTGATGTGTGTTGTAGTCAAGATTTCGCCTGGTGTTGTGAAGGTATTGACAATACCTAATCCTTTCCCTTGATAATGTATCCTCTGATCCATAGCCATTGAATATGACTTGTTGTGAACACATGATATTGCTATGAGTTCCTTCTATTCAAGAATATGAACTATTTTCTCTAATTCTATGACATTGGTATCTGTTGATACTAATTCAAAAGATGTTTGTGTTGATTCAAAATATATTGGTGATACACAATCACTGTAATAATCAAGAATATCGATTGTTGCTTGATCTTGTGTAGGAATACCAAGAGTGGGAGACTCTTATTTTGGATGAAGAATGTTTATATGTCCATCAAAAAGAAACATCTTAGGGGTTGATATCGGGGACATCTTTGGAGTTTAAAATGGTTTGGAAGATGTCCCTCAGCTCTTGGTGAAACTCTATGGATAGGGGTTCTTGATCCCTACTCGATTCAAAGTAACTTTCATTATTCTCAAGAGCCTCCTCTTGACATTATCCTTGGGTGGATGATATATCATTGGTAACGGACTCTTCACAATAGTTTGTGGGTATGGGTGCAATGGGATATTTCATTCTCATTTGGAAATTCTTCTACATGCCCAATCATGAAGTCATATGTGGGAGAGATATTGCAATCTGACACATACTTGATGCCATTATGGTATGAAATATTTCTAGACACTGTCGATGGGTTTGGACGTTGTTTTAAAATGATATCTTGGTACATTTGTTATTCCTCATGTGGTGATGAAGGAATAAGATAAATATGTCCCATTGTGGTATCATGGGTATGGTTCATGTTATTTGAGGTTGATGCCTTGATTCTTTTACTTTTGTATGATCAAGCATAGGGTTTGTGTAAATTTTTAGACTTTCATTCCCAAGGTTTTGATCAACATCAATATCTCCTTGTTCAGTAAGATCTATTAGATGTTTGAGTCTAAAACAATTTTATGTGCTATGACCTTTGTATCAGTGAAATTCATAAAAATGATCATCTCTATAACTACAAGGTTTGACTTGTGGATCTTTGGTAGTTTGATAAATCTAGGAGTGTGATAAGATTATACTATATCAACCTCTTCAACACATCTTCCATAGGTTCCCCTAAGGGAGTGAATTGTCACTTAGGAGCATTTTTGTTATTTTTTGTCCATGTTGAGTGTTTGAAGCATTGATTTTTGTTTGATTGTTTGACGGTGGCGTTGATCGTTGTTGTGTATTCATGTTTTGGGTATTTTATTACTTAGGAGCAATTAAGACCACCTTTGCATAAACAACACCATCACTAGCAACACTCTTGTTCTTGGCCCAAAACTGGGATTTTTCATTAGAAATAATGGATGGGTGGTTTTCTCTATATACTTGTGTGTTTCCCTGTGAGTTTAGATCTGAATCAAAATATTCTCTGATAATCCCCACTTGTTGTTAGTTCATAATGGGCTACTTGCTTTTACTAGCTCTTTGTCTCCACCTTTGCAAGGAATTAGCGAAGGATTCTCCTTTATTTTTATTGAGTCTGTATAAATCTTCTAAGCTTACATCCATGTCAATATTTAAGGATAAGTGATCTATGAATCTATCAATGGTTTCTTGGAACGTTTTGATGCCTGAAGGTAAGTGTGAAAAAAAATCAATGGTTGGGCATGTCAAACTTTGTGGAAAGAGGTGCATCAAGTAGGAATCATTGTAGGCAACCTCCACACACATGATGTTGAATTTTTTGATGTGATCCATAGTATTTCCTCTCCCTTTGTATTTATCAAATTTAAGGAGCTAAAAACTAGGAGGGAAAGGTACCATTGCGATGTTTCTATCGAATGGGTATGGACACAAGTTTTTTTGGGTATGGAATTTCTTCATTTTTTCCATTTGAATGTCTTGCATTTGTTGTGTTAGCGCATTGAGTTGTGATGCCATATCGTCTTGTGGGTTTGTTAGAGGAATGTAAGGTGTGTATTGTGGGATGGCGGATGAATTGTAAGTGGGATTTTGATATGATGGGATGTTGTATGGTGGTGTGGGATATTATGAAGGTGATGGTGGTAGAGTTGTATATGCTCCTAATGTGTTTGGATTGATGATGTTTTATTGAGGATTATAGTATAAGCTTGGTTGTTGTTTTTGTTGTTTTTGTTGCACAGACACTTATTGTTGTTGGGCATACTATTGCACTATCAAGGCTTGTTTTTGGGATTTTTGTTGTTGTTGGGCCACAAGGGCTTGTTATTGGGCTTGTTGTTGTTGTTGGGCCACTAGGGCTTCTTGTTGTGCTTGCTATTGTTGTTGTGTAACTAAGGTTACTTATTGGGCTTGTCATTTTTGTTGAGCAACTAAGGGTGCTTGTTAGGCTTACTGTTATTTTTGAGCGACTAAGGGTGCTGCTTGTTCTTTCAAGCCTTATTGATAGGATTGTTGTGTTTTTTGGAAAGATAAATTTTGAGCTTGTTTTTTTTGTTATAATGTATACATTATTTTTTGTTGGGACATCTGTGATGGGTTTTGGGTGTTTATAGTTTGAGTAGGTTGTAGGTTGATGACGAGAGATTTGGGGTTGCCTTAGTTTAAAATTCCTTGTAAAATGGTGGATTGGGATGGTGGAATGCAATTTTGGGGATCCATTTGATTTTGCATGACGTGGGGGACCAATGGTAAAGATGATGATGGTGCCATTTGGTATTGTGATAGAAATGGCACATTAGGACCTTGAATCAATTAATTCAAAGGGTTCCCTTGACCGATGTGTGAAGGGTTTTCTTGTTGTGTTTGAGGTGGTCAATGGGGTTTGTTACCAAGGTGTTTCTTTGATTTGGGTTGGTGATTGATGGGACAAATGTGTTTTGTGGAACTGATGGATTTAATGAACCAATAGGGTGTTTGGATGAAGATGTCCCTTGTTGTGTTAAGGGTTGATTTTGTGTAAGGGTGTTACATTTCCTTTGTGGATCCATTTGGGACACTTGGTTCACCATTCCTTGTGTGACGTTAGGCACACTTGTGGTAATTGTGGGGATGGACGAAGATGGTTTCTCTAGAAATGTTGAGGTTCTCATGGACTCATGGAATGTAAGAGGTTTGTGTGGATGTAGAGGGTTTTTTGAATGGTGGTGGAAGTTTGAGGTGGGGCACCAAATGTTGGTGTCCAAGTGGTGTTTTGGGGAGGATTAGTGTTTAGGGTACCCAAAAGTGTGTTTCTTTCTAAAGGAAGAGTCTGAACAAAGTATGCGAGGGGGAAAAGGATGCTAGATTCAGATTCGAGATGAATGAGAATGCAATTTCACAAATAAATCTAATCTACAACCAAATGCACAAATCTAAAATCTAGAAACTCCTACACATGTGAGATTTAAACTATACTATTGCAAACATGATGAGGAACCTACTAATTACCAAATGAAATGAAAGAAAAATATATTTTCACCATCCCGTAGTGAAGTGTATTCACTTAATGTTGGATTTCTTTTATCATAGTGAAGCCTCCAAAGTTCATGTGCAAAGTGTGGATGAATGCTTGGTTGATCGAAGGAAGAAATGAAGATCTCTCAAGGATGATCTTGACAACACTTCATTGCTCAATGTATGTTGATTCTCCAATCCTTATTTGTGAGGAAAGGGGTTTGTTATATAGAAGATGTGGTTTTAAATCGACGATCAAGATCATTTTGAAGAATATCCAGATCAACAGTCGGAGTGTGTTGAGAGGATTTAGACATGAGAAAATTGTGCAAATTTGATTGCAAAATTTGTGTAATTAAGAAATAGATTGGCCAATTATGGATGTGAATGATCAGTTAACAAATTTAGATTGATTAGTCAGGAATGTGATGGCCTAGTTAGGAATGTGATGGATTAGTTAGGAATGTGATGGCTTAGTTAAGAATTGTGATTGATTAGTTAACAAAATAGATTGTTCAGTTAAAAATTTGGATTGATTAGTTAACAAATTAGATTGCTCAATTAGCAATCATAATTTGCCCAATCAGAAAGTGGGTGAGGAATATGAATTAATTGATTTAATTAATTAATTAATTTTTGGAGTTAAATGTCAAAATCAAGTGTGACTTTTGCAAATAAAGTTGCATTAGTTTGATTTTATTTTTGATAATCAATTTGAATAGTTTGATTTAATTTATTTAAATTTTTGGAGGGAAGGTGTTTGTAATTAAATTATTATTTAATAATTTAATCAACTTAGAGGAATAAGGATTAGTGACGTAATTAAAATATAATTGGCATTATTTAATAAATCAAGACGAAATAAGTTGACATTAGGACTTTATTAAATAAATGTGATTTATTTAATTGGTTGAAATGATGAAACTTGAATTAATCAAATAATATTGTTTTATTTAATCAATAGAGGAATTAGGATTTTTGGGACTTTATTAAATAAATGAAATTTATTTAATTTTTCTGAAATGATGAAAAAGTGAATTAAATAAATAATGTTGTATTATTCAATTAATAGAGGAATTGGGGTTTTTGAGAATTTATTAAATAAATAAAATTTATTTAATTTGTTAGAAATGATGAAAAAGTGAATTAATTAAATAAATGTTGTATTATTCAATTAATAGAGGAATTCAAGTTTTTGAGACTTTATTAAATAAATTAAATTTATTTAATTTGTTAGAAATGATGAAAAAGTGAATTTATTAAATAATTTTATATTATTCAATTAATAGAGGAATTAGGGTTTTTGAGGTCATTTTGATGTGGTGTGATGTGATGTGGGAACATTATAGTATGATTCTGAGCTATTATGAGATGTTACTGGACAATTCTGAGTCATTTTGAGATGTTACAGGACAATTTTGAGTCATTTTGAGATGTTACAAGATGATTTTGAGTCATTATGAGATGTTATGGGATGATTCTGAGTCATTCCAAGATGTTATGGGATGATTCCAAGTCATTTCGAGATGCTACGAGATTATTCTGAGTCATTTTGATATGTTATGAGATGATTTTGAGTCATTCTGAGGTGTTACAGGATGATTTTGAGTCATTCTAAGGTGTTACAGGATGATTCCAAGTCATTTTGAGGTGTTATGAGGTTCAATGTTGTTTGATTTTGTTTGACGATGTTTGATATTGTTCAATGTTGTTTGATGTTGTTCGATGCTTTTTGATGATGAATAAATTAAACGATGTTAAATCATTTAATTAATAGACAAATATGAGTGCAAAAATGCTAGTTCACAAGCTAGGACATTTTTAGGTGTCTACACAAAGTCCTTAGAAAGACTAGTTGCAAGACTAGGAGTTTGGGTTTGATTTGGCCCTAGTGATGGATTTGATTGAATCATATATTGGGTTAACCCTTGTGTCAAGTTTTGTGCGATGAAATATGGGGGATTTGAATCAACTTTCTCTAAGCCTAGACGTTCTTGTTTATATTCAAGTATTTCTTCCTTAGTAAGCACAAATGGATTTTTTGTGACATCTTCTACCTCATATGGTCCTAATGGATTTTGGGGTTTTTGTGAGGGGGTAGAATGACTCCTTGGATCAAATTCTTGTGGATTGGTATCACTTGTGGTGGATGTGACTTTGGATTTTTTCATGATTCTCTTGTGTTGTGATCTTGTTGTCACCATAAATGTTTTGTTAATTATGGGAGAGTTATGTTGATATTTGTAATATTTAAACTCTCTAGCTCACTCAAATTTATGTAAAAGAGACATTGTAAGTCATTTTAGACAAATAGTGTGAATGTGAGATGGAAATTTGAATGATATGGGGAGTGATCTTTGTAAACTTTTGGGATAACTGCTTTTAGACAAACAGATCTGATGTTTTGATGAAAGGTGTTAATGAACTTGTAGATCTTTAAGGTAGACTTGTGACCTTCAAGATAAAACTAGTCCACAAATGTGGTAAATAACTTAACTACATGCATAGAAAATGATTCATTTCACACACAAAGAGATAAGTTAGGGTCTGGGTTGATAGATGTCTAAGTCTAAACAGTGTTGGTGTGTCCAAGAATTTATAAAGTTTGGTGAAGTGAAAGGTGAAATATGATAAAGGGTGGATAAATTTTTTTGACCCAATAATGTTAACCTAGAGCGAACCTTTGTGTTGCTAGACCAAGGTAGTGAGAAAAATGTTATACCTCTAAAGTGATAAAACCCTAAGGACTCAATGATTTTGGTAAAATATAACTCCAATGATTTGGACAATAGAATTTGGACTCAATGTTTTTTGATATTTTCCTTGTCTCAATTTGCTTGTTTTGGGGTGTCAAAGTTTGAACATACATCAATGTGAAATATTCATTTGATTTAATCTTCAATTAATGAAGTTATTTTTACCACATACAATCTCTTGCTTAAATTTCAAACTAAAAATGTCTATGTCAAAAACATCCTCCATTTCACAAAGTCCATTATGTGAAAATCATGAAGTTAGGGCCATAGTTACCTACGTTAACTTGGAAAGTATGGATTTAGATATAAGCCAAAATATTTAGAAGTCTCTAAGGATATAATCCTTAGGAGAAGCGTCAATATCAAGAATTTTCAAAGGGTATCCATGCTTAAACCAAAGGGTTTGAAATTTTGAGAAACTTGTTGATGTGCGTTTGAATTTTTTTTGGAACCAAGAAAAGTATTAAAGTGACTCACAAGAAATTACAAACCTAGCTCAAATGGGTACGTTTTTCTTGATGGGATTGCCTCATGTTGTTCATAGTAGAAGAGATGATTTTACATACAATCTAGGTAAGAGTGTAGATGTATGTTAAGAATGAACTCTTAACCTCTACACTTTCAACCAAGATTGGACATGGCCAGTAACTTCTTGGAATCTAAGTTCCAATGCACCACTTCATAGAGCTCATTGGATGAACAAATTTGGCTATTAAAACCAAGGTTCATAATTAGTATATTTTAGGATAAACTAGTGTCTATACATGTGGTGATTCGCTCAATTAAGAGGCCTCCCAAAACTTAGAAAGATCTAAGGTATTTTACATATCACACAGATACTAAGGGAGACTCTCATCAATATAGAGAATCCACACCAATTGGTTAATGGATTTCGTCACACTAATTATTTATATAGAAGATCTAAATGAAAGTATCGCTTGGGTTGTTTCCTCTCACAAGTTGGGAGGCAAGCCCTCTAAAGGTAAAACATGGTGCAAAATTGAACATGTACTTTGAGTATACACAAGCAACAAAAAGAAAAACATTAGTAGAATTTGGAAAATAAATGACTACATGACTAAAAATGACTAAATTATACTCATTTTTTGCAACATAGTTATAAATGACTAAATAAATGATTAATTTGATCATCAGATAAACTAATAGCTATAAATGACTAGTTTTTTGCATCAAACTTTATTTTTTGAGAGAAAATCTTCCTAGCTGTCAATTTAGGCTTTAGCCAACACCTATGTATACAAATTTATATATATATTATAAATTATTAAAAAAATTCAAATGATATAAGACCACCATTTTCTCATAGTTTTAAACTATTTTTTCAGTTAGAAGAAATAGTCTGGGAAAACAAACAGAGGTTAAAGGGTTTTTTTGAATATGGAGATATTGAGCAGTAATCAAAAGGATTTCCCAATGGAGGAATCTCTTGCTAGCGGTGCTCCAAGGTACGGGTCTAGAATGTGGCCAAATCTATCCTTCTATTAGAAAACTCCCCACCTGGAAATATGTCTTAAGTATTTTGAGCTTTTTGTTGTGGATTCTCTCAAAGGTAAGCAAACCATTCTTAATTTTTTTTAGGGTATTTGAAATATTTGATGTTGGGTATTTTCGTGAAGTAGTATTTAGCTATTTGAATTTTATGATGCTATTTTTTTTGTTATTAGATATCTGGATATGTTTAAAAATTGATGCTTGGTATTTTTTTATTGGTTATTTGGGTATTTCAATGTTGGGTTTTCACTTGAAATGGGTATTTAAAAAAAATGGTACTCGATATTTTTTGCTATCGAGATAATATTTTTTCTGAGAAACAAATGAGGTCTCAACCTTTTTTGGTATTACACACAGTTTTCTAAATTTTGATTTTGTTATCATTTTTCTCGGGCATTAAAAAAATTGATGTTTGATGAACCCTTTGTTATTGACTATCTTGGTATTTAAAAGAAGAACATTGGACATTTTCTTTATATGGGTATTTAAAAAAACTAGTATTGGGGATTTTTTTGCTATCGAGTTATGGTTTACATTTCTATGGAGACCTAGGGTTTGTACCCTAGTCATGCTCTTACCAATTCTTATGTTGGTATTAAAAAATAACCTTAAATCTTAGGTCAGAAAATTAGTTGTCTTGACAAGGTGTGGTATGATCTTGGATTGTATCCTAGAGTGTGTGGGAAGCTTGTGTTTAATCATTAAGGTATGTAAACCTAATCAGTGAAATGTATCCTATATAGCATGGGTCTTGCTTTTAATATTGCCCATAATGGTTATTAGAAAATCATATTATTATAATTTTTGATAACCCAAGATTACATTCAAGTATGTAACAAACTTGGTTTGTAGTTTAATTTGTACAATTTTAAGTAACATTCACAAGGTTTAGAAAATCTTGATCACTCTCTAGAATAGCCCATTAAGCATGGGTTGTGCTTGAATGCACTACATAATTGATATAACATAACCACTCTGTATATCAACTAGAGTTATGGGCTCTTTATTGCAAAAAGAGGTAATTTCTCTTGGATCATGCTATCATTATATTGTAACCTATTAAACTTGAGTCAACCTAAATGCAACCAATGATGATTGAGCTCTAATTGTGATGATGGTGATTAATTTACACATGAATTTTGCTCATATGAGTGCCTCCATTTCTATCACAACATGGCCACATTGAACTTGGGTCACACATGAATTCATCTTGTATTTGTTATAGCACAATTGTGCAACATGACCAATAGAGTTAAGGATCACATAATTATAGTCACAAGATTTATTTCCTCGGTTGTGCTCTTATAGTGATTCCATTATCGTTACAACATAAGCCTTTGGACTTATATTTCTCAAATCCTTACATTGCTTATTTTATCTTTGGATGTATGTCAATTCAATGACAATGATTTGTATGTAGGTTGTGCTCATATAAGTTCCTTCATCACCATTACACAATAGTACATTGGAATTTCCTTTTTTGAACCTTTACTTCATTTTTTATTGTTAGGATTTCTTAGTGATTATTCTATTTCCACGTGCATATTGATAAAATAAACCAAGCAAAAAATCATTATGTTTTTAGTTGACTCCTACTAACATACTTTTGAAATAAATGCTTGATTGCATAACTTTGAGTGTGAATAATTTTCTTCTTCTTCTTATAATACATTCATTGAGAGTTGTAGTAGAAAGCATCTTATGTTGAAACCCGTCCTTTAAAATTTATTTAAGGTACATTTAGGAGGCTTCATGTATTTTTTCTGATTTATACAACTTTTTTTAATATATTAAATGACATTGGATTCTTTCTAAAACTAAAATAATTTATCAATTATGGTGTTATGATGATTAAATTTTTTATTTAGAAGGGGCTAATATGTGGAATTTTTATGTGTAGGAAGAATATATTGTGATGTAACATTCAAGTATGGATAGTTCAAGAAAACTTGGATTTTTTTTAGTGACGTAACTAGGTTGAAGAGTACCTTAAGTCGGTTTGAAACACTTCTAGGTGTTTTCGCTCAGAAGCAGAACTTGAGTATAGGAAACCAAATGTCAATGGATAGAGAAAATCATAAATTTGTTGGTCCAATTTCAGATCCAATTTGAGGTCGTAAATATTGGATAGAGAAAGTTCCTACATTCTAAAGATAAAATCATACATCTTTTGGTCCAATTTGAGATCCAATTTTAAGTCGTAAAGCTTCGATAGAGAAAGTTCCTAGATTCTAAAGATAAAATCATAAATCTTCTTGGACCAATTATAAGGATTTATCTTTTTAATTATACTTTCTAACATTTGGTTTTATACAAATTGTTAATTTAGAATTATGGTATTTCTTTTCTTCTAATGTTTTCAACCCTCATTTCATGGAAGAGCTTCAAAGATGGTTCCTTCAGATGGAGACTACACTTTTTTGTTATAGGTTCCATCTAGAAACACCAGAAGCTCAAGTATTGTCATACTCAGAGCAAAAGTAGGATTCATGCAATGATGAGATACTCATTTTTGGAGCTTTGATTAAGAAATTTAAATGTTTGGTTATGTTCACAAAGAATGTTCATGGAGTGCAAACTTCCTTACAAAGCAATTACCATAGCAGGGTTTGAGGTGAATTGCACTTGCTATTTTTATACTGATATGGATATGTTCTAACATGTAGTTAATTGTTGTAGAATAATAGATAGGCTAAATATTTTTTCATATACCATTGTTTCTAATTCAAAGCCGCTATACCTTATTCTAGGAGAGAATCACAGGGGGAGTCTATACATAAGACACCATTTTTTCAAATTCAAAATTGTTGGTTCTTTCACAATTATTTACCTCATTTATTTGATCTAAGACAACCTGTTGAATATAAGATGCTCTAAAAATCACAATAAAATCCTATATTCTGGGAAGACTATTTAGAATCTTATCATCATAACAATGAACAAAAGCATCAGTCATTAACCTGAACTTTGTAAGAGTTTCATCAAATTCTACTTTTCCACTCTCTTTTCCATTCTAAATTTTATTCCCAATTTCATCCATGTAGAACTTCCTCAGCCTGTAGATCTTGTTGTTATCCATAACTTTACCAGTTGAGGATAGGTTCAAGTTTTTGTCGAAGCAAGAATTGAAAAAAATTGGCCTTACTAGATACAATGTGTTGAAAAGCTCTTTGAAGTTATTTTGGAAAAGAGTTCCTGAGAGTATAATGCATATTTTTAAAATAACATTTTTGCATGAATTCCTTTCCTAAATATTTTCCATTTAGATGATCAGGCATAGGGTTTGTGTAAATTTTCAGATTTTCATTCTCAAATTTTTGATCGACATCAATATCTTGTTGTTCAATAAGATCTTCTATTAGATGTTTGAGTCTAAAATAATTTTATGTGTTATGACCATTGTATCAGTGAAATTCACAAAAATGATCATCTTTATAGCTACGAGGTTTGACTTGTGGCTCTTTGATAGTTTGAGAAATATAGGAGTGGGATAATATTAGACTGTATCAATCTCTTCAAAACATCTTCCATAGGTTCCCCTGAGAAAGTGAATTTTCACTTAGGAGCACTCTTTTCTCTTTGTTGTCCACGTTAAGTGTTTGTAGCATTGATTGTTGCTTGATTGTTTGACGATGGCGTGAATGGTTTTTGTGTATTCATGTTTTGGGTATTTCCTTGCCTAGGAGCACTTAATACCACCTTTACATCAACAACACCATCACTAGTAACATTCTTGTTCTTGGCCCAAAAGCGAGATTTGTCATTAGAACTAGTGGATGAGCTATTGTCTCTATATACTTGTGTGTTTCCCTATGAGTTTAGAGCTCGCTCGATATTGAGGGCCCTAGGGACAAGCTCATCATAAGTGGTGATACATTGCATATTTAAGTAGAAAGATAGATCTAGATCAATATTTTCTACGATAATCCCCTTGTTGTTCGTCGAGAATGGACCACTTTCTTTTACTAGCTCTTTGCCTCCACCTTTGCAAGAAATTAGAGAAATATTATCCTTTGTTTTTATTGAGTGTGTATAAATTTTCTAATCTTACATACATCTCAAGATTGAAGGAGAAGTGATATATGAATCTATCAATGATTTCTTGGAATGTTTTGATGCCTGGAGGTAGCTATGATAACCAATTGATGGTTGGGCTTGTAAATTTTTGTGGAAAGAGGTGCATCAAGTAGGAATAATTATAGGCAACCTCTATACACATAATATTAAATTATTTGATGTGATGCATAGGATTTTCTCTCCCTTTGTAGTTATCAAATTTAGGGACCTCAAAACCGGGAGGGAAAGGTACCATTGTGATGTTTCTATCGAATGGGTATGGACACAAGTTTTGTTGGGTTTGGGGTTTCTTCATTTTTCCCATCTAAATGTGTTACATTTGTTGTGTTAGCATCTTGAGTTGTGATACCATATTGTCTTGTGGGTTTGGTAGAGGAGCATAAGGTGTGTATTGTGGGATGGAAAATGAATTATAAGTGGGATTTTGATATGATGGGGTGTTGTATGGTGTGTACGGTGGTGTGGTATATTGTGAAGTTGATTGTGGTAGAGTTGTATATGCTCCTAACATGTTTGGATTGATGATATTTTATTGAGGATTATTGTTTAAGCCTAGTTGTTGTTGTTGTTGTTGTGTGTATTGTTGGGCTTGTTGTTGTTGTTGGGCCATGAGGGCTTGTTTTTGGGCTTGTTTTCGTTGTTGGGACACTAGGGCTACTTGTTGCTCTTGTTGTTGTTGTTGTACAGATAAGGCTGCTTGTTGGGCTTGTTGTTGTTGTTGAGTAGCTAAGGTTTCTTATTAGGCTTGTTGTTGTTGTTGTTGAGGATATTCAAAAAATTAGAATAAATATGTTACAGGTAGTCTGTGAAGTTGAGATGATTTGAATGGTGGAAAGTTGTGTACGTTGATAATCAGAGGTCATGCTCGAAAGGGTTTCTTGCTGAGCCTATCTAGTATGTTGTTTGAAATTTTCAGTGGTACACATCAAGATTGGAGCGAGTTATGAGTTTTTGAGTTCCTAGAGTTATTTTGTTACTGTAGCGGGTGTTTCTGGAAGAAGAGAATGCAATTTTGGTAAATTGATTTGTTGTGTATGCTACTATGATGTTCAATGATGTTTCTAGATCATGCTCTATCATTGTGGTGCATCCGCATTGATCGGTGTGCTCATGAATGAATATTTTCCTTTGTGTGCTCGAGGTTTTCATGTTCTTGGAAGCCATGATGGTGGTAGCGTGTTGCAGATCCTTATGGATTAATATTTTATTTTTTGGCATGTTCGAGGATGTTTATTTAGGTCTTCATTATTATGTGACTGACTTAGGTTGGTGCACATTGAGATTTTTTCATGAATTGGGCTGACAATTGTAATTCATTCTTTATTTGTGGCCGACAGAGTTGTTAATGTAAATTCATGTAGTGGATATATAAGAGCGATTGTTTCTTCATTTTGAAGAATGTGTGTGAGTGTGTGGTGAATGTATGCAAAGTGTATGTGTGAATAAAGATTAATCTGATTGTTTTATGTAAGGCAGTGAGCCTTCCCTTTGAGTAGTGAGCTGTAGGCAGTGTGCCTAAATGCATGTGCATTCCTTATTCATTTTTCATTATACTTCTAACAGGGTATAATCTTGTGGACTAACATCCACTATGGTTTTTTCCCCTAGCAAGGTTTCCACTTATAAAATATTGGTGTTCATGTGTTTTTGATGTGTTCTTGATTTATGCTTTGACTGTTAACTATCAGATCTGAGATTAAATGTTGAATAAGTTTAAATTCTGTAACAATTTATTCACCGCCCCTCTCAATTGTATATCCTTTTTTTTCCAACACGTCTAGCTCATATGGTCCCAATAGATTTTTCATTTTCTGTGAGGGGGTAGAGTGGCTCTTTGGATTAAATTCTTGTGGATTTGGATCAATGGTGATGGATTTTTTTTTGGTTTGTTCCATGATTCTCTTGTGTTATGATCTTGTTGTAACCATAAATTATGGATCACCTATGGGAGAGTTATGTTGAGATTTATAATGTTTAAATTCTCTAGTTGACTTAAATTTTGGTAGAAGGGACACTTTAAGTCATTTTGGAGCAATGATGTGAATGTGAGTTGAAAAGGATGAATGATATGGGAGTTCTCTTTGTAAAATTTTGGACAATAGTTTTAGACAAAGATATTTGATGTTTTGATGAAATATGTTAATGAAATTTTATATCTTTAACATATACTTGTGACATTTTAGATAAACTTGTCCATAAAATGTGATAACCAACTCAAATAAGTGCATGGAAAAGGATCCATTTCACACACAACATAGCTAAGTTAGGGGATTGAGTTGATGATTTTTCTAAGTCTAAAAAGTGTTGGTGTGTTCCAAAAGTTTATAAAGATTTGTGAAATGAAGTGTGAAATATGATAGAGGGTGGATGAAATTTTTGACCCAAAATGTTAACCTAGAATGAACCTTTGTGTTGCAAGACCAAGGTAGTGAGAAAAATGTTATACCTCTCAAAGTATCAAATCCTAAAGACTCAAATGATTTTGGAAAAATAGAACTCAAATGATTTTGGAAATAGGACCCAATGATTAATAGAAATCAAATGATTTTAAATAATGGAACTCAATGATTTGGACAATCGAATTTGGACTCAATGTTTGCAATATTTTCCTTGTCTCAATTTTCTTATTTTTGGAAGTCAAATTTTGAACATACATCAATGTGGGGTGTTCATTTGATTTAATCTTCGATCAATGAAGTTATTTTTACCACATACAATGTCTTGCTTAAATTTCAAACTAAATTGTCTATGTCAAAAACATCATTCATTTCACAAAGTCCATTATGTGAAATCATGAAGTTAGGGCCATAGTTACCTATGTTAACTTTGGAAAGTATGGATTTAGATATAAGCCAAGATACTTAGAAATATTTAAGGATATAATTCTTAGGACAAGCATCAATATCAAGAATTTTGAAATGGTATCCATTATTAAACCAAATGGTTTTAAATTTGATGAATCATGTTGATGGGTGTTTCAAATGTTTTGGAACCAAGAAAAAAATTAAACTGACTTACAAGAAATTACAACCCTAGCTCAAGTGGGTATGTTTTCTTTTGGTGGGATTGACTTGTTCTCTTCGTATTAGAAGAGATTATTTTACATGCAATCTAGGTAAGAGTGTAGAGGTATGTTAAGAATGAGCTCTTAACCTCTACACTTTCAACCAAGATCGGACATGGAAAGTAACTTCTTGGAATCCAAGTTCTAATGAACCACTTCAAAGAACTTGTTGGATGAAAAAAATTGGCTAATAAAAATAAGGTTCATAATTAGTGTTTTTAGGATAAATTGGTGTCTATACATGTGGTGATTCACTCAATTAAGAGGCCTCCCAACCCTTAGAAATATCTAAGGTTTTTTATGCATCACATGGATACTAGGGGAGACTTTCATCAGTATAGAGCATCCACACTAGCTGGTTAATGACTTTGGTCACACCAATTATTTATATAGAAAACCAAAATGAAAGTACTGCTTGGGTCATTCCCTCTCACAAGTAGAGGTAGGCCCTCTAAAGGTAAAACATGGTGCAAAACTCAATATGTACTTTTAGTATACACAAGAAACAAAATGAAAAAGTATACTTGAGTGTTTCTCTTCACCCAATATCACACGAAGCACAAGGGGAGTGGATACAAACTAAATATTTACCAAGAATAATCAAGCATGGAAAACAATAGTTCATTTTCATCTAAAAAAGAAAAATGACTTCATTTTAAACACCAACAGGAAAAATGAGTTTGTATTGTTCAATTTTAGCTTTTCAAAGCAAATGTGAGGTTGTTTAGTTCAATTTTATCCAACTTTGAAAGCTAACTCATTGCATTGTTGATTTTAAGCCCAATTGAAAGATTATTTAGCTAAAAAATGAAATAGCTAGTGAGATTATCCTTTCACTAAGTGTTGAGAAACACTTTTAGAAAATTATATTAAAAGATGTCATTCTAAGTGTTGATGAACACTTTACTTTCTCAAGTGTTAATGATGGATGATTAAAACAACTTGAGATAACAACAACTTTCTCAAATCTTGATCAATTTTGAAATCATAAAGTGTTTTGGAAAGCTAAACATAAGATATTCAAAACCTTGAAACCTTTCTGCAGAATTAATCATATAGAATTTATTAGAGATGAAAGAAAATCATGGATTTAAGAAATTAAACCCAAAATAAATAAATAAAACATAGCAGAACCAAAATTTTGATATCTTTTTCAATTCTTAATGAAATTGAGTTCCATAAAAATCTATAGAAAGGTAAGATCGAGATCTAAAAAATCCATAAACCATTTTGCAAGCTTTAATTCTCCAATTTTTTGTGATTTAAAAAATTTGATGGGTTTCAAGAAATTTTTTGGGTGTAACCTGCAAAATTCCTTCAAAAAAATACTCAAAACATTAAAGTTGGCCCTCCTTCTAGCACCATTTTGTGGATTTAAATATTAACTAAGCTAAACATAATTCAAATAAGCAATTTAAAATAATGTAATTAGCTAAATCAAGTTACATTCCCAATGAAATTATTGAAAATTTAAACTAGGAAGCCATTAAAACTTGAAATAAAACTTGCACAAAGAATCCCAATTAAACTCAGCAAACCTCATCTCATTGATGGATTGGTGTTCCATCAGATGTGGAATTCAGCCCTTTCCCAATCCCATTTTTTTGAAATAACCTTGGATGATGTTGAAGTAAATCCTCTCAAATGGATGTGATAAAAGCCAATTGCCCTCAAAGATAGTGATAACAATTGGAGTATGCAAGTGTCTCTGAGTTTCAACATCATGACTTTGCAATCAAAAGATGTATCCATTTGTATCCAAATAGTGATCTATTTATAAAGCAAATGATAAATCAAGGGATCAAATTGAAAATATTAATCAATGGTCAATAATGAAATGAAGATGAAACATGGATTGAGGATTCCAATCCATGGCCAGAGTTGAAAGTTGACAAGGATCAACTAATTTAATCAATGGTTTAAATTAGCTTTCAAAAAACACACTTCCTAAGAATTAGGAAGAGGTTAAGAGATATTTGAGGAATGAGTGCATAAAAGGGTATATATTCCATAGGAATATTCTCTTTTGGAGGAATGTGCAAAAGAGGGAATATTCCAAAAATATTCCCTTGCAAGTGGGAAGGTGAGGATAATTAGAAATTTAGTTAATTAACACTAAATTTAAATGTGCGAGAGGAGGAATAATATGATATTCATTAAATAATTGATTTAATGAAAAGAGGGATGCAATATGATATTTAATTAAATAGCTTAGGGTTATTTAATTAAATAAGAGGACTTAGAGATTAAATTAAATAATTTGATTTATTTAATTTTATGGGGTGAAATGTTAGTACAAAAGGGGGTGAATTAACCTAATTAGGTCAATTAGATTAATAGGTGAAAACGAGGCATTTAATTAAATAATCAGGCTTATTTAATTAAAAAGGCAAAAATGAGATGGATTTTAGGATGAAGCGATGCTAATATATCAGATTCAAGTGTGTATATCATTCAAGACATTTTTAAGTGTCTACAACAATAATAATTGTCCAATGGTGTAACTCCACAATGGGACTAGGTAATCAAGGTAAGTCTATGGTTTCTAGATATTTTTGGTTGGTAAATGAATCTAATATTGTAAACTGTCAAGATTAGTGTACAGTTACATGATCGAGTGAGTTACACTCATTTAGAAGTTCAAATTCAATTTCATTTCTTATTTATATGAGAGAGATTGCATGTTTTTATTCTTCATGTATGGATTTTGTATTTGAATATTGTGAGTCAAAAGAGTATGTTGACAAATGGTCTTTTAGACCTTTAGTTCTCATTGACACATATCAAGTTCCACAAGAAATATAGTTGAACCAAATAGAAGTATCAATGGACTTTAACCATGTATCTAACCTAGTGCAACTAGGTATTTTGATTTATTAATTATGAATCTAATATTGTAAACTATCAAGATTGGTGTATAGTTACATGATCGAGTGAGTTACACTCATTTAGAAGTTCAAATGCAATTTCACTACTTATTTATATGAGAGAGATTGCATGTTTTTGTTCTTCATGTATGTATTTTGTATTGGAATATTGTGTCAAAAGAGTACATTGACGAATGGTGTTTTAGACCTTTAGTTCTCATTGCCACATATCAAGTTCCACAGGAAATATAGTTGAACCAAATAGAAGTATCAATGGACTTTAACCATGTATCTAACCTAGTGCAACTAGGTATTGTGATTTATTAATTAGTTGAAATCAAAATTTTAAGTCAATTTAATACATTTTACATGGTTTTTCGACTTATTTCATTCATTCAATGAAATGCAGGTCATGTGTATGTAGTTATTGTTGATGAGAATAATGAAGAAGGAATGAATTATTTTTTGTGTTGTTGTATAGAGGGGATAAAAAATTGACTACCACAATCACTGATGGAGAGGGTATTGAGTATTAAATAGGATCTATTGTTGTCACAAGAACATGGCTCAGAAGGTACCCTATTAAGAAATCAAATGTTTGGTTGTTCAAGGACTTTAACACACATAGGCATATTCATCATTACTCCAACCTTGTTGTTACAATGAATATTCATTTGATTAAATATCATGGTAGACTACTAAATAAGAATTTATGGAAAGTTCATGAAGTTGACCATGAGGCAATACTTGACACTATAAGGGTTAGATTTGATCCACAAGGTTTGGTAGATTAAATTTGGGCAATTGCAGGTATTTAGTGTGTTGGAGCATTGGATCAAATTGATCCTACGAAAGGGTAGAATAGTTTTGAAAAATTTGTATATATCATTGGTTGATTGACATATCATATATTCATGGTACCAATTGTACAAAATGCATTTTTTTTGTAAATATTGTTAGTTGATTTGTATCTATGTATAGCTATAATTTTGTATATATAATCGGCCAAGATTCTATGAAATATTGGAAATGTAATTTTTTTTGTAAATATTGTTAGTTGGTTTGTATCTATGTATAGTTGAAATTATATATATATATATATATAAAATGACCAAGATTCTACCATGATTGTATTAATTGATTGTAGATGCATGAGTTTTGTATATTTTGTTAGTTGATTTGTATATATGTATGGATGATATTTTACATTGAACATTTTGAAAAAAATTGTACATTTTTTTAGTTACTCACACTCCATGATCACAAACACCCACAATACTAGCTCCTCAAGATATTTTTTGCCCAAGAGTATTTGTTCTTAGACATGACACAACCCTAATCATTAATTAACACATACGATGGAACATTGACACACAATATGTAAAATAAAATATTTTATTTTTTAAATATGAAGTTTTTTTATAGATTGAAGACAAAAACTAACTAAATCAAACCTTTAATAATGCCAAAAACTACTAAAAATTGGGTAACAAAGATCTTAAGAGAAAACATTGGAATAATGTATCCTGAAACATTCGGGAGAGTTGGGGTGCAAAATAGAACCATGCCTAGCATAGACGTGCCCACCTAGACATGTTGGCACTGATGGTTTGGCCCCACAAAGAACAAAACAAAAATTAGGCTACCTTGCAACATAATATTGCATGTATCTAACGATTTTTGGGGCACCAGGAAAAAATTTCACTATAGTCAAATGGATTGGAGATTTGAAAGAATGGGAGAGGTTATTATAGAGGGACCCTACAACTCCCTACACCTTCAAACAATTTTTTCGTAAGTGCCATGAGTTTTGAGAAATTACTTGCCAAAGTTCATCACTTTTTGGCATTTAGGGCTCTTAAGAGAAATCACTAGTAGAATGTAGCCTAGAATAATATAGCATGTTGGGGTGCTAAATAGGACCTTTCATAGCATAAAAAAACCCACTCAGACATGTTGGCATAGTCGGTTTGGACGCACGATGAATGGAATGAAATTTATGCAACATTGTAACTTTTCATTGAATACATTTGATGGTTATTGGGGCATCAAAAAAAAATTCACCACTACCAAATGGATTGGAGATATGAAAATTAAGAGATTTTACTATAGAGGAACCCTAGATATCCCTGTACCTTTAGAAAAAACATTTGTAAGTGCCATATTTTCTGAGAAATAGCTTGTCAAAGTTCATCATTTTTTGGCATTTCAGACACTTAAGAGAAAGCATTGGTATAATATAGCCTAGAATTATCTGGCATGCTGAGGTGTGAAAAAAGGCCTTTCTTAGCATAAAACTGCCCACTCGAACATGTTGGCATTATCAATTTGGTTGCATAATGAACAAAAGGAAAGTTATGCAACATTGCATCTTTTCATTGAATGCATTTGACGATTTTTGAGGCAGTAGAAAAAATTTCACCACGACCAAATGGAATGGAGATATGAAAAATGAGAGAGGTTATTGTAGAGATAACTTACAACACCTTGTAACTTCAATTTTTTTTTAAGTTCCACGGTTTCTGATAAACAACTCATCAAATTTTGTCACTTTTTGGAATTCAGGGCTCTTAAGAGAAAGCACCAATACAATGTATCCTGAAATAATCTTGCATTTTTGGGTGCAAAACAAGACCTTTCCTAGCATAAACCTATCCACCTAAACATGTTGGAACTATCGATTTTTCTGTACAATGAACAAAATGAAAGTTATGCAATATTGCAACTTTTCATTGAAAGCATTGATGATTTTTTAATGTGTGAAGAGTTGTCACCATGACCAAATGGATCAAGGAGATATAAAAATTGAGAGAGGTTATTGTAGAGTGAACCTAAGTGACCCTATACATTCAAAACAATATTGATAAGTGTCATGGTTTTTGAGAAACTATTAACCTATTTTGACATTCCGGTCCAAATAGTTACATCAGCTCTTTTAGGGATTCACATTGCATGAAAAAATGGCATTGAACATTATGTCTTTAGTTGAGGAGTATGTCAAAATATTGAGTTAAAACATATTTGAAGTATACATCCACTAAAAGAGGGAAAAACTTGTAGTGGTCAGGGTTTTATAAAAGATCACTAAGGGATATTTTTGCATGATAAAGAGGAAACTCTATAGTTGTGGGTCAAGGATTCTATCCATGCAACATCTTAACCAAAAGTATAGTTCATGCTTGTTAAGGTGATAAGAATATCAAAAAATACTACTCGTTGTTTTTATTAATGGATTTGTTGGTTTGACATGCAACCATTATTGAGGATGAGGTATAGCCAAATTGAGGGGTAATCTTCTTGATGGGGAATGTTACAATACAAAGGGATAGTTAAGGAAGAGGCAGTAGCAATTATACTAAGAAATTCCACTACAATATTGTGATCCAAGACCTTATGACAGTCAACTTAGGCATTCAAAAGAGCTTGTAATGATAGAGTAATTTGAGAATGAGTAAGATTTTTGAGGAAATAACTTTGAGAAGGCGAGTCACAAGGTTTTATCAAGGGTTCATGTGAGGCTTTAACCTTGGAGATATTTTGTCAAATAAAGGTTGTATGAGTAGTCTAGGATGGCATTATGGTTTACGATAGAGGGGACTCTTACTACTTCATGAAACAAACAAGATTTTATTCTACTCTTTGTGGGAATTATTACCACCATTTTGTAACTAACCTATGAATACAACTCAAGATTTTTAGTTTTCTTGTGAAAATCATTAAATGATGAGCTTAAAAGAACTAGGTCTACATGTCATGGTTTTCTCAAGCTTGCAGATAACTTTCACAACAAAACAAAAGGTCTTGGGATGGAGACCGAGGTTGCTCAAAAATTGTAGAAGATTTTGAATATTTGAATGTTAGTGATGTTGAGTGAAAATCCATGTATCATTATACATTTGAAGTTGTAACTAAAAGATATGAGGGATTGGATCTCGTATTCATGAGTTGCCACATTTTATATATCTTTTCAAATATATTTACACATGAATTTGAAGGTGTGTGTTATACATGATGAAGGGCGACTATTTTATAAAGAAGGGAAGATCATGAGTTGTAGGATAGGTAATCTCTAGACTTGGTCGATGCCCTTTAAAATTATTTTGTGGGAGGTTGCTTTGATTTTTAATGTTGGTTGTAGTGAAGTTCAAATGTGTGGAGAAGCTTTGAGCTACCATTGAGTTTTCAAAATCAAAGACTTTAATGTTTAAACCTTGCAGTGAAAAATACATTGATTACACTCATTTCCATGATCAAAAGTGAAGCTACAAAAAGGAGAAAAGAGATTATCAATGGCACTCATATAGTAATAAAGTGGCTCATTTAAATTGTTATTACACTTGGGCTATCCATAAAAGACTATTTTGTTACAGAGTGGTTAGAGGAGCCATGGTTGAATATGGTAGATCAACTTCCAATGCTAAGGAATTGGTATACTTTTGCATCTCTATCGGGCCTTGGTGTCTATGGAACCCTAGATGATTCTCACCTTTCCATCACATGAAATTTTTGAGGATGGGACTATCATACAACAAGTAAAAAAATATGATTGAGTTGATTATCAATGAGTTATAGATTATGAGAACTCATCCTCAGACACTCAAGTCAAAAATCTTATTCAAAGGGGCTACCTACATCACATAAACATGGTCACTTATCACTTTTCATGCAATGTATATAACTAGGGTCAAATCACAATAATTTTGGCATCTTGTGATTTTATCAATGACAATTCTCAATGGAGGAAGGTACATAGTAGGCTTGAAATGGATCAGAGATGTCAAAAAAATCCAGTAGATCAGCTAGAAGAATCCCTATGAAAAGAACTAGGAGGAAAGGAGTGATTATGAAAGATTTTGTGCAATGAGAAGAGCATGGACTTGATACATGATAGTGATAGTTTCAACCCTTCCTTGACAATTAAAGGAATAAATAACAAAAATTCATAAAGAACAATGGTTATGCATCAAAGAGAGGTTTTGAGCTTTGTAGAAGCATGGAAAATGGCTATTAAAGTCACTATCATAGAGGCAAGAATGAGACATCACAGTCAATGACTATTAAAAAGACAAACCTGCATAGAAATTGAAGGGAAAGTGACATTATCATGCATAAAGACACAAAAGATCCAGTTACTCGACCCTCTTTATGAACATTCAATGATGATACTGTAGACATATAATTTTGATCTCTTCCATATGATCAAAATCATCTACTCTATCCATCCATGTCATTAATAGTGATTAAATAATTTATTTAATCATTATTTCATTTTTTGCCTAAGGTTCCTAAAGTATGTAATTGAATAAATTAAATACTTTACCTTACACCTTTTCTTCTATAAATTAAATAAATAAGACAATTTATTTAATTTAGTCATTTGACCTATTTGGATTAAAACCAATTTTTAATCCCTCTTTTTCTCTCTCCTTGTCACATTCTCCATAATCCTCTTTTAATCTGGATTAAATTAATTAATCCATGATTATGATGTGCACCACTTAATCAAGATTGGTGTCACATCCTTCATAATCTCCCACTTGCCTCTAATCTCTCATTAATTATTCTAATCCTGTGTTTGCACAACCTTAATCAAGGTCATTAGCCTAATCAATACCTTGGTCAACTCTCCCCATGCCCCAAAGAATTTTTTATTCCTTTTTATTCACCCAAGGCTCCTCTCTTCCTCATGTGAATTTTTAATTCACTTTTATTCCTCCAAGGAATCTTCTCATCCCCCAAGGTACCTACAAGGTACTTGTCCTTCCTCCACCTCATGTACCTCTCTTCCACCTCACTCCCACATCATCTCACCCTAAGCCATCTCACATTCCACATGTTAAAATGTGAGGGCTTGTGAGTTCTCAACTCACCATAGCCCTCCATCTTGATCTTGTCAGCTCAATCTCAACTGCTGAATTCTCTAGATAATTCAAATTATCCTATAAATATCCCCTCATTTCGCTCAAAAAAAGGAATGAAGTCTTTTGCTACCAAACTCTTGCCAAATTATCATTTGCAACATTTTAGCATCTCCATAGCATTTTTCATCAATCCATCTTGCATCTTGCATCCACTTCACTCCATAGCCATCCAAGGAGCACACAAGACATCCAAAGATCAAGGGCCAACCAAGGAAGAAGTAGCATGAAGGTATAATCAATTTTAATCAATTTTCATCTTGTTTTCATGCTTATCTTTCCTTAAGCTAATCATTGAGGTGTCATATTTTGTGTTAGTTCTTCTTATTGGATCATTAGTTATTTAACATCTCATATTAGGAATAACATTTTAGGAGATCACATTTTTGGCATGCCTAGTGGGACCCACAAATGGGTCTCTTTGCTTTATGTTTGTTGTTGTTTAAGTTGTTTGTAGATTCAGGTCGTAGAGGGGCAGATTTTCCCCGTAGAGGGGTAGACTTTCCCTCTTGGGCGTTGGAGAGGGGCGGATTTGCCCTCCTATTTTGACATTTTCTGACAGTTTTCATTGCAGAAGTGCGAATACGCCCTCCTGTTCTGACAGTTTTTGACAGTTTCACTATAGAAGTATGGATACGCCCTCTTGTTTTGGCATTTTCTAACAATTTTCACACAGAAGTGCAAATACGCTCTCTTGTTTCGACTTTTTCTAACAATTTCCTACAAAGGGGCAGATTTTCCCTCCTGTTCTGACGTTTTCTGTAGAGGGGCGGATTCACCCTCCTGTTCTGACATTTTCTAACAATTTTCTGCAGAGGGACGGATTCACCCTCCTGTTCTAACATTTTTTGACAGTTTTCACTACAGAAGTGTGGATACGCCCTCCTATTTTGATGCTTTCTAATATTTTTCACTACAGAAGTGTGGATACACCCTCCTGTTTTGATGTTTTTTGACAATTTTCACTGTAGAAGTGCAGATACGCTCTCCTATTCTAACGTTTTCTAACAAATTTCTACAGAGGGGTGGATTTTCCCTCCTATTCGAACGTTTTCTGTAGAGGGGCAGATTTTCCCTCCTGTTTTGACGGTTTCTAACTATTTTCTGTAGAGAGGCGAATTTTCCCTCTTGTTTTGACATTTTCTAACTGTTTTCTACAGAGGGGTGGATTTTCCCTCATGTTTCGACATTTTCTAACTATTTTCTATAGAGGGGTGGATACGCCCTCCCATTCTAGCATTTTTCACTACAGAGGGGCGGATTTTTCCTAAACAACATGTTCGAGAAGGTAAAAAAGTTGCATTTTAGCTTTGTTTTTGCCTCTATTTTTTGTTGTTTGGAGTTCTAACCCTCTAACCCTATTTGTTGGTGGGTGAAGTCAAATTTCTTACTGATACTTTGCAGTATTTTTGCTGAAATTCACAAGGGACAAAAGATAAAACAACTAACATTTGCTTGCAGGGCCTTTATTTTATTCGAATTTTAAAGTTTTCCTTACTGTTTTATCTATTCACTTAGTATAATTGGGGGGAAGTAATAGTTGTTTTTTGTTGTGTCTATTTTTCTTTGTGTTACCCTAAGGGGGCATTAGTTTGTTTTCATCTTCCCCTTGCACTTTGTGCGGACCGGGGGAGTATTTGGAAATGATTAGTGACTTTTTCTTAGAGGGACCTGCTTGAGGATTTCATCACCCCAAGGGACGATCCCAACCATGTGTACTAATGGGGTATACAAAGGGGGGAGAGCCAAAGTTGTGCCCCAATCTAGTTGCATCATAATTGGTGGAACGTCGAAGCTAGGGTGATACCTAGATAGACGTGAAGAGTTGGTCTGAGCCTTTCAATATCTTGATGAGGTTCTCAACTCACGCTTGTGATAGACTGGTGTTCATGGTTGTGCCTCACGTACCGAGTGTATATCAAGGAATCCCTAGAAACCTTGTTCATCCTAGAGTAAGACCTTTGCTAGCCATACCCCTTAACACTAATCATAGATTATGCTTGTTCAAAGTGTCTTTCTGTGAAAAACCAGTAAATTTTGATAAGTCAACCTCATTGAGTCATTTCAAGTCCTTGCCATAATCTCATCATCCAAACCAAGTCACTATTTTCCTACAGAGGGGTGAATTTGCCCCTTTGTTTCAGCATTTTTCACTATAGAAGTGTGGATACGCCCTCCTGTTTCAATATTTTTCACTGTAGAAGTGCGGATACGCCCCCCTATTTCAGCATTTTTCACTACAGAAGTGTGGATATGCCCCCCCTGTTTCAACATTTTTTACTACAGAAGGGAAAATATGCCCTCCTAAATGGACAATTTCATCCATTTGACCATTCCAAACCTCTGTTTAACCACTTTGAGTCTCCATTTGACCATTCCAAGCCTCCATTTAACCTTTCTAAACGAGCATTTACCACATTCACATTGATCATTTCACAATTTGGGAAACCCATTCTACCATCTTACCATGTGACCTAAACATTTCCATCAAGACATCTTCCATTTACATTCATCATCATCTCTCAACACAAAATATCTTAAACCTTGTTTTAGGAGTTATCTCCCGAATTGACCAAGGTGTTAAATTTGATCATTATCCTACATATCAATCAGTGTCTTCAACCTAATCAATCTGCTTCTATCTTGAGGTGGATTTGTGCTGTAAGTCAACATCGTTGGCCCAAATCAATCCCCCTCTATCTCAAGGAAAATTCAGTGTCATGATCATTGGTTTAGCTAGTTTAATCTGATCAACCAATGTATTCAGTCACCTAGGGTGATTTCCAAATTGGGTTTAAGACCGTTTCCATCAACCAATCCTAATTCATCATCCAATCCAAAAAAAACTTATCCTATCATAACCTTTGATCCAATCCCAATATAAGCTCCAATCCAGTTCTAATATGAGCGTTAATCCCATCATCCTAATCTAATATTTTATTCAATCCCAATCTGAGTTTTCATCCAATCCCCATATGAGCTTCCAATACATCCTAGTTCTCTATCCATCATCTATTCTATCTTGCTAATCTTTATCCCCCTCTCACATGACCAATAATAGTAGTCAAGGGGAATCCTAACTCCGTTGATGATGATAACAAAAATCTTGTTGATCATGAATATTGTTATATAGATCCCCTTGATGTTATCATTGCTAGCAATCTCTCTCCAATCGTCTCCCAAAATCCCACTACTTATTTGAACTATCCCACCATGCCTTCATCCACATCTAATAATGGTCCTTATGCTACCCTTGACAAGGGATATCCAACATCCTCACCATCAACATATTCATCATTTCCTCCCTTTCAAACTCTATCCTACCCAACCTCCATATCCTCCTCTCCTTATCATCATCAACAATCCCAATACCTCTACCTTAATCCCACATCTCAATCTTCCCACCCTAATCCAACACCCACGCCTTCCTATCACAATCCCCCATCCCAATACTCCCCTTATCCTAATCCATCATCCCTATTCTTATATGCCAACTCACCATACATTTCTTCCTATGGTGGTTCACCACCTCAATCTTCTTGTTCTAATCAAACATCCAAACCTTCCTATCACAATACCCCATCCCAATACCCTTACATTAATTCCACATATCCCCATTCTAATCCTTCATCTACATCTTCCTGCTATCACTCACCATCCCAATCTTCCCAATCTAATCCCACATCCACATCCTCCTACATCACTCCCCCTTCCACCATATTATATCTTAATCCTCCATCTAAACATAACCCACCTCCAACCACTCCTACTCCTCCATCTAGTCCCATCCACTCATCTAATCATAATCATCCATCTCCTCCTAGTTCTACATCTAATCCTCATCCATCCATCCACTCATCTAATCATAATCCTCCATCTCCTCCTAGTTCTACATCTAATCCTCATCCACCTATCCACTCATCTAATTCTTCAATCCCTAACCCTAATCCTCCATCTCCTCCTAGTCCTCCATCCATTTCCATCCCCTCATCTACTCCTAATCCTCCATCTCCTCCTATTCCTCCATCCAATCCCATCCCCACATCTAGTCCTAATCCTAATCCTAATCCACCAAATCCTAATCTTTCATCCATCCCTGATCCTCCATCCATTCCCATCACTCTACCTAATCCTACATCCCTTCAAAATTTCGCCCAAGGACTCATAACAGAAGAGAAACCATGCCCTCTCACTCTATCATGTATTGTCACTATTGATATGGCCCTCCTCCATCCTACACCTATCCCTCCCATCACCATTCTTGACACTGTCCAAACGATTGAGCCGGTCAAACCCATCAAATCCATTGAATCCCCATCTTTTACTACTAGATCCACCAAATCCATTGAAGACATCCAATACCCTCCTCCCAGTCCTAATATTCAAAAACTTCAATCCCATGACCTTCATGAATCCTCCATCCTCCTATATCCCCCAATTGAGGAGTCCCTTCAATACTCTTCCATCATCATACATCCCCGACAAGATGAGTCATGCCAAGAGACTGATCCAAAGAATACAAGCATATCCCCTCCTCCAAATCAAGATCCTACCATCCCATCAACTACATCCCAAGATCACCATCCCCATCCATCCCATCTCATGATTCCTATCCTCAACCAAGTCATGATCCTATCCTCCCATCCACTCCATTTGATCCCCTTTTCCTTCAAGATCCAATCACTCCATCTCATGAGACCTTATCATCCACTACCATAAATCTAGATCCCATCATACTCCCAAATTCCTCTCCTGATCCGTTATCACTCATTCCTCCTGATACGGCTATCCCCTTATCTCCATCGCATGATCCTTCATCACCCTCTAGTCTTACCATCCCAACACCACTTTTGTATCACCTTGGTCACATTACACTTATCTGTGGTGGCCTTCTTACAAAAGAAAAACAACGCGTATGCACCACCCTACCTCTTCCACCTAATAATGTTCTTGCATCATGCTTCCAAGAGAATAAGCATCCTACCATAAATCACATGCTACACAACATGAACTATCAAGGAAAAGGTTTAGGCCTTCATGAGAAAGGTACTTTAGAGCCCATCCAAGTCAAAGAACATCCAGGCACACATGGTCTTGGATATATCTCCCAAAACCCGCACTCTAAAGATGTTGGTACAACCTCCGTAGATCCTAAACGATCCTCTTCTAAAGGCACAAGAGATACTTTCCATCGTTCTACCAAGTCATTTTCCACCATCCCCCCTCCTCATCATATTACCTAAAAACAACCATCCATCATCCTCCCTCATCCTCTCAATCCATTTTGGGTCCTTATGTCCCTCCATCCATCATTTCTCATCCTTCATCTACTATGGGTTCTTATAGCCCTCCAGCAAACCCCACACATCTTCCATATACACAATCCATTTTGGGTCCTTATATCCCAAAATCACCCCCTCCATCTTATCCTATTCATCCTTTCATTTATCCACCCCCTCTCCCTCGTACACAACATAAAAATCCTACCTTCATAACTCCTAATCAAGATCAACAAAGGCACATACCTACACATTCTCCATCTACACATAATCCCTATAACCCTACCTCCATCGCTCCACATCATCCATCTCCTTGCACCTATCCCCTTGCTACTAAACACACTTTGGATGCCAAAGAAAAAATATATAAATCCAAACATCCACACGAATCTAAAGCTCCTCATGTACCCTTCAAAATACATGTTTAAGAAAAGAAAAATCAAGTCCAAAATCCAAATCAATTCAAAAGGCCACAAACGCCCACCAAAGAAAAAATAAAAAACCATGTGGATCCAAAAGAAAAAAGGTGCCATACCTTCAATTGAAAACTCCATAACGACATCCAAAGTTTCTATTCCCCCACAAAATCATTCACCTCCTCCATCTCCTAAATCTATTTTGGGTCCCTACATCCCAAAAATCACTATCCCAACTCCTCCATTATTGCCACCCTCTCCATCCATTCCTCCACCTATCTTTTCACATCCACCACATGTGCCAATGTTGGTCCTGAATACCTTCCCCTATCACACATCCACTCCATCATTCCATCCATACACTTTTCAACACCCCATCCACTATCCCCCCTATCTCCCTGTCCAATCCCTTTGATTCCTCTTGCATAATCCATTTCTTCTACTAAGGTTGTACCAACATCCACCAGTCACTTTAGACATGGGCTCTTATTACCTCATATGGAACTTGACACTTGAGTCCTTCATCCATCTCCTTATTAATCTACCCTCCAAATCCACATATCCATATCCCTATCTTTATCTATCTTCATCCACATCCTAGTCCAAAAAATACAAAAAAATCAAAAAATCAAAATAAAAAAAGAAGAGAAAAAATCAGAAAAATACAAAAAAAAAATAGTAAAGATAAAATCATTCGTCCAATGGCGAAAACTTGGCAAAAAAGTGCCTTGGATAAGTACCATGATGAAAACCTAGAAAACAGGCATCATGCATAAATTCCCCATCTAGTCTCCTTCCACGATTGGGGGCAACATCCACTTACACATTCCTTTCTTCCATCTCCTACATCTGCCTATCTTCTGCATCCTATCCATCCTATCCCATTTATCCCACTCCCTCCATCTTCCTTGTGATCTTGATAAATGTAGGGGAAAACCTATATACATGATTTGGACACCTCTTGGCATATATTCCCCTCATCTATACACTATCATATTCCTTATCCACCTCTCTCTATCTTCCATTATTCATGCATCATATCCACCTCTCTCTATCTTCCATTATTCATGCATCCTATCCACATCTCTCTATATTCCATTGTCCATGCATCCTATCCACCTCTATCTATCTTCCATTGCCCATCTAACTCCCTTATCCACCCATCTTGCTATCCCTCTTGCCTTGTCATGCATGACACATCTAGAGTGGGGGCATCTCCTTATTTGCAATTGGGTCCTTGGAGACATCATCCATCCATTCTGCCAAGTAATACTCTCCATCTCCCCATCCTACCCATCCTTACCTCCCCATCCATTTAGTCATTTGTTCCATATACAAAATCCTTATCTTCCTATACTCTCATCCACTAGTCCTTTTCATCCTTTCATCCTTATCTACCCCATTCCTCTATCCTCTTATCCTAGCCTTACATCTTTCTAATATCCTCTCAATTTTCATCACTCATCTATACATCATCTATCCACCTATCCTCACATCTTCTTATCCATCCATCCCTTTCCCTCTATTTTCCTCCTATCTCATCATCCCTTGTCATTGGTATCTCACTATAGGCTACTCCCATGCACTCCAATGCCATTCACATCCTAATTCATCCCTCCTATCTATTTCCTACATAATCCTCCTATCCTATTACTCTTCATCATTCATCTATACATCCTCTCATCCTCCCAATTTATATTCTAATAATCTAGATCACTATCCCATCCCTAAGCTTCACATAACCCACATCCTACACATATCCACCATCCCATCCACACAGCCTATCCTATCTCATCATATCACCATCCTTCATATGTCTTCTCATCATGGTCATCTCATTGTTTGTCTTTGGTCTTGTGTTGAACTACATTGTCCCTGCACTTTGACGTAGGAAAGGTCGATCATTTGATCTGTCCCCGGGGCTCTGTCTTGTCATCTTCTGTCATCTATCTTTGGCCTTGTTTTGAACTACATTGCTCCTGCGCTTTCACATAGGCAAGGTTGATCATTTCATCCGCCCTCGAGGTTCTGTATTTTGTCTATCTTGTCATCCTCCATCATCTATCTTTTGCCTTGTATTTAACTATGTCGCCCCTATGCTCTCGTGTAGGTAGGGCTAAATCACTTTTTCTGCCCCTCGAGTATCTTTCATGTCTTTCACCATCCATCATTGGTAACCCTTGTCCTCTTTCCGCTTTTATCCATGGTATTTTTTGAACTATGAGGGCTCTGTGATTTCACGTAGGCAAGGTTGATCTTTGATCAACCCTTCAGCCCCTAGGTCTTTAGGGTTTTTATTGCTTTGTGTCTTGTCATCCTGTCATCCTATCATCTTTTCATGTCATCAAGTATGTCCCTATCCTATCTAGTGCTTATCGAACAAAGATCATTAGTCTCATGAGGTTCAATCCATTTCAACTATCCTGCATCATGTCAATTAACCAATCTATCCTCCATCTTTGGTCTCAACAGGATGTATCCTTCCTAACAGACCACATCAACCCCATCCATCCTTTTGATCCTATGGAAAAGGACATTTGAAACTTGATTGTGATCTTTTGATGTTTTTGACAATTTTTTTATCATTTGAGCTCCCTATCATCACTTGTCAAGGCCGCCATGATCTCTCATATCATGGTGTACTTTTCCTAGTCAACATAGGGGCATATCTTGCTCTTTTATCTATTTTTATCTTCTTGGTTGTCTTCTTGGTTTATCTTTTTTGTTCTTTTTGTTTTATGCATTAGACACTAATCCATCTTGGTTTACATACCCTGATGCTCGATGTCTTATGCTATAGAAAAAATCAGTTCTCCAAAGATGGAAAATTGCATTAGGATTGCATTTCATTTTCTATTCCATCATCATCTTCATATCCCCTTTCATCATCTCATCTCTCATCATTTCCCCCATCCCTTCTTGCTTCATCAATCTCCCGCCCTTCTACAATGCGGCAAATCCGCCCCTCTACAGGTCTCCAACCTATTTTTTTTTCCTTCACGAGTCCGCCATTTGCAAACCGTGCATCAGATTGAATTTGTTCAAAAGGAAAACTTGCTTAATTTTTTGTGCTCTTTCCAACCACACCCTCCATTTATTCCTATCGAGAGGTTGTCTGGGACCCCTCTCTTTTTCCCCCCTTTTTTAAGAGGTATGTTTTACCCTTTTTTTCCTTTGACTAATCGTTTCTCTTCCCAAGGCAGCCATTGTGCCCCATTTGTCCGATTGAGTTTGTTCAAAAAGAAAACTTGCCTAATTTTTCACGCTCTTTCCAACCATACCCTCAATTTATTCTTATCGAGAGGTCACTCGAGACCCCTCTCTTTTCCCCCGTCACCCTCTTGAGGGGGCATACCCTTCCCATTTCTCTATTTTCCCTGCCATAGTCATTCCCTTGGAGGATTGGGGCATCTTCATCCATTCCCCAGCTAATTCGACAGCTCAGATCCTCCTCCTCACACTGGGGCATCATTTTCTGGTTAGTTCCTCTATAGAGTCATCTGCATTTTCTTTTCTTTGAAGCACGGTTATTCTAACAGTACTTCGAAGAGGGGAAAAATGTAGACATCTAAATTTGATCACTTTCATATGATCAAAATAGTCTACTCTATCCATCCATATCATTAATAGTGATTAAAAAATTTATTTAATCATTACTTCATTTTCTGCCTAAGGTTCCTAAAGTACGTAATTGAATAAATTAAATACTTTACCTTACACCTTTTCTTCTCTAAATTAAATAAATAAGACAATTTATTTAATTTAGTCATTTGAACTATTTGGATTAAAACCAATTTTTAATCCCTCTTTTTCTCTCTCCTTGTCACGTTCTCCATAATCCTCTTTTAATCTGGATTAAATTAATTAATCCATGATTATGATTTGCACCACTTAATCAAGTTTAGTTTCATGTCCTCCATAATCTCCCACTTGCCTCTAATCTCTCATTAATTATCCTAATCATGTGTTTGCACAACCTTAATCAAGGTCATTAGCCTAATCAGTGCCTTGGCAAGGAATTTTTAATTCCTTTTTATTCACCCAAGGCTCCTCTCTTCCCCATGTAAATTTTTAATTCACTTTTATTCCTCCAAGGAATATTCTCTTCCCCATGCAAGTTCTAGAAGTCTTGACTTGTCACTTTACATGTTCCAAGGACTTCTAGAACCTTGGACTTGTCACATCACTCACATGTGGCAAATCCCCACCTTCTTGGAAACCCTCTTTTATCCACTAGATTCTTCCAATCATTGTGAATTTTTAATTCAATTTTATTCCTCCAAGGAATATTCTCATCCCCCAAGGTACCTACAAGGTACTTGTCCTTCCTCCACCTCATGTACCTCTCTTCCACCTCACTCCCACATCATCTCACATTCCACATGTCAAGATGTGAGGGCTTGTGAGTCCTCAACTCACCATAGCCCTCCATCTTGATCTTGTTGGATCAATCTTAACTATTGAATTCTCTAGAGAATTCAAATTATCCTATAAATACCCCCTCATTTCTCTCAAAAAAAAAGATCAAGTCTTTTGCTACCAAACTCTTGCCAAATTGCCATTTTCAGCATTTTAGCATCTCCATAGCATTTTTCAATCCATCTTGCATCTTGCATCCACTTCACTCCATAGCCATCCAAGGATCAAAGGGCCAACCAAGGAAGGAGCAGCATGAAGGTATAATCAAATTCAATTTATTTCATCTTTTTTCCATGCTTATCTTTCCTTAGGCTAATCATTGAGGCGTCCTCTTTTGTGTTATTCCTTTTTATTGCATCATTAGTTGTTTAGCATCTCACATTAGGAACATAGAAAATGTAGAATATTCACCCTTTTATACATCATTTCACATCTTATTCATGCTTTACTTTTATAAAACAATGGTGTTTAAACATAGAGAAGGAGAGAGAAACAAATTTATAGGCCTCTTTTTAGTTATTTTAGGGCTTTAATACTCACTCCAAGGCTTTATTTTGATCACCTTTTCATCAAGTATACTCTAAGGATTATTTTCAAGCAAATAACACTTAGTAAGGAGGTGTTCCACCCCCTCAAAATTAGAGATTCTCAAGGCATACGCCCAACAACTTCCAAATTCATGAAAATTGGTTCAAACCACCATTTAAGGAGGATTTTTAAGGCACAAAGGGCAGTCCTACATAATTTTTGAGGTCCCACATGGGTTGACCATCACTCAAGGGGAGTTTTGGACACTTAATTACTCGGTTTTCTTTAGTTTTGAGGCCTCTTTTGCATGATTTTCAAGCTTGCATGACGAAAGAAGAATATTTCACATGCATAGATCAAGGAGATCATCTTCTTCAACAAAGTCATGAAAGGGAGATAACTGAAGATCATTCCAAGCTTCCTTTCAACATATAATGCTCTCCAATCATTCTTTGGGTTGGTTCTTTATTCTTCTTCTCATTCTGAGTTGAAAAATATTATTGTAACACAATTATCTTATTAATTCTCAGTTTATTTTCATGTAGCAACAATTCCTTATTTGAAATCAATAAAGAAAGGAGTTATTAGTCCTATTTGGAGCTTTCATTTTGCATTGTGGATGTATGTTCTTGCATATTTTCATTGCGGTTCATGTGAATCCTTTGTTTTCTTCCTCATCTAAGCTGTGTATTTTGAATGTTTGTCATATTAAATCAGGTCATATGTTGTGTCAAACCAAT
Organism: Sequoiadendron giganteum; assembly: GCA_007115665.2. Classification (NCBI taxonomy): domain Eukaryota; kingdom Viridiplantae; phylum Streptophyta; class Pinopsida; order Cupressales; family Cupressaceae; genus Sequoiadendron; species Sequoiadendron giganteum. The sequence goes on from CM021104.1 coordinate 377,776,439, forward strand.
TTTGAGAAAAACTTGATGTGTAAACTCATTTTACCTTAAAAAAAAACTATAAATTGAAACCATCATGTGAAACATTTATGATTTTATGAAAAAATCTAAATTCTGAACATCATAACCAACTAGGGATAACTTTAAGAAACCCCCCCCTCAACAAAGGTGTAAAATCCTAGTGAATCTTTCCTAATATTTGAAAAAAATATTAATTTTCATTGGTGAATCTTATGCACATTATTCAAAAATTTGTAAAATCCTGGCGAATCTTAATGAATAATTGGTAAAAAAAAATAATCACACTGGCGAATCCTAGTGAATAATCAGTAAAATGATTAATTACAATGGCAAATCTCTCCTTTAAAAATTTGCATAGTTGGTCGGCATAGTTACCCCATATTTTTTTTATTTTTTTTAATATTGAAGCAGGGGCCCGGGGGCGGCAGCCACCGGCAGGGTCAAGGGGCAGCGCCCCTTGCGGGGGTCAAGGGGTAAAAGCCCCCTTGTGGGGGTCGAGGGGGCACACATGGATGAAATGTTTTTAAAAAATTCACTTGAAAATTAAGACTAAATGAAACTTGAAAATTCTACCATTGATTAGTTTTTAAATCAGACGGCTGCAGTGTAAGGTCATTCCATTTTAAATCAGACGGCTGCAGTGTAAGTTCATTCCATGAGTGAATATCGGTGTGACTAAACATCATCGGTGAGACACTTAGGGATGTCCTGTCGATATGCTGATTTATATGCACTTAGTGAATTTCGTTACTTAGTGAATTTTGTGACTTTATATGCACATGCCTTTTAAAAAGGTTGTTGAGTCCCAAAATTTGTTTTGGGCCACATGATCAAATCTAATCATGTGGCCCAAAACAAATTTCGGGTCTCAACAACCTTTTTAAAGGGCACGTGCAAATAAAGTCACGAAATTCACTTTCAGCCATTCGATTAAAACACTAATCGATGACAATAAATAATAAAACTATTAAAGGCTAAAATATCCCTAAAATGAAATGGTAAATTATTATTAGTGGCAAATATACCATAAAAATTCATTGTAAGAATAAAAAATTACTGGCGAATATAAGTAATATTTGTAATTACAGTATAAACTACTAGCAAATCAGATCCGATGATGTGTCATTTAAAAAATAATACATTGGCAAATTAATCGAGACAATTTTATTTTTTTTGTAAAAACCTGGCAATTTGGCATCCTTTCTAGCCTGTATTATTCACCATTTTTGGAGGTCCCAATTTCAAATATTTGAAAATTGGCAAAGATTCGCCACTAAAGTTATCCCTGTAACCAATAACTTTGGATTCAAAGTTATAAGTCAAGTCTTTAGTTTTTTTCATTCCAAATCATTGATGTATCACCTTCTAGAATTACATTTACATTTCCAAAGCATCTTTTTATTCCTTTTACAATCGGATCCATTAGTTTTTCTTGGAGATTCAAAGGGGAACCAACTCATAATCTAGAGGTTCATCCTCATAGTAGGTCACCCACTACCTGATTTTGATCCCATTTTGCACAAGATTGTTGAGTTTCACACTTATCTAAAGGGTGCAATCTTTCATGATAATAAAAACAACTCGTCAAAGTTTTCCACTCTTTAGCATTTAGGGCTCTTAAGAGAAAGCGTAGGTACAATGTAGCCTGGAACTATCCAACATGTTAAGGTGAAAATGAAGACCTTTCCTATCATAAACCTACCCATTCAAATGTGTTGGCACTATTGGTTTTCCCGCATGATGAGTAGAATGAAAGTTATGCAACATTGTAACTTTTCATTGAGTGCATTTGATGCTTTTTTCAACGTGCAAAATTTTTTCACCATGACCAAATGGATTGGATATATGAAAAATTGAGAGAGGTTATTGTAGAGGGACCATAGATGACCCTATAAATTTAGACAAAAAAATTCTAAGTGCAATGGTTTTTGAGAAACAACTCGTTAAAGTTTTCCACTTTTTGACATTTAGGGCTCTTAAGAGAAATCACTGGTACAATGTAGCCTGGAACTATCTGGCATGCTAAGGTGTGAAACATGACCTTTCCTAGCATAAAATCACCCACTCACATGTGTTGGAACTATAATTTTGGCTACATGATGAGCATAATCAAAGTTATGCAACATTACAAATTTTCATTGAGTGCATTTGACACTTTTTCAATGTACACAAAGTTTTCACCACAACCAAATGGATTGGAGATATGAAAAATAAAAAGAGTTTATTATATAGGGACCTATGTGACCCTATAAATTTAGATAGAACATTTCTATGTGCCATAGATTTTGACAACAACTCGGTAAAGCTCACCAATTTTTGGCACTTAGTGCTCTTAAGAGAAACTGTTGGCACAATGTAGCCTACAATTATCCAACATGTTGGGGTGCAAAGAATGACCTTTCCTAGCATAAAACTGTGCACCCAAACATGTTGGAGCTGATGGTTCCGGCCCATGACAAATGGAACAAAGTTATGCAACATTACAACTTCTCATTGAATGTATTTGATGATTTTTCCAACATTTAAAAACTTGCCGCCATGATCAAATGGATTGGAATCTTGAGAAAGTGTGAGTTTAATTTGGATTTATCCTACACAACCTTGAAGGTTTAGATAAATAATTATAAGTTTCACGAATGAGTTGATAATGAATGTAGGACAATCATACTAAATGTAGGAGATCTTAATGAACCCATGTCAGTCCTAATGATTGTAGGACAATCCTACAAAATGTAGGATATTCTCATCATCAAATGGTTGGTAATTTGAATTTTGGTAAATAATATTTAAAATTAGAATACATTAAATTGTTAGCTTATTCATTATTGTCTTTCTTGCATTGCACTCTATAAATATAACTTTTACATCAATGTTTGTTCGAAAATATTTGTTTATTAATTTTTTTTTTAATAAGGTGATGAATTTGACTTTGTAGTTAACTTGTTGTGACATGATAGACAATTAGATTCAAAAATTAAAATTTGGATATGGGATATGATTCATACATATATTGCTTATCGATAAGAAAATTATGAGAACATTTTAAACCATTTAAGCTACCAATTTACACGTAAAATATTTATATAAATTGATCTCCATAAGGCCATGAGGTCATACAAAAATTCATCAAAATTTCATATAATTCAATCATGTGGGTGCACACAATGTGATCAAATGTCATACAATAGCATCATGACGGTGCACAAAATATCATCAAAATGTCATACAATTCCATGAGGCCAATGTATTGTCTCTCATTCTACAACATATCATCGATACATATAGAAACACCAAATTTTTTATCTATGTGTCATGCATAGGAGTATAAAAATATGTTCATATATGAATATTGAACACTATTCCTAAAACATTGGGCCTCTTTTAGCCTGACTAATTGAACTTTGGTCACTTCTAACAATCGATGTCTTGCATCATTCTAATCTCCTATGCTCCTTAGTATTTTTTAGTGCAACCTATACATAAAAAATATAAAATTAGATACTATTCCAAAGTCAAAAACTATACAAATTATTTACAATGATACATATATTGTAAACACACTTACATCGTACTGGTAGTTAGATTCTTGTTGCCTATGATTCTCGACATATTCAAGAAATATTTGTCCTTGCACATGGGTGTTTACATCCATTTATAACATAAAAATGACATATTTATCAATTATTTTTTATAGGTCTACTAATATCAATTGACACAAAATAAATATTATTAAACATATATTTATACTCATACTTGAGTTAAGAATATTGATAATGAAATTGTTGCACTAACACCAACTTCCAAATTTTCTCTTATGTCAGGAGGTGTGTCTATTGTATTCATCAACTAAACTAACAATAATAGAATAAACTCAAAAGTTCACAAATATATAAACAACAAATTTGGAATTTGTAAAAATAAACTTAAATGTGTTATATTGTACCTATGTAAATCCAATGTCATTTAAGCATCCATGGTAACATGTGTATTATATGGTGATGCAATGCCCACCTATTCGATAAAAAATATTTTAAATTATTAAACATTAATTTGCATATAAAGTATTATTTTATTTTGATATATTATACAAAATTTACCTTTAATATAGATGCAAGTGTACAAGTTGTTGCAAGAATTCTCAATGATGTATTAACCTCTAATGTTACACCTTGAAATAAATAATGTTTGCATCATTTTAATTAAATTCTATAATTAAAAATCTATTTGCAATTACATTTTTTAATTATTTAATAGATAAAATGTTATAAATTCAAATCAACATACCTGCATTTGACCAACATACACCTCATTCAAAAACTCATCTGTCGTCATCGTATTATCTGATGCACCACCCTAATGATCCTCGCTACTCCCATGAAATCTATATAGATAGTGAGAACACACATGGGAGGTAGAACCATCTACACCCTCTACATTGCTATCTCTCTCAAAAGATATATTACACCAGTTTGGGCATATATGAGAGCTAGGGGCACTAGATCTAGATGGTTGAGTTGTTGCATCATCTTGTGAGGATAAAAGATGGGATATTTGTGTGCCATGCTCTATAATGGTGTCTATTAGGCTAGGAATTACATGGATAATCTACAACTCCATACACTCCTTGATCGCTACTGGAACCATCACATGATAAACAACTCTTTGTGTTAGTGTTCTTTGATGTGCACAATTACCTACCTAACAAGCTCCTGGTTTATTTTGGGCAGAGCCTCCACCTCTAACTTGAAACCCCCTCATATCAAAATAATTAGGAATTTGATGAAGGATAAAATCATAGTATAATTTTCTTAGAAAATATAGCGGCACCTCATAATTATTACATGGAGGTTGGTCAAAGACCATCCACAACCTATCCCAAGACCATCCTAGAACCAATGAACTATTACTCTGAATTCAAAGATGTTTCTAGTACATTGGTGTAATTATATGACGAGACCAATAAAAATAAGACACATTCTTTCTTTTCTTATGTCTTTCTTTTCCACTTCATCATAAGACAATTTTGTTGCATAAAATTGATGACATTAATCTCTATAAGTTTTATATTAATTTATTTGATTTGTGACTATTTCAACATTCGTCATCATTTCTTCCAATGTTGAGGAAAGGGATAGGTGATGGTGGTTTGATGTTTAACCCCTCAATTTTGAAACTAATTCATGAATTTCAACGTTTTTTTGCTCTAGATTCCCTTAGAAAACCTCTTGTCTTTGTCTAAGGTTTGTTGAAAAAGTTGGAGGAGGGTTAGGAATCACAAGGTTTTCCTCAATAAATTCATCATTTGAATTTGGTTGTGACTCAAGGTTTAGATGATCTATTATATAATTTTTAAAAAACATGAAATTGATCAAAACAATCCATTTTTTATGATATTGCTATCAGGACTCAACTATGTAATTTGACTCAAAACTACACGGTTGAATCCTGATAGTAATATCATAATTTGACACACTATGGAAAATACCTCCTACTTATCAATCCATTTTTTCTAATGCAAACAAAATTTAAATCTAATACAAATAAATAGCACTTACCTCTTCTCTTGCATGGCATTGTGAAGCTAGGTTGTAAAGGGAAAAATAACATTCACATTATGCAGAGTTAAGGGAAAGAAAACTGTTGTAAAAAATGCAGGCCATGGGTAAGAAAAATGGATAGGTTTTTTCTTTTTATAACTTTATTGATAAAAAGACGTACGCATTTTTATCTCATAAAAATGTGTACGTATTTTTCTCTCATAAAAATGTATATGCATTTTTCTCTCATAAAAATGTGTATGCATTTTGTTTCATAAAAATGCATGCTCGTTTTGTTTTCATAGAAAAGTGTACAATTTTTTCTTCCATAATAACACATGTGTGTTATTTGTTCAAATAATGTGCTCATGTTATGGCTCAACCATAACACAATTGCGTTATTTTAATTTCTTCAAAACACAAACGTGTTTTACTCTTTTTGGGCATTTGACTACCTTTTTGTGCCCCATCTTGGTGCACATGCCCATTAAGTATATGTTACCTCTTCTTACAAGATTTTTTTTTCTTTCTAATTATACTACTTATACATTTAAAAAACTATCATTTTACTTGCATATTCTTGTTTAATAATTATTAAAAAATTAAATTATGAATCCTAAATCACTACATTAATTAATTGAAATGAAAATTATACTTTTGTATATCTATTTTAATAAATTAAGACAAATTAAATTTTAAAGAAAATTTGTACACGATATTGAAAATATTAATATAAAATACAACTGTATAAAAGAAAAAGGTAGAATATTTTTCTTTGCAATTTAAGTTTTTATATATAACAATGTTTAATTTTACAAGCTTCATGATTTTAAATATAAATTTAAAAACATCTTCATATTATGGGTAAGGGCCTTGGATCGATTAATTGAAAGAATCTTGTTGCGAGCAAGTGGTCACGGGCTCCATTGCCCAATTTTCATGGTATTGAAGGTTGTGTCATGCCAATGTCATTGGTCACATTAAAAATTTTGCTCAACATACTACATGTTTTAAGAGACTAAGTCAATTCCTGTAATATTAAAATAAACATCTTCCTATTAGATGACAAACACTTGTTTTATTAAATGTGGTGCATGTTGAAATAAAACATACCCATTTATCCTAGTGATTCCCATAAACTACTATTAAATTTGTTGAATATTTCGATAAACCATATTATTAAGTTTGATCAATAGATGTTGAGATAATGTTTTTTTAAAAATAAGGATTTTTACATGTGGAAATATACTACTATATTGTGGCATATAAAATTGAGGCTTGCATTGTTCAGCGTGCTCTTGGCTCTAGACGTGTCAACCTAAAAAAATGGATCAGAAAGCCTAGCTCTCTTGATCTTGATTTCCTTTGGTAGAATCATGGCGAGTTTTTGGATGTTGAACCTATTTTGGATTCAATTCTTGTGCAACCTCCTATGTCTTCTCCTATTCGACCTCATGTGCCTATCTCCCGTGTTGATTTTCCTACCCTTGATAAGGGCACTGATCTTCCTTCTATGGAGTCAGAAGAAAGTTTTGAATCAGAAGGCACTTTTCCTTTCCTGGAGGATTTGGATTATTTGAATCTTGATGATTTTTTAGAGAAATATTTGGTTTAGGCTCCCCCAAGGATCTCTCAAACTATGAGAAATAAAACAAAACCAGACTGTAGGGACACTAAGCGAAGAGAGAGAAATTTTGAGGCTTAAAACATTAACACTAAAGGTAGAGAGGAAGTTGAGGAGGGTTCACGGTGGACTATGGACACACTCTTAAACCAAAAAATAAATAAAGTTTAAGAGTTTTTCTCTTTTTGGGATAGTTTTTCCTTGTCTTTTTCCTCTTGTTGGGGCATGGCTCTATGTTGGATTTGTTCATGTTCCCCTCTCCTTTTTTGCTTCTTTTAGGACTTCTATTTTAGTCTTATCCATTACATTATTTCTTGTGAGGCAAAATCAATTTCTTCTACATGGCAAAATCTTTGTAATTTTTTTTTATGATTAATAAAGGGAGTGGGCCCTCTTCCCACAACTTACGAATAAAAAAACACTACTATATTGCTAAATTTACATGCATGAAACAAATTATTATTAAATGTGCTATGTTAATATAAAATAAATTTTAAAAATTAAAAAAATATTATTTTAAAATTTACTACATGTTAAGATAAACTTTTAAAAATGAAAATATTATTTTATATTGAAAAGATAAAAAATAGGTTTATGGGTTTGATTGAAAGAAAAAGGGGGATCACCAAAATGATAGTAAATAGACCTATTCTCCACTATTTCATTCAAGAAATGAGATCCAAAAAATTAAATGAATATCAACTAAAATGTGAGTCAAATCAAGGTGTGAATCTACAAATTTCCCTTTTATGTAAGGATGAGGGTCCTAATTAAATTACACTTTGGGGAGAAAGATTAAAAATAGAAAAACAACTCCAAAATGCAAGCTATAAAATGCATCTAAAAGATTATGCTCAATTCTGATGGAACTAGAGAACAAACTACAAATCTAAGAATAGGAAAGTGATGTGTACCAGTCACCAAAAGTGTATTTTTGAAGATTACTAAGGACTCATTCGCCCTATGGTGAATGGGTCCTGGCTAGGGCTCTTGAAAAATGGTTTCTGGGTTATGTTCTCTTGTGTCTACACTCTTAGATTCTTGAATCTCACAATTGGAAATTTGGAAATAAATCTTGTAGATCAGTTTTCATGAAATTGCAAGAATGATGAAAACTTTGACAACTTTGACAACCTTGCAATTTCTCTTCAAAAGATCTTCCACCTAAAATCTGCAAACACACATCAAGAGGGAAAAATATTTTATTGTTGGTGAATGGGTGTTTGCCTTGTCAAACCTCATTTTGGTAATTAAACCTTGTAATGAAACAATGAAACATAAAGGAATGATGAATGAATAAAGCCTATGACACAACTCACCAAACCCTTGTTTGAACCTTAGAATATGGATCTACAACTAGTATGAAATGGCTCAATAGATGTGGATCTTGATCTTGAAACTTGAATTGAAACAATTCCTTTGAATGCTTGAATGGATCTTGAACACTGCATCATCATATTATCTCAAATAGCATGCATGACTTTGACATGATAATGGATCTTGATTGCTATAATAATCTTCAATAAATATTCCTTTTGAATTGTTTGAAAATGCTCTTGAAATTCTCTTCATAATGCTCACTTGAATGCTCTAGGTGCTCATGAAAACTTTCTAAGATGAAACATAGTAAAATGACCTCTTATTTATATATATACATTAACATTAATTCCTGAAATTCAAATAACACAAGCCAACATGTAAATATACATTTGAAATTATTGAAATACCACCAAAAGCATAGTAAAATTTTAGGTCCTAAGTCTAAAGAAGGACCCATTCACCCTTGGGTGAATGGGTCCTAGGTCACTTACCTGAGTACACACTCTCCAATGACAAATGTTATGTTATGGTATTAATGGATGTTGGGTTTTCCTCTTCGGAAATTGCAATTAATTAGGCTTGGATTTGAATTAAAGGGTCCATTAAGGAAAATTAACCTCAATTAATTAATAAAGCCCTAGATTAGTGGGAAAGTGTAAAGATACACTTTACAACACCAAAAATAAGGCAAAATTAAGTCCATTTTTATTTAATAAGGCCCTAAACTTAATGTGAATATGTAAAACACATATTACAACACTAAATTAATGCATCATTTAGCTCATTTAATTATTAATTATTCTCAAATTAAGTGTGAAAAAGGGATACATTTTTCTACACTACATATATGAAGAAATATTATTATTAAATTTATTGTTGCTAAGATAAAACATATTATTATTATGATTAAGTTTGCTGCATGTTAAGATAAACTTAAAAAATATATATATTTATAATGTGGACTATCAAAATTTAAAACATTAAAAAACATTTATCTCATAATGAACTATCAATTAGATAAATTTAATTAATATCTAAACTAAATTAGATTAATGATCGCTAGGGTTCATCATCACTTCAAATATAAATAAATGTAGATAGTAAATGAAGAATTAAATAAAATAAATGTATGATTTTTTAGGTTTGATTTTAATGAAAAAATATATATGTAAATATAACACTCCATTTGCTAGTGTTCTAGATTTTTATCTTTTATTACAAGCATAAAAATAAGAAACATATGAAAGTATAGGATTTAAAAATGGTAAAAGAAAAGGTGCCTCCAATTTGGGAAATCAAAGGATGAAGCATAAGATAGAAAGTTAAATAAGAAGAGGAGATTCATAACAAATTTTACATAGATATAAGGTTAAAGTGTAAGGACACACAAGGTAAGCGGGAGGATAAGGAAGGAGGATCACAATATGTGTGCATAAGAAAAAGGTCAAAGGTAAGGGCACACAAGGGAGAAGTGACATAAATAAAACAACACATGTTCAAAGTATTTTGTATTACTTTAGTGTATTTTAGTCATCCACATGCTAACTAATAACATAAAATTAATATATCATAAATACAAAGCTAAGAAATTAAAATAAAATAATAGAGTACCAAGCAGTACTTGAGAGATATATGCTCAAATATCTAACCAATTAAGACATCCTTTTCAAGTGTGTTTATAATATGATCTAAAAATGTATGGGAACTATATTCCCATGATCAAAAGTTTGGTTTTGGCTTAGAAAGAATTAATTTATATGTTACATTATTTGATCTCTCTTTTTACATGTGTAACCTAGACATATGGCATGCTATGGTCAACAAAACAAATAGGATGACTAAAATTAGAAGGATCCTCATCATGAAAGTCCATATTATTATCATAAAATTCTATCACATCTTTATGTATATGAATTTGATGTCCAAGGGTTTGATGCATCTATCAATAGAATATCCATGCATATGATAATAAGCATAAACATATTTTCCACCATATTGTGTAATACCCTACCACACAAACCCCATAGGACACAAAAAATAACAATAAACGAAACACTTTTTTTAAAATAGAAACAACAATCAAACTAATCACTAATTAAATAATTAATCAACATTATGATAATTCCATATGTTACCAACCTAGTCCCACAGGGTTACATGGTTGTGTTACTCAAAATGAACTCGACCGACAACAATGTTAAACCAAACCAAATTAAATAAACAATAGAACCATGAAGAATAAAATAACATGAATATAACATGCATCCAAAACATAAATAAAATAGATAAAGAAATACATGAATATCATATTATTTAAATTCAACTTCCAAGTCTAGTATTACATTCGTGGAACATATTTCCACAAATACAACACATTAAGAAACTAGTAATACATTAAAAAGATGCTTCCCTTGTAATGATGGGAAGTGTACATTGATACAAGAAGATACATCCACAATGAAAAGAGTACATAATGAGTTCCATTAGAAGTAAATATAGGTCAAAGCACCAAAACTGGAAAGCTTAGGAACCATTATAATAGGTACATCTCTGCAACATCACGATCGTCGGTGGGGAACCCAATGGGTGCATGTTCCACCTGACCATGTGAACCCAAAAGAACACCCCCCCATGCTAGGAGATGACAAGAGGACCCTCATACAACAAGATCAAAAAGCATAAAGGAATAACACCACCCAACACAAAACCACATAAAAACATAAACAACAACAATAATACTCCAGAGGCAACAAGAGCAAGGGAAGACAATGGGAATAGTGGGAGAGGTTCATCGCATGGACTTAAATGGATTAACTAGACTACCTAACACTAGGAGCCGCCTCCATCAATGTGGATTAACCAGACTACCTAACACTAGGAGCCACCTCCATCTATGGTTAACCTGATAGCCTATCTCAAGGCGTCACCCCATAGGGTGACTCATGCGGAGTGACTTACCTTTCACGGAGACAAGGCAATGACCTTTCCAACCAAGTCTTCCCACCCATCCTTAGCCTTTGAGAGCACTAATGGCAGCGGTGAGGTGCATGTTTTAGTCTAGTTATGTTTTTAACTAACCCAACCCACTAGATAGTTTAATTAGGTTATCACTTATTTAAGGGAAATATTCCATGGACAACCACTTGTACATCGACCCCCATGAAGAGCCACTCTCCCCTAAGGTTTCCCAAAACCAAAGTCAAACATAGGGTGTACCTCATTACTCAAAAACATAAATGAAATTTATTAAAGAAAAACACACAAGGCAAGACCATCTCGTGACAACATAAAGTATCAAAATCATGAATCAAGGAGGTACCACCCATGCACACATCCTCCAAATAAAAAGATAAATATATATAATTACAACAACCAAATGCATAAATGATAAATTCCCCTAGCCTTTGGAAGTAAATAAACATCCACCCATATATCCAAAAACACAAGGCCAAGAATGATCATAAATCATGGTTTCTCATGACTCAAAGTCAACTTAAAATAAAAGAACCAACCCAGGAATGAAACCTCATTTGAATCTTCTTTAGAACATATATAACATCAACGGGAAATCCAATTCACCTAATACACACAATCAAAAGGGATAATTTTTTCTAAATAAGATACAGAAATTTTTTATCAACTTCATACAAAATCAACCATAATAACCAAAAGAAAAGTCAACCAATATTACATCAAGATTGCACATCCTTAAGCAATAACAATCCAACTATATACTCAATCCAAAGATATCAAAATAAATCGACATAAAATAATTTACTCACTTGATCAAATTAAAGATTCAATCACAATATTTCAAGGTGACTCCATTATCAAAACACATTCATTTCAAAACCCAAGAATTAATATTCCAATAATGACATAGCGCTACAATGACCCTAACATAATTGCCTAGCTCACATGAAAATTTTGAATACATAGACATAAAAATAAAATAATTTAATACCTATTTAATAATTAATCACAAAGAGGAATCCAAAGTCAAGAGTATCATGTGATTCATGTATATAATTAAAATAATACCTTTTCTTTCTACTTAGTTTCCAATTCAAATCTTCTAATATCTAAATATGGCACCATAAAAGTAATCCCTTATTCACTAATAAATCAAAGGAGAGTTAACCAATCATTTACCTTAGCCTTAATCAATTAAAACAATTAACCTATCGATTATAATTGTTGGTGTAATTAAATGTTTTGTACCTTGTCCTAGGTCATAATTACACCTTAGTTCAGTTTACTTAGGGGCCACATAGGAGTTGTTGGAGAATTTCCACCTTTGGTGGACTTATCTTCTTATTACTTTATCACTTCCACCTTTCATGGACATATCATGTGATTAGGTTTCCACCTTTTTTGGGTGATCCACTATTTGTGGTGGTTATCACATTATCACTTTCCACTTTAGGTGGAGTGATATTTTTTCATTGTTGTCTCATGTCATAAGATTACGACACTTTTCATAATCTTATGCACTCCTATTTTCTCACCTTGGCTATATAACCAAGGGGTCTCTCATTGTAAAAAAATCATCTCATATCATTGACATTGAATACAGTTTATTCTTGTAACATTATTTTCTCTCTTCTTGTGCTTTCCATTTGGTCCATAGATCTTGGCATCCATAGCCAATTCTAACATGGTATCAGATCATGTTTGATTCTAACATGGTATCAGAGCGGGTTGTGTTCCATTGGAGAGTATTTTTTTGAAGAGAGGTACTAGATTTGGGGAGGTTCCATTTTTGGCTCTTTATTGCAAGTTTATATCAGAGCTTGCTGGTGCAAATATGAGCTCACCATTGCATCCATAAGGTTCGAGAAAGTCAAATTTTCCTTTTGTTTTGTCCAAATCGAACATACGAGGCCAAATCTAAGAGGGTTTGAAGCTGCATTATGGTTGCCAGATCTAGAAGGTAGCTACATTTTTGGAGCATTTTGGGTCCAATCCGACCCTGCCATCGCGTCTAGAAGAGCCAAAAACCCTAAGATTGACTCTCCATTCATCCATTTTGGAGCAAGTTGTTTGGTGAGGAAAATTTTTTTTTCCCAAAGAGCCATACTACCCCCAAGTCACCATAAATATGTTGATGTCTACAAATTACCTGTGGTACCCTTGGCTGCACAAGTGATACCCAAAAGCCGCCACTTGGCGGGCTTCTATTCGCCCCGCGACCCCACTAGCTCCAACACCTTCGGCCAATAGTCAACCAATTGGCGAATAGTCTTCAAAATAATCAGGCAACCAAAATTAAATTCCAAGGGCAAGAAAAATATTGACACATTTTTCGAGATTTCGGCTATGGATAGAATATTCCATCCATGGTTGTCGGCGACATTTTCAAAGACGTCAAATTTAAGCCCAAATACAATGAATATTCTCAAGCAGGGGAAAATTCTTTTTCTGATGGGCCGTAGGTTGTCAGATTTAATCCACTATTTTTCTGACATCATCATGCGTCATCGCTAACGTCAGCGCCCATTTGGAAATTTCTCCCCCCTCACCATTTGCATTTTCATTTTGGAAGGTGATTTTCAAATGCTCATATCTCACTCAATTTGGCTCCTTTTTTCAAGCAATTTTTTTTATTTGAGATAATTTTTTGTGATCTACACAGTGGTGCAATCAATGTTTAGTTTTGGCTTTTGGTTTTTCCAAAAATTTCAGATTCTCATAGGTGTTGTTGCTTCGTCCTCATTTTGGGCACTTTGGGAGCTCATAACTTGCTCCTACGGTAACATTTTTGAGTGCCATTTTTTTTGAAAGTGCATAATTTTTCATGTAATTCTCAGTGGTATGATCAGATTGATATCATTTTCTACCAAAAATTGTACTTGAATTTGTGGCCTATTTTGGCATCTACATGTACCAAGATCAATGTCCACTTTGCTATTTTTGGTAGTGGCAATTGTAAACGCACTAAGTACAAAGTGCCAAATCAAATATTGCTTGGAGAATTTCATGATTGAGTGATTTGGGGGTGTAATCTTGCAGTGATTGATTACATTATTTTTCTTGGTTTGTGTTCTTGCAATGGGGAAATCTCAAATTGAACTCCTAACTCCACATAATTATGCTACATGGAGAAAATCAGTATGGCACTATCTCATGACGAAAGGTCTAATAGGTCATCTAAAGGACACTATCAAAAACTTACTAATGCTAGAGAATTGGCAAAATGGGAGATTGATCAAGAGAAAACACTTGGATGCATATCTTCATTAGTCTCATTTGATTTACAATTTCATATTGATTCATGTACAACACCTAAAGAAGCATGGGAGACTTTTGAAAAATTGTATGGTAAAACATATAAGATTAGGGGATATCAGATTGATAATGATTTGATGAATCTTGATCCTAAATTTTTTGACCACATCCAAGACTACATCTCCAAAATCAAGCAATTAAGAACACAATTGAAAGAATGCAGTATTGAAAAAGAGGATTTAGAATTGATTCTGAATGTGTTATCCAAGCTTGGTCCTGAGTATTCAGTGTTTTTTTTTGGCTTTCATACCCATCGACTTTCTGTGGGAGCATCATATGTTGATCCTAAGTTTGATGAATTTGCAAATATCCTAATCCAAGAGGAAGCTAAGTTAATGAACATGGGTCTAATCAAATATTTCAAGCCACATGCATTGGTTTCTAGTGTGTCAAAGGTACAAAAAGAATCAAGGAATCTTGATAAGAAGCAAAAGATGAAAAAGAACAAGCCACATAAAGAATCATAATCCAATTATTCAAAAGAAGAATCATCTAAGAAGAAGAGGTCTTTTTGTGCATATTGCAAGAAATATGGACATGAAGAACACTATTGTTATAAGAAGGATATTGATGAGTTGAAAAATATTCTCAAAAATAATCAAATTCATTTTCCTTCTAGAATGTTTGAATCACCTCCTTATTCTTCAAAAAAGTCTAAGGGAAAAGTTTATTTGGCATCTACATTAGGAAGTAAAGGTCAAGCTCTTTGTGATTTTTCATGTTCAAGATCAGGTAGATGGCTTCTATATTTAGGAGCATCACATCATATGGCATATTCACAATCTATATTATCTTCATTTCAACCTTGTTCTATGTCTCCTATGTTGATGGGAAACAATACATACATGAGTGTAATAGGGAAGGGATCTATTAGTTTTGGAGACAACATTTTTTAGGATGTTTTGTGTGTTCCTCATTTGACGAACAATCTTCTTTCCATATATCAAAGTACACATTGTGGAGATGGGAGAACTATGGAGTTCACCCCTGATTCAGTCATCATTCAAGACTTGGAGAGTAGAGAGATAATTGCTACTTGGGTGGTTGATCATTCATCTTGGTTGTATATACCTTTGCAGATTTTTCTTCTAATGATGACATTGTTCCTTCAGCTGTTGATCACACTCCTAGTGTGAACCATGAGGAGACATTTGGCTACTTGAACTTGGGATTTCTCACATCAGATCCAATTCTTGAGCCATGCATTTTATCTCCTCCATCTACTGTTGTAGTTGATGATTCTTGTGATTCCACAATTTTGGTTCCTTGTGATTCAATGCAGTAGGATATACATTATCTTCCAAATATGGCTAATTTAGATGGCTTCTTGATGGGTATTTCAGACTTGTTTGTGGGGTCTCATCTTGCAGATTTGGGGGACACCATTGATGACATTCATCTTCTCTTTGATGAAGATTCTCCTTCTTCAGTTGTTGCAAGGGAACACTCTAACCCTCTTGTTCATTCTCTACATGATCATTCTTTGTAGTTTGACATGAGTGTGGATACTTTTGGACAAAATTTGGAGGATGCTTCTTTGTCTTTGCAGGGGATATATTTCTCTTTGGATCATGTTCTACATTCTTCTCTACTATATGTTGGATTGTACTCTTCAGCAATATGAACTAGAATGCCTGTTTGGAGTGTGTCAGCTTTTGACATCGACATGGAGACACTTGAGCATCATTCAGAGACATACATCCTACATACATCCTTGATTTTGTTTCTTCCTAAGGGGAAGAACATTTTTTGGCAAGATTGGATCATCTTCAGTATCAATGTCGAGCTTCTACCATCATTGCAGGAGACTCAACATTGAGGGGGGGATGCCTTGTCTCTCTTCTAATTCTCTATTATGGGGGGGTCTTTTTCTCTCTTCTAATTATCTCTTATGGGGGGTATTTTTCCTCACATGGGGTTTTTACATTCTCATGCATCATTGAGAGAATTTATATTTTGTATTTCATCTCTCTTTTGGGGGGGAGTTTTGTCCCACTCGGTTTTCTCCTTTTCTTAGTTTGTGAGAGATTGCATTACATTTTTACATGGGTACCTAACATGGCCCAATTTTTGAGACCCATCTTGCATTGTTTTCATTTGTGTACATTCTCCCTAAGTTGCACATAAGGGGGGTGTTGGTGTAATTAAATGTTCTGTACCTTGTCCTAGGTCATAATTACACCTTAGTTAAGTTTACTTAGGGACCACATAGGAGTTGTTGGATAATTTCCACCTTTGGTGGACTTATCATCTTATTACTTTATCACTTCCACCTTTCATGGACGTATCATGTGATTAGGTTTCCACCTTTTGTGGGTGATCCACTATTTGTGGTGGTTATCACATTATCACTTTCCAATTTAGGTGGAGTGATAGCTTTTCATTGTTGTCTCATGTCATAAGATTACAACACTTGTCATAATCTTATGCACTCCTATGTTCTCACCTTGGCTATATAACCAAGGGGTCTCTCATTGTAAAACAATCATCGCATATCATTGACATTGAATATAGTTTATTCTTGTCACATTATTTTCTCTCTTCTTGTGCTTTCCATTTGGCCCATTGATCTTGGCATCCATAGCCAATTCTAACATGGTATCAGATCATGTTTGATTCTAACAATGATGAACCTTAATTCTCAAATACATATATATAAATTTATTTAATAATGAAAGTAAAAAATATTAAAAGGGTAATCTCAATCTTAACTAATACCACATCCTTCTTTTAATTAATTATAAGTACCCATTTCGCTATTCATCTATTTACTTGTTTATCAAGTATTTTAACAACAATTCCAAAAAGTATACTTCATAATATTAAAATATAAATGAATAGTAATAATTTAATGAGATAATTATAATGGTGATAGATTTACTTCACAAATGGATATAAAGACAACTATATCATCTATCAATCATATATTGTGTAACTAATATACCATAATTAATCTTCATTCTTAAATTCATCGATAACAAATCAATTCATATGTAATAAAGTGAACTCATTTTAAATTATAAATTGAAGGCTACAATAAATTCCATATTCTTACAATCCCCTTTCCTCCTAAATTCAATCCTTTTAAACTAATGTATTCTTAATATTCACTCTAAAATATTGAAACTCCCAAATAATAACTACTAAAGATGATTCCCAGCATGCAAATGAACATCAACCTCTAATTAGGGTATTTACCATGCAAGTGATTCCAACCATTATTTACAAACCAATATTATACTTAGTAAGTGAGTATTATACTATTGATTGACATGGTTGTATTTTGTTAATTGTTTTCATGTATTTTTTAACAAGCTTATATTTACTTGATGACAAAGAAAATACTTTTTAAATATAACTAACTAACAACTATTGATTCAACACTTCTTGAAACCTTGCAAATAAATATCAACTAGAAACATATAAACTCCACACTAAACAAAAAAACTAGTTAACCATCACAAACATTGGTAGATAACCATGTAATATCAACCAAACACAAATGAGATATCTATTTTAAGATAGATGAGATCCTAACTAAACTTGCAAAAGTAATAAATATAAGCACTATTAAAATCACAAGGTATTTTGGGAAGAATAAAGGTAATTCTACCACAAGTTCATGGGATTGATAATATCAAGAACCAATATTCAAAAGGTAATTACATAAAAAAGCTAGGGATCTAGTAAGATTATTTTTATCAAATAATCCCAATGGCTTTCCATTTCAGCCAAGTGAATATAAAAGAAGTAAAAAACCACCTAAGAAGGTCATATGATATGCATACATATATATTCAAAAATATAGAGAATATACAAGAGCCGGGAATGTAATCCTCTTAACAACCAAGCCTATTTTATTGGCATTCGACAAGGACAATGCAGTCAGAAATAGTGATCAACAGTCTATTTTGGCTTCATAATATTCTCACTTTTTCCTAATATACCTATATGACATTGTCAAATATGCACAAATTATATTTTGCAAGGAAGTGCTCAAAATCTTTGAATTAAAGGAGCACTTTGGATTACATCCTAGCATTGTGAGCTTTGCCTGGATTCTAGGCGCACACAATCATGCAGATTTAGTGGATGCGGGCATCACATACTTCACACACCAGTATGTTGGATTTTAGTTGTGGTTATTGTTTGTCCTTGATGTCAAAATTACTTACATATGGTAATGATTCTTTGTGGACTCATTTTGGACTCATTATGCTACTTCACTTTCAATTATTCATTTAAAAATGCTTATGTTTTTTATGGTTTGACAATATTGATCATGCTTCAGGGTATTCAATAGGTGACCTCTACAGGATCATCTGAAAGATTCAGTTTGGTTTCTGAAGGATTCATTTTGGTTTATTTTTAGTAGGTTATCTAATCACGGTATTTTTGACAGGTTTTGGTACATAAGGACTTCATATTTTTGGTGTTGATTACATTTTAATGTGATTAAGTATGTTGATTATGTATATTTATTTATATATACTCCATGGCTTATTCGTTTGGTATAATATTAATGTTTGATTTTTGGCATATAGAATGACATTATATTTGTTTCACTGGCTTTCAAAAGAGACATTACAATGTGGGCATAAGTCGACATATTAAAGGTTGTTTTTTGGTTTGCATAACCCTATTGGGTTTCTTTGAGCATATAGTGTTGGTGAACTTAACCTATCAATCACTTTGCAATCAATTTATAATTGACTTTGAGTAAAGTCACATGGAAGTAACCTTTGGCATCGCCTATAATCTTTGTTTCATTGGTAGAAATTTTGTTTTAAATAGCGATTTGGGCTTAATTTTTGTATCAGGCTTATTGAGGTGTTGATTAATGTATGTGTCATCAGTTGAGATGATTTGGCAGAATTGACTTCGCATTGGCCATGTGTATTTGTTTATGATGTGGCAATGATGGGTGTCGGCATCCATGGTAGAAGTATTTGACAGTGGACTCAAATATATTATGATGTTTTGTTAAAACATGTGTATTTGTCATATCAGACTTCAAAGCATCATTTTGTTTGACAAAGTCTTCAACAAATTTGAAAGAAAGAAATTTAGGGCATTATCTTTTTGAAGGGTTTGGAACCCTAGCTGCCATGAGGATATTTAGTTCTTAGTTGTAAATATGTTCTTGCTTTGGCCGACACTAGAAGAGTTAACTGAGTTTGTTGCAAGCATGGATAGTAGGTTATGAACTAGCAAGAGCTTGGTAGTTGAGGTGACAATGGCTCCTTCAGCTGGATAGTTGAGATTACCTTCAACGGTATTTTTCTAGTATTTGTTTGATTTCTTTGTTGAATAAACATGTATTACTTCTATTGGTTAATGTTTTCTTGAAGCTCAAAATATAACTAAGAAATCTATTAGTTTTGTTGTTAAGGGTTTTCTATGATTCAAAAATAAAAAGGAGGCTACGAGCTCTAATTGTAATGATCATTGTTTGATGATTTCTTCTAGGGTTACTCTTTCAAACCCTAATTTGAAGATGTTTTTCTACAGTTTCAAAACCGTTATTAAGCTCTCTCTCAGAATTTAGGTTTTCTTTGAAGCATTATTTAAAGAGATTCTTATGAAGGGTTTGTGACAAAGAAAAAGGTTATTGTATTCTTGATTTTTTGGGTTATTGAAAAGAGGAAAATGTTACTGTGATATTCTTAAAAGGTAGAAAGTGAATGTAAAATATTTGGCTTAACCATACAGAGATTTTGATGTATTGCAAATATTTTTGAGAGGTTGTTTTGAAGATGTTCTTGTAAACCAGAAAGAAGATGTTGTCATATACATACAACATGCTTCATTGTGCTAATTGAAAATCATTGGTTTTCTATTGAGATTCTAGAACTGCATTATTTTTGCACTTCTAGTGTCTTGATAGGATACTTTTGTTGATATTCTATATAAAGGAGTTGGTGCTCCTGAATTTGGTGCTTCAAAACTGTGTAGAGTTGGTGCTCTATATGAATAAAGAAAGATTTTTCAAGTGGTTTTTTATGCCCCAAGAGGGTTTTTCTGCTCATGACATATTTTGTGTAATGTGAAAATTTTTGTGCAATATTTATTATCTGGTTGATTTCACATGTTCACAAATGCTTTAAATAGTGAATAGTCTACATAAAAAAATTCAATTGTTTATGTCATGTTTCATGTTTAAAAAGGCATGTTTTAAGGCAAAGCTCTGATGCACTTAAATGAGTCTCTCAAAATCATTTGTTTAATTCTTGATCTATGCTAGACCATGAATCCATGTTGTGATTTTGTGAACAACTATTTTTACTATCTTTTGTCTGAATGCAACTCAAGTCTTCCTTTTGGAAAAAAAATTGTTAATCACTAATTCACCCCCCCTCTCAGTGATTTTAGTCTTCCAACAATTGCTATCAGAGCATAGGGTCCTCATATAGGTCTAATCCACCTAGGATTGATTTTGGTCTTGGAATTTTTTCAAACATGTCACAAGCTCATAAAGGTACTTCTATGACTAGAGCTCCATTATTTGATGGTATAGACTATGTGTTATGGAAAATCAGAATGGAAACATATTTGATTTCAATTGGTCTTGATGGTTGGAGCATAGTTCTAAATGGGTATGCTATTCCACCTGCAATAGCCACAAATTCTATTGAAAAAAAGAAGTATGAAACTAATCCTAGGGCTAAGCATGCACTCTTGTGTGGATTAACTAAAGATGTGTAACACCCCTATGTTTTTCTCTTATGATTAGATTACGATGCTTTGATATTTTGATCACTATTTATAGAGCGATGTGGATTATTGGTGGTGGTGTGATGTTATTCCCTTTGATGTTTATTTGACATGCTCTGATTAGTATAATGATGGTTTGGTATAACATGATTATTGCACATGAGTATTTTATTTATGTTAGAACTGTCAATTCATGACAAGTGTATTGGTGAAGGGGACATAATAGCATCAGTTGCTTGCGAGCGCCCTATGATTCCACAATTTCCTCTTCACAGTGTGTTTTACTATGTTGTTTATATAAATATTCTATTGATGCCTCGTTTACAGGTTTGCAGGTACATGACATCGACTCCACCTGGCTTCACAAGTTTGAGCATGTTGACCCAATGGTAAAGTTGATTGGGAGATAGTAGTTAGGTTAATTGTGTCAAGTCTACACCCTAGCCTCAGTGTGTTGTCAGGTTCAATCAATCATGTTTGTTTAATTGTGTTAATTATTGCTCTAAATTACTATGGTAAAATGCTTTAGAAGAAGTTTATTGAAATTCTTTATTAAAACTTGAAAAGTAGATTATGTATATTTTAAATGTTGAGTTTTAGAATTAATAAATAAATTAATTTAATTTAATTAATAAAAAGATTAATCTTTGGATTAATTGATTTATTGATTAATTAAATTAATTAAATTGGTTATATTTGAATGGAAATGTTTTTTTTTTAATATTTAAATATTAAATTTTGGTTATTAAAAGATTTTATGATTAAGTGGGTTGTTGGAAGATATTTTGGAATTGCCAGCAAGTGTTAGAAAAATTAATTTAGTTTGTTGGGGAAATTAATTCCCGAGAGTTAATCTTGGATTTGGGTGAGGAAGCAAAAAGCTTCTTCACAACAAGGCTCGAGATATTTTGCATGTTGGAAATTTAGGGAAAAAAAAAATTCTAGCTATAATCTGGAATTTTTGAAAAAGAATTAGTTGTAGAAGTTTCTTTAGAAGCTCTAGAAAAAATTGGAATCTACAAGTGAAGCTTTACATCAAACATCTTTTCCTCAAGCTTCCGGATATAGGTTCCTATAATTATTTTTATTGTTTTTCAATTTTAGAAAGATTGCCCGTACAAAGAATTTATAATTTGTGTAGAAGCTTTTAAATTATTATTTTGTAAATTTGTGAGGCTTTTGTGTTTGAAAGTTTTCCATGAATATTTTAGTGCTTCTGCAGAAGATTTTATAGTGAAATTGGAGAGCCTTTGTAGTAAATTATAGTTAAAAAATCAAGGAAAAACTTAGAAAAAAACAATAGAGAAAGTTATAAATCTTTGTAGGATTAGATTCAAAAATATTCCTGTTAAAATTGGGGAAAAATCTATTTGTATTGGGAAGAAATTTTTGTAGCAGAATATTAATTAATTTTTTTTTCTTAATTGGTTTGTTCGGCTGGGAAAATGTAAACCTCTGGCAAGTTGTGAAATTATCCTACCATATGATATATATGATTATTGTTTTTATGGGAGTTCAGATAAATATTTTTGTAGAGGGAAATTTGTGAAAATAAATTGTAAAGTGAAGCAAACCTCTTATGTTTATATAGGATTTATGGAGTCTTTGTAAATTCTCTTCTTTGAGAACACTATGTGGTTGATTTAGGTATTTACTAATAGATAGAATTTTTGAAAATATTAGATAACCTTGGTGGTAAAATATATTTGTTGGAAATCTTTCCTGTATGAGTTTATTGTGAAATATTTTGCTCTATTTAAGCCAAAATTTTTCAAGTTTATATATATATATATATAATATATAATAGTATATATTTAAATATATAAAATTTATTTTTCATTGAAAACAAGAAAACATTTTTGAAGAATTCATCGTTCACGAATTTATTTATCGTTGTTGTGATTGAAATGTGGTTTTATTAAATAAATTGAGGGGATGTGTTGGGGAGTCCCCACTGCCACTCCCCCCCAAAGGGAGAAGGATAGTGGTAACTCCACCATCACTTCCCCTAAGGGAATCAGACGGTGCAACTCCCACCGCCGCACCCCTCCATGGGGAGGGCCGGTGACAGTAGGCCCCCCCTCCTCATTATATGTGCCCTTTCATTAATTAAAACCTGCGTTTATTTTTAAAATGGAAATTTAATTCGCCTATATTTAATTCAATTTTTGGTATTATGAATTTGGGGTTTGTTTAATATAATATATTTTATTATATATATAATAAATATATATATATATATATTATGTGTATATATAATATATTATATATATGTTTATTAAATATATTATTGAATTAATTTTTAAATGAAGAGGTAATTGATGTTGATGGAAATTTATTATATATATTTTTAAAATATATTTTAAATAAATTTTTTTTAAGTGATTGCATGTTTAGATGTTCTAGTAAGGAAATTGATGGAGTTATCTACAGTGAATTTTTATATTGCTTTTAAAGGTAATCGAAGAATTGAGTTTGAAAAAAAAAAAGATTTTTCCTCTCTGGGATTAAGAAGGGTTTTTATTTTGATTAGTGTAAATGGGAAATTTGTTTTAGTATTTTTATCACTGATTGAGAATGGATTTAGGAAATTCAAATACTAGCTTGATTCATATCTTGATTTCCCTTTGTAACTATTTCTTCTAGTTTCATTTTGGGAAATGGGTTAGTGTTAGTCAATAATTTGTAAGTCTTCCAAAAAGATCTTTAGATGATGGGGGTTGTTGTAATTTTTTTTCAACCCGATTTAATTCCCTTGGGAAATATGGTTGTTATTTTCTGTGTGTTACCCGGTTTCCACAAATGGGGATGTTTTGTTCCTCCTTTGGATGGAGTAGTTTGGTTATTTGTTTTCTCCTTAGTTTGGAGTGGTTATGTTACATGTGTCAACAGTAGGAGAGTGAATCTCGATGGGATTCGAGATCTGGTAAGATCTGATAAGTAACTCATGTACTTTGTGTGACACTTCTCCTAGGTTAGCGGTAGTATGGTACACTAGTGTGGAATTTTTTAACTCTAGAACCATTGTACTTTTGAGTTGGTTGTGTACTATTTTATGATAAGATTAGTTTTGTGTGGTCTATGTCTAGTGGTAGATGGTCTTGCCTAGTATCCTTATTACTATCTGCTAGCATGGGGGGTGGGCCTTCGAGTACCACTTGTTTGGGAGGAACGTGTACCCTACACCATTGGGCCCCCCTTGATTTCAAATCGTGGTGATGATATTTTCAGTTGGAGAGCTAGTGGATTCCAATTATATTTCCTTGTGTTTTATTTATTTCAGTTGGATCTTGTAATTTTTACCCCTCATTTGTATTCGAGGTGGATAATTTTTATTATGTATTCACATTTATAGGATTTACCTCATTCGGGGAATGAGAGATGTAACCTTGTTGTTAAGTTAATGTTATTGGAATTTTATTGTATCTCGTGTGTTATGATGTAAATTATCATGTTTGGAATGTATGAGTACTTAATTCCTTAAGTAATTAAATGCTATGGATGTATTATGATGTATGTATAGGTTTAAAGTAATCTTAGTCTCATAGCCTTAGAGGTTTTTGGCAATAGGAAGTGAAATTGTATGTTAGTTGTACTTTAAATAATTAAAAAAAAAATTATGCGTTTGAGTATTAAATTGTAACTTCCTCTAGGGTTACGTGGCAGGGTATTACACATGGTATTAGAGCCCCAAGTTCATACATTGGGTACATTTGAGACCACTATGTTGTCCTTGTGAATTTGTTAGTGGAGTAGTTAAGTGATCACGTGTTCATGGCTTTTACATTAGCATGATGTACTATGTGGAAAAGAGTAGCGTGAAAGAAACTTGATAAAAGATTATGGATGGAAAGTTATGATATATATCCCATGTATTATGGGATTGAATTTTCCTATGGGATCATGTATGTAGTTGTATCCCCTCTAAATGTAAGAAACAAGTAACTGTATTTTGTTTGAGTGTTGTGAATACCCCTTACTTTCTTTGTGTGTCCATGTGATGGTGATACTTGGTATCCATCCATGGGGAAAAGTTTCATTTTGGTGTGGGATTAACCATACCAATATATGTGTTTGCATTTTTTAATCCTATTGAGGGCCAACCCATGTGCGGTTGAAATTTATATATAAGAGTAACCAAAAGTTAGTTAGATTCTTTCTCTTTTCATTCTCTAGACCCTCAGTCCGTGAAGGGATAGTAGCAACCACAAGTTCCTTAGGTGGAGTGTGTAGCGTACGCATATTGTGATGCAAAGAGTCTCATCTCAACCAATCCCGATGAAACATACCCACTTCTTTCCCTTATGATGGATCAAGATACTTGATCCATATGTGTTAACCTAATCCTCATAGATTTTAGTACAACAACATAGATTGGTTAGTATATGTCTAGTCATCCGTAGGGACGTTGATCTGACATTAGCGAGTAAACCTTGTATGTATGAGAGGTGAAGATCGGGTAGCCCCATAGTGATATTATCATTTTTGCATTATATATTTAGTGTATTTGCACATGCTCTGACATGATGTGGTAGATATGATGCCACACCTCACTGATGTTCTAACATAATGTTGGTGATGATGTTGTGATGTACTATATTTGCACATGTCCTGATATGATGCAATACAATGCCACACCCCAATGATATTCCAACATAGTGATGGTGATGATTTCATGTTACACGATTCAATGTGCATAGACACGTAAAGGACAATTATGAGATTGTCTTTGTTGGCCTACATGTGCGATGAGCATTATGGGGCCTTGAATACTTGTAGAGGGATCCACATGGCTGCTTTGACCATGTTGGTCGAGTAGCATATGAGTAGATCCTAGCTATGTATACCTCTGGCTACAACAAGTTCTTGTGTGTGTCTTCTCCACGAGGTATCATGAGGTGGGGTGTGTTTTTAATGTGCCTACCTTCGTGGACCCACAGACACATTGCCACATGGCATATGACTAGTATGTGCCTTCTTTGGGTGGCATATGACCAGGTAGAGTGACGATGTGATAGTCATGGATACACTTTGGGTCATGTGGATGGAGTTCTCACTCTGCACCACATGAGGGCTATTGTTATTCTAGTCGGACATTGTTTCCTCCTTCCTCGTTAGGTGGCTAGTATCTAGTCACACAGTGTTGTACAATGCAATTTTAAAGATTGATAACTTTCTTTATGGTTATTGATGATTTTTCAATGTTTGTGAAGGTCGAAACCTTGTTATATTTTATTGTGAATGTTTAGCCATGACTTGTAATCTTATTTTCTTATAACCCTAGTGGTTATATATTCGAATTAGTGTTGATATTGTGCACATTTATTACCTTATTATTGAGATTGAAATTTAATTTTCTCTTCTTTATGAACTTGGTGGCTAAGCTAGTTATCTTTGTTGTTTTCAATGTCATCTATGTGTTGTATTCTGATTCCTCTCTAAGGATGCATGAGGCGGACCTGGTGAGTGTATACGAGGAAGTAGATGCAGGGAACATTGAGGATGGGGGTATGTGAGGTTGTTATACAACTAGGAACCACTACTCACCTATGTGTAATGACTATCTCTTGGAGGCTAATCACCTTACACAACAAGAGATAGGTCATTGCGGTCTTGTTTGGATGGTCTCACCTTATGTGTGGCCTAACACCATCAAGCCACTGATTTTATGTATGGATTATTTGAGATGGTTATTTTCTCTTGGTTCATGGATTCTTGTATCATGGATTAGTATGCTTCTTTTCGATGTACAGATGGACCCTTGTGCGGACTTATGTTGTGATTTCCAGTGTTGTTTTTGGTATGTATATGTGTTATGCATGTTTAATCATGGGTATAGTGCTTTATTTCTAAGTTTCTATATGATAATTTCACCTTTTGGTTGTGACTCCTTTCTTGGATGGTGTATAGGATGCCTAGAAGAGGTGGTTGTGGTGTTGATCATCGGAACCCTAATTTTTTGAGTCTCCACGAGAATGATTGTGAGGAGCGCCTGGGTCCTCTGTTACATTCTATGCTTGGAAAGATTCTTACCTAGCTTGGACCTAGATAGGAGGGTGGTCAACAGGTATTTAGGGAAAGGGAAAGGATCCCTAGGAGAAATATTTTTGCTTTAGCAGGACTTACGTTGGACATTTTGAGGGCACATTCTCTACCCAGTAATCATTCTTATGCAAGTTTGGGGTTTGGGAATTGGATGATTGGTGTTCCTTTTGATGGGGTGCACCTAATAGTCTTCAGGTTCTAGGGTGATCATCTTACACATAGGAGGATTCAAAGATGGATACCATCCCAACTCCATCATCTTGACCAGTCAGCTCAGTGCACACAAGTTGCAATGGGTAGAGGTACAAGATGTTATGCTTGCGGCCGATAGGGCCACATAGCTAGACTATGTCCTTAGAGGGACAAACCTAGATTCAGTCAGAGATTGGCGACTAAGGAACCAACAAGGGATGATGCAGGAAGGACTCATAGAATGAGTGTAGTGATTGATCATAGTCGAACAATGCATTAGGTTACAGTTGTGATGATTACTAGTACTAGACATGAAGCTAATTCAGGAGCTCATGAAAATCCTGTGGTATAGGAGGCCAAGGAAGTGCCTTCAGTGTTGTTTTCTCTACTTTGATTCTTGATATGTTAGGATATGTGTTTTGTGATTATGTTGGTTGGTTGGATTGGTAGTGTATTTGTCTTAGAGGATTATAACTCTAAATATTATTTTTTTTATGTTGGTGTATGTAGTGGTTCAACCATTGATTATGTGTGTGTTTGTGGAATTTGTACTAGGGGTTTTTGCAAGCTTCCAAGAGTAAGCCTAACCCTGGGGGGGAGAATGCAACACCCCTCTATTTTGGTCTTATGTTTAGATTACGATGCTTTGATATTTTGATCGCTATTTATAGAGCGATGTGGATTATTTTTCATTGTGTGATGTTATTCCCTTTGATGTTTTATTTGACATGATTTGATTAGTATAATGATGGTTTGGTATAGCATGATTATTGCACATGAGTATTTTATTTATGTTAGAACTGTCAGTTCATGACAAGTGTATTGGTGAAGGGAACATAATAGCATCACTCGCTTGCGAGTGCCCTATGATTCCGTGATTTCCTCTTCATGGTGTGTTTTACTATGTTCTTATATACAGGTTCTATTGATGCCTCATTTACAGGTTTGCAGGTACATGACATCAACTCCACCTGGCTTCACAGGTTTGAGCATGTCAACCCAACAGTAAAGCTGATTGGGAGTTAGTATCTAGGTTACTTGTGTCCAATTTACACCTTAGCCTCAGTGTCATTAGGTTCAGTCAATCGTGCTTGTTTAATTGTGTTAATTATTGCTTTAAATTACTATGGTAAAATTCTTTAGAAGAAGTTTATTGTAATTCTTTATTAAAAGTTGAAAAGTAGATTATGTATATTTTAAATGTTGAGTTTTAGAATTAATAAATTAATTAATTTAATTTAATTAATAAAAAGATTAATCTTTGGATTAATTGATTTATTGACTAATTAAATTGGTTATATTTGAATGGAAATGATTTTTTTTTAATATTTAAATATTAAATTTTGGTTATTAAAATATTTTATGATTAAGTGGGTTGTTGGAAAATATTTTGGAATTGTCAGCAAGTGTTATAAAAATTAATTTAGTTTGTTGGGTAAATTAATTCCCGAGAGTTAATCTTGGCTTTGAGTGAGGAAGCAAAAAGCTTCTTCATGACAAGGCTCAAGATATTTTACATGTTGGAAATTTGGGGAAAAAAATGATTTTCTAGCTATAATCTGGAATTTTTGAAAAGAAGTGGTTGTAGAAGTTGCTTTAGAAGCTCTAGGAAAAATTGGAATCTACAAGTGAAGCTTTACATCAAACGTCTTTTCCTCAAGCTTCTGGATACAGGTTCTTGTAATTATTTTTATTGTTTTTCAATTTTAGAAAAATTGCACGTACAAAGAATTTATAATTTGTGTAGAATCTTTTAAATTATTATTTTATAAATTTGTGATACTTTTTTGTTTGAAATATTTCCGTGAATATTTTAGTGCTTATGTAGAATATTTTATAGTGAAATTAGAGAGCCTCTGTAGTAAATTATAGTTAAACAATCAAGGAAAAACTCAGAAAAAGACAATAGAGAAGGTTATAAATCTCTGTAGGATTAGCTTCAAAAATCTTCATGTTAAAATTGGGCAATAATCTATTTGTATTAGGAAGAGCTTTCTGTAGAAGAATATTAACTAAAACTGTTTTTTTAATTAGTTTGTTTGGCTGGGAAAATGTAAACCTCTGGGAAGTTGTGAAATTCTCCTACCATATGATATCTGTGATTATTGTTTTTATGGGAGTTCAGATAAATATTTCTGTAGAGGGAAATTTGTGAAAATAAATTGTAAAGTGAAGCAAACCTCTTATGTTTATATAGGATTTATGAAGTCTTTGTAAATTCTCTTCTTTGAGAACCCTTTGTGGTTGATTTGGGTACTTACTCATAGATGATCTTTTTGAAAATATTAGATAGCCCTGGTGGTAAAATCTCTTTGTTGGAAATCTTTCCTGTACGAGTTTATTGTGAAATATTTTGCTCTATTTAAGCCAAAATTTTATCAAGTTTATATATATATTGGTATATATTTAAATATATTAAATTTATTTTTCATTGAAAACAAAAAAATGATTTTGAAGAATTCACTGTACATGAATTTATTTATCGTTGTTGTGATTGAAATGTGGTTTTATTAATTAAATTGAGGGAGTACGTTGGGGAGTCCCCATCGCCACTCCCCCCCTAAGGGAAGCAGGCAGTGGTAACTCCACCGTCGCTTCCCCTAAGGGAGGTAGACAATGGTAACTCCACTGTCACTTCCCCTAAGGGAAGCAAACGATGGATCTCCCACCGCTGCACCCCTCCATGGGGAGGGTCGGCGGCAGCAGGGCCCCCTCCTCATTATATGTGCCCTTTCATTATTTGAAACCTATGTTTATTTTTAAAATGGAAATTTAATTCACCTTTATTTAGTTCAATTTTTGGTATTACGAATTTGGGGTTTGTTTAATATAATTTATTTTATTATATATATAATATATATTATTATGTGTATATATAATATATTATATATATGTTTATTAAATATATTATTGAATTAGTCTTTAAACGAAGAGGTAATTGATGTTGATGGAGATTTATTATATATATATATATTTAATGTATATACTTTATGTATATATTTTTAAAATATATATGTTTTTTAAGTGATTGCATGTTTAGATGTTCTAGTAAGGAAATTGATGGAGTTATCTATAGTGAATTTTTATATTGCTTTTAAAGGTAATCGAAGAATTGAGTTTGAATAAAATTAAATTTTTCCTCTATGAGATTAAGAAGGGTTTTTATTCTGATTAGTGTAAATGGGCAATTTGTTTTAGTATATTTTTCACTGATTAAGAATGGATTTAGGAAATCCAAATACTAGCTTGATTTACATCTTGATTGCCCTTTCGTAACTATTTCTTCTAGTTTCATTTTGGGAAATGGGTTAGTGTTAGTCAAGAATTTGTAAGTCTTCCAGAAATGTCTTTAGATGATGGTGGTTGTTGTAATTTTTTGTCAACCCAAATTAATTCCCTTGGGAAATATAGTTGTCATTTTTTGTGTGCTACCTGGTTTCCACGAACGGGGATGTTTTTTTCCTCCTTTGGATGGAGTGGTTTGGTTATTTGTTTTCTCCTTAGTTTGGAGTGGTTATGCTTCGTGTGTCAATAGTAGGAGAGTGAAGATCGATGGGGGCCAAGATTTGGTAAGATCTAACATGTAACTCATGTACCTTGTGTGACACTTCTCCTAGGTTAGCAGTATGTATGGTACACTGGTGTGACAATTTGTTAACTCTAGAAGCATTGTAATTTTGAGTTGGTTGTGTACTAGTTTATGATAAGATTAGTTTTGTGTGGTTTGTGTCTAGTGGTAGATTATCCTTGTTACTATCTCCTAGCATGGGGGTGGTCCTTCGGGTACCACTTGGTTGGGAAGAATGTGCACCCTACACCATTGGGTCCCCCTTTATTTCAGATCGTGGTGACGAGATTTGCAGTTGGAGAGCTAGTGGATTCTTGTTATATTTCCTTGCTTTGTATTTATTTCAGTTGGATATTGTAATTTTTACCCCTCATTTGTATTCAAGGTGGATAATTTGTATTATGTATTCACATTTATAGGATTTACCTCATTCGAGGAATGAGAGATGTAAGCTTGTTGTTAAGTAAATGTTATTGGAATTTTATTGTATCTCTTGTGTTATGATGTAAATTATCATGTTTGGAATGTATGAGTACTTAATTCCTTAAGTAATTAAATGCTATAGATGTATTATGATGTATGTATGGGTTTAAAGTAATCTTAGTCTCATAGCCTTAGAGGTTGTTGGTAATAGGAAGTGAACTTGTATGTTAATTGTACTCTAAATATTAAAAAAAAATTGTGCTTGAGTAGTAAATTGCAACTTCCTCTAAGGTTATGTGGTAGGGAATTACAAGATGTATTTGTTAAATTCATGCATTGCAAATCTACTCAGGAAATATGGGAAAAACTTGAAAACATTTATCAAGGAAATGATAAATTCAAACAATCCAAAATCCTTACTCTCAAACATCAGTTTGAAGAAATGAGAATGAAGGATGATGAAAAAGTGGCTGAATATTTCTTGAGAATAAATGAAGTTGTTAATGCAATGAGAGGATTAGGAGAAGAAGTAAACAAGTTTGATGTGGTTAGAAAGGTCATTAGAACCTTACAACCTAAATATGAATCTAATGTTTTAGCCCTTGAAGAAAAGAAACATTTTGATCAACTTAACTTAGATAGTTTACAAGGAAATCTTACTGCTTATGAAATGAGAAAAAGAAAAAGTAATCCAATAGGGAAAGAGACTGCTTTCAAAGTTGAAAAAGGTGAATGCATATGAAAGTGAAGAAAAATACTCTGATTCAAAAGAAACTCATTTTTTTAGAAAACTTAAAAAGGGATCAGGCAAATATAGAGGAAAACTTCCCTTTAAGTGTTTTAACTATGGAAAAATTGGACATTTTGCAGCTAAGTTCCCCTATGGTGATAAAAACAGTGATGATGAAAAACTTGACAAACAGTCTAAAAAGAAGTCTTATAAACCTAAGAAGAATTTCAATTTCAAAAAGAAGAAGAGTTTGTTTAGTAAAGATGGAACAAACACTAAAACAAAAGAATTTTTAGCTGAGGAAGATGAGACTTTGTTTATGGCTAAAGTCAAACAACAACAAGATATAAACAACAATGATCTAGAATATGGCGAAATAGATCTTGAAGGTGAATTAAAATGTGCTTTAAAGGAAATTAGGAAACTCAAAAAACAAGTTCTTGCTCAAAAACATAAACCAGATCAAGTTCTTGCTCAAGAACATAAGTCAGATCAAGCAATAGTCACTTTGAAGACTTAGCTTGAAGAATCTAAAAGAGTTGAGGACTATCTTTGAGTAGCTATAAATTTCAAAGATCAAGAAATTCAAAAGCTAGAACATGAAATTTTTTATCTTAGAAAGAAAATTGAAAAGTATGAAAGTACTTTAAAGCTCAATGATGTGCTTAGTAAGCAGAAAATGAATAAAGACAAAACTAGTATTAGATTTGAAAAAGGTGAATGTTATATTGATGCTTCAAATCCAAAAACTAATAAGAGTTTCAAATTGAAACATTTTGAATCAGATAATAATTATGTCCATTATTTCGAAAACAAAATAACACAATTCAAATTCAATCTTTTCTTCTATGGTTACTACTTCGTTTGCAACAAATTTGGTCATAAAGTGAGTACCTGCAGGCTCCTGACTTCGCGAATACCAAGGTTTGGACATCAACAATACTTTGGTTTTGTTAATCAAGTCAAATGTTTCAAATGCAATATTTTGGGACATAGTCAAACAATGCAAAGCTGATTTGCAACAGAAAACAAAAATGGTTTGAAAACCTAAGTTTTTCAAGGGTATAGAACAATCAATGCTAGTACAGACTGCATTTCATACTAAAAAGGACTTATGGGTCCTAGATAACGGTTGTTCTAATCACATGATAGGGGACAAGGACAAATTCATCAAGCTTGAAGATTATGTTGGAGGGTATGTGAAATTTGGTGATAACACTAGTATACAAATTAAAGGTAAAGGTTCACTTTTGCTAAATGAAGATACACCTATCTATAATGTGTATTATGTGGAAGGCCTAAAGCACAATTTACTTAGTGTTAGCCAAATATGTTATAGTGGTTATCATGTTATTTTTACTTCACAAGGATGTGAAATCAAGAACAAGATAGGAAGGATTATTGCTGCTGGAAGAAGAACTAAAGGTAATGTCTATAATCTTCTAGACACCTCTGGTAATGATACTAATGAGGGCATGTGTCTAATGGGTCAAGTTGAAGAAAGTTGGCTATGGCATAAAAGATGAGGACATATAATTTTTGATAATCTGGTTAGAATCAGCAAAAAATTGAATGTTAGAGGTCTTCTTGTTCTTAATAAACCAGAAAATTTTGTGTGCAAAGAGTGTCTAAGTGGTAAACAAACAAGAGTAAGTTTTAAGAAAAAAGAACACTCTTCCACTAAGCCTTTGCAACTAGTACATACAAATTTGTGTGGCCCAACAAGAACTAGATCAATTGATGGTGAAAAATACTTCATGTTGTTTGTGGATGATTATACAAGAATGGTTTGGGTTACATTTCTCAAACATAAGTTAGAAGCATTTGAAAGATTTAAACTTTTTCATAAAATGGCTGAAAAAAAACTAATTTAAAACTTAAATGCTTGAAATTTGACAAGGGAGGTGAGTTTACCTCTCAAGAATTTATTGATTATTGTGAACATGGTATTAAAAGACAATATTCTACCACTAGAACACCTCAGCAAAATGGGGTTATTGAACACAAAAACAAAATTGTAAAGGAAATGTCAAGAACTATGTTGGATGAGGCCAAGTTGCCTGATATGTATTCGAAAGAAGCATTCCATACAATAGTATACATTTTAAACAAAGTATAGTTGAGAGTGAAATCAAAATTCACTCCTTATGAATTATGGTATGGTAAATCTGCCTTTGTAAAACATTTTAAAATCTTTGGTAGAAAATGTTTTATTAAGAAAGATGAACATCTAAGTAGCTTTCAATCAAAAAGTGATGAGGGTATCTTCTTGGGATACTCAACTCATAGTAAAGCCTATAAATGTTATAATAAAAAGCTTAATAAAATTGTTGAGGCAATTAATGTGAAATTTGATGAAATACCACATTTAGAAACTGATCTTGTGCAGGTTGATAAGGAAGAAACAAAAGCAGAACTTGAGATAACATATGAAAATATTGAAATTGCAAGCCCTAAATATGATGAAACAAAAAGTTCTAAAATATTTGTGCCCAAAACTCCTTTAAAATTTGTTGCTAAAAATCATCCTCAAAATCAAATCATTGGGGATAGAAATATTGGAGTTCAAACACCAAGAAAGGCTGCTAAATTGGAAGAAAAAGCTCAAATGGTAGAGCATACAACCTTCTGTTTAGTCACTGAATTTGAACCTAAAAACTGTGATGAAGCTCTCTTGGATGATTGCTAGCTTCAAGCTATGCAGGAAGAAATTGATTCAATTGAGAAAAACCAAACTTGGAAGTTAGTCCCAAGACCTGATGACAAGAATGTCATAGGTGGAAAGTGGATGTATAGGAATAAGCTTGATGAAAATGACAAAGTTGTTCGTAACACAACAAGGTTTTTTTATAAAGGCTATGCTCAAAAGGAAGGTATTGATTTTGGTGAAACCTTTGCATCTGTTGCTAGACTAGAATCTATTAGAATATTCTTGGCTTATTCCGCTTTTAATAATTTTACTGTTTATCAAATGGATGTCAAAACTACATTTTTAAATGGTTATCTAGATGAAGAGGTCTATATGGAACAACCTGAAGGGTTTATTTTTAAAAATGAGCCTAATCATGTTTACAGGTTGAAAAAGGCCCTCTATGGCTTAAAACAAGCACCTAGGGCATGGTATTCTAGGCTAGATAATCATTTGACATCAAATGGCTTCAAAAGAGGAGGTGTTGACAACAATCTTTATGTCAAGATTGAAGGTAATGTTATTTTGGTTGTTGAAGTCTATGTATATGACATTATTTTTGACTATAACAATGATTTTTTGACCAAAAATTTCTCTCATATTATGGAATCTGAATTTGAAATGTCTATGTTGGGAGAATTGACTTTCTTTCTTGGTCTTCAAGTTACTCAATTTGAAAGTGGAATATTTCTCTCTCAAACTAAGTATGCTAGAGTGATTCTTAAGATATTTCAAATGGATGGATGTCATCCTGTTAGCACTCCAATGGTTACAAGTTGCAAACTTACTAAGACTGATGATTCTTTTGATGTAAATCAATTTGAGTATAGATCAATGATTGACAGTCTGTTATATTTATTTGCTTCTAGACTTGACATAATGCAGGTAGTATGCATGGTTGCACAGTTTCAAGAATCACCTAAGGAATCTCATGTTAATGCTGTTAAAATAATTTTCAAATATATTCAAGGCACTCTTGATTATGGTCTTTGGTATCCTAGAAGCAATTATTTTTATTTAATTGCATATACAAATGTTGATTGGTTTGGTTGTTTGGATGATAGGAAGAGCACCAATGGTGTTGCATTCTTTCTTGGTGATCATTTAGTGGCATGGGACAACAAGAAACAAGAATTTGTTTCTCTTTCCACTAGTGAGGCAGAATACATAGCTGCCACTTCTTATTTTACTCAATTACTATGGATGACACAAACATTATCTGATATGGGTATTACAATTTCTAAGCCTATTTATATTCTTTGTGATAACACTAGTGCGATTAACATTTCTAAAAATATTGTTATACACTCTCGCACTAAACACATTGCTATCAAGTTTCATTTTCTTTGAGAGAAGTGTTGTCTAATGAAATATGTTTACAGTTTGGTGCTTCACTAGAGTAGGTTGCTGATATTTTCACTAAGGCTTTATCCAAAGAAGTGTTTGAAAGACTGATATTTTAATTAGGAGTTATCTCTCAATCTTTACT
Organism: Sequoiadendron giganteum; assembly: GCA_007115665.2. Taxonomy (NCBI): domain Eukaryota; kingdom Viridiplantae; phylum Streptophyta; class Pinopsida; order Cupressales; family Cupressaceae; genus Sequoiadendron; species Sequoiadendron giganteum. The sequence goes on from CM021104.1 coordinate 377,813,067, forward strand.
TCATTGATTCAGTCATTTTTTGGCTTAGGGGGAGCTTGCTACAACATTTGTTCATTCACAACTCTCTTGCAGATTTAGGAGGTTGATATATTGTTCTACTTGTAGCTAGTTTTTATGATTATTAGTTGGCTTTTCAGTTGTTTTTTATGGAATTTTCACATTCTACTCTTTCATCGAGGCAAAAAGGGGGAGAGACATTTGTGTTTTTCCATCAAGGCCAAAGGGGGAGTTTTTTGGTTTTCAGTTGTGGTTATTTTTTTTCCTTGATGTCAAAATTACTTGCAAATGACAATGATACTTTATGGACTCATTGTGGACTTATTGTGCTACTTCACTTTCCATTATTCATTTGCAAATGCTTATGTTTTTGATGGTCTAACAATATTGATCATGCTTCAGGGTATTCAATAGGTGACCTCTATAGGATCATCTGAAGTATTTAGTTTGGCTTCTAGAGGATTCATTTTGGTTTATTTTAAGCAAGTTATCTGATCAGAATATCTTTGACAGGTTCTGGTACATAAGGACTTCATATTTTGGGTCATGTTTATCACATTTTAATGTGATTGAGTATGTTGATTATGCACATTTATTTATATATACTCCATGGCTTATTGGTTTGGTATAATATTAATGTTTGTTTTCCGGCATATAAAATGACATTATATTTGTGTCATTGGATTTCAAAAGAGACATTACAATGTGGGCATAAGTTGACATCAAAAGGTGATTAGAGGTTGTTTTGTGGTTTGCATAACCCTATCAAATTTCTTTGAGCATATAGTGTTGGTGAACTTAACCTATCAGTCACTTTGCACTCAATTTGTAATTGACTTTGAGTATAGTCACATGGAAGTAACCTTTGGCAACATCTATAAACTTTGTTTCACCGGCAACAATGTTGTTTTAAATATTGATTGGGCTTAATGTTTGTATCGGGCTTATTGAGGTGTTGATTAATGTATGTGCCATCGATTGAGATGATAAGGAAGAATTGACTTAGCACCGGCCATGTGTATTTTTTTATGGTGTGGCAATGATGGGTGTCGGCATTCGTGGTAGAAGTCTTTGACAATGGACTCAAATATATTATGATGTTTTGTTAAAACATGTGTATTTGTCATATCAAACTTCAAATCATTATTTTTTTGGACAAAGTCTTCGACAAAATTGAAAGAAAGAAATTTAGGGCATTATCTTTTTGAAAGGTTTGGAACCCTAGCCGCCATGAGGATATCCAATTCTCAATTATAAAAATTTTCTTCCTTTGGCCAACACTAGAAGATTTAACTAAGTTCATTGCAAGAATGGATAGCAGGTTATGAACTAACAAGAGCTTGGTAGCTGAGGTGACAATGGCTCCTTCAACTGGATAGTTGAGATTGGCTTCAATGGTCTTTGTCTAGTCTTTGTTTGATTTATTTGTTGAATAAAAATGTATTACTTCTATTGGTTAATGTTTTCTTGAAGCTCGAAATATAACTGAGAAATTCGTTAGTTTTGTTGCTAAGGGTTTTCTATGCTTCAAAAATAAAAAAGAGGCTACGGGCTCTAACTGTAATGATCATTGTTTGTTGATTTCTTCTAGGGTTACTCTTTCAAACCCTAACTTGAAGATTTTTTTCTACAGTTTCAAAACCATTACTGAGCTCTCTTTCAAAAGTTAGTTTTTCTTCGAAGAATTATTTAAAGAGATTCTTATGAAGGGTTTGTGTGGGTTTTTGAGAAAGAAAAAGGTTATTGTATTCTTTATTTTTTGGGTTATTGAAAAGAGGAACATGCTACTATGATATTCTTAAAAGGCAGAAAGTGAATGTGAAATCTCTGGCTTAATCATACAAAGATTGTGATGTATTGCAAATATTTTTGAGAGGTTGTTTTGAAGATTTTCCTATAAACCATAAAGAAGATTTTGTCATATACATACAACACGTTTCATTGTGCTCATTGGTTTTCTATTGAGATTCTAGAACTGCATTATTTTTGCACTTATAGTTTCCTGATAGGATACTGTTGTTGATATTCTGTATAAAGGAGTTGGTGCTCCTAAATTTGGTGCTTCTTGTTTCTATTTGTGGATTTGGTGCTTCAGAACTATGTAGAGTTGGTGCTCTATATGAATAAAGAAAGATTTTTTGAGTGGTTTTTTTATGCCCCAAGAGGGTTTTTCCACTCATGACATATTTTGTGTTATGTGACAATTTTTGTGCAATCTTTCTTATTTGTTTGATTTCACATGTTCTCAAATGATTTAAATAGTGAACAGTTTGCATAAAAAGCTTCAATTGTTTATGTCATGTTTCATGCTTAAAAAGGTTTGTTTTAAGGCAAAGCTCTGATACACTTAAATGAGTCTCTCAAAATCATTTGTTTAATTCTTGATCTATGTTGTTATGAATCCATGTTGTCATTTTGTGAACAGCTATTTTTACTATCTTTTGTCAATGTAACTCAAGTCTTCCTTTTGAATTTTTTTTGTAAATCACTGATTCACCTCCCCCTCTCAGCGATTTCAGTCTTCCAACATAGTAACCCTTATTGCATTACATGTGTAGTTGATCTTTAGGTGCACAAGGTTGGACCTCATACCCGTGTTGAAAGGATAACTAAGGAACAAGGTATGCACCTTCATCAAGATGATTGATAAAGGAATACCGGAGCTATCGAAGTTGCAACTGCGCTGGTAAATATGGATGCAAAAATGTGAAAGCATGGGAAAGACATGCGAAACATTAACCAGGTGCCACAAAAGAGAGATCATTATAGGGACTGTAGTGATTGCGGGATATGTACAAAATGGATTGGTGAAAAGGCTTAAGAAAATTTCAAGAAAATACAATTGGCAGAAAAAATCTGTATCAAACAGAATAAATCGATACCAAATATAGCCATCGAACATAATCCCAAAACAAGAATCGACTATCAAAAGATAGAACCACTGATATATAGTCGAAATATTCAATACAAAATAAAAACTGCAAGAAGAGAAAAAAAATAACATACAACCTACTCCCTAATACAAGTCGTGGCGGTCAGACCGCGGGGAAGAAGAGAGGGTTCCTTGTTCAACTTGAGAGATGTATCATTTGTGCCAACTGACGTAATTGTAGTCACCATACATGCAGATCATGGTAACATAGACAAAGCTTGAATTCAAGGAGGTGAAGCCAGTTAGAATGCCACGACAATTGAAAAGAGGTATAGAAGGCTTTATTATCAGTAGAAACTTTCGAGCAAGTGAATCTGAGAGGTGAACTTGAATTCCACAACCTTGTCTACGTCTATTTATCATAGGGTATGGACATTCATCAGAGCATGGAAAAAGGGGTTTTTATGACAGACTTAAATAGCTAGAAATGTACAGGGCGATAAGCATATAGGAAAGACCATTTTTTTTACAGACTATATTTCAAAATAGTATTGATATGATGCAACATTGGATCTACCAGATTCGATGGAAGTATCAATCTTACATGAAATTTTCTTCTACTAAATTAAATACCAATTCAACATGAAAATACAATCATTTACCTAACAATTTGAAGTTTGATTGCAATGGTTAAACCAGTATATAGAGTGATTGATCTCACCGATAACCAATGCTCGTCGAATCATTGATAACCACATTTGATTTTGAATAGACTTTCAAGGCTTCATTAGACAGAGACATGGCAGACACTCTGTTAATCATTGTTTTTTTTCCCTCGCAAGCCCTTCGTTGATCACCCCCATTCCCACAAAAATCAGTAATAATAGCCAGTTTCCTCTATTAACTTTCGAAATCACAACATAAATCAAAACTAAAACTAAAATCAGCAACTTGCCCAACTTTTTCAATTTGAAACGATGCATGTATTTCCATGCGAAAACCTTCCTTCAAAAAATAATCTTCATTTAGAATAATTCAAAAATAATAATTTAAATGAATCATATTATCTAGGCATCAATTTTAAATTTAACAATATTAAAACATTATTCCGCCTTACTATGCATCAATAATATATTATACATTTAAATCTACAAACATTTAAATTTATAAATTAAATTTAATACTTTAATTAAATACATAATACTTTCTCATATTTTACTAATAATTGAATTTACTTCTTTAAATAAACGTCATTAAGTTAAATTAACTAATTAAACGACATTTATAAAAAAATCATATTAAATGATTAAATAACATTATAATTTAACGACAGTATTAGACGGTTAGACAACATTAATAAAACCATTAAAATTAATCAGCATGCCAACACAAATAAAAACTTACACAATCAACCCAAGGACCCAAGCGGATGGGCAATACATTGTGCTTGAGGTTAGACATATCCATTGGTTCCTCAAATGTAGTGAGAAAGTGAGATTGGCTACAAGGTTAGATAATTATTAATTAGACCCTCTAGCCTTGACTACATTAGATAGTATCATAGTGGGTCTAAGTTAGGTTTTGGTGTTAGTTGATGTAGAAGAGGTTTAGACGAGGTTTGTAAATCAATTCATATTAAAAGAAGAAAATATGTCGTGAATCTTCCAATAGAAGAGTGTTGGGAAAGAGATTTTTCATATTTTTTTTATGAATAATATCATGGAATTTTGAGGTAGTTCACATCAATTTCCAAGTTACCACCTATAAGAATAGATAGAGACTAAAATCTCGTTGTAAATAAAATTGAGGAAATGTTTATTATGGTGAGAAATTTCCAAGCCTAGTTGGATGTAGAAGAAGAAGACATAAGAAGAGGCATTACAAACCTTTATATAGATGAAATTTTATTGCTAGTAAAGAACACGAATATGAGTATGATAATGAATTTTTATTTTAAGGAAAAGTTAGAGATGACAAATGTTGAAATCTCTCATTAGAAATTTTAGAAAACATGGAATGGGTTTGACTAACTATATAGCAATTTAAATCTTGAAAACTTGATTGATTTCTCTAATGATCTTGAAGAATAATTTGAATATAAGGATATTACTATGAAAGATATATGATATGAATATATGAGAAAACCTATCTTATGATGACTATGAATGTGCAAAATTTCTCAAATATTTATGTTATAAATATATGCTATATACCACACTATTATGATTTCCTTCTTATTGCATCACCTTGGGGTTAACTTATTTGACATAACTAATAAAAACCTTAGGCCTATATTTTTTTGTCAACATTTGGTTCCATTGCTAGGACCCTAGTTTCTAGTGTATAGGAAGATCAATTACAATAATAAGGAGATACTTTTTTATAAAGAATACTGCAAAGGAAAATATTAATTAAATTTATTACAATAAATGAGATTGGTGGTAACACACACAAACCTAACTTGTGAGATGGGTCAGACACCTAGGTAATAAATGGAAAGGGGGGATCCTAAAATTGGATTTTGAAAAAAAGTAAACTACTAAAGTAGGTTTGATGGATCCATTAGGGTTGAATAACTGATAAATGGAATTTTAAATAAAAACACCCATGAAAAAGGAGATAGAAAGATATTAAGATAATTTTTTGAAGAAATTGAGATGGCTTGTGAGATGCACATGGAAGAAAAAGAAGGTTAAAATAATCCCAAGAAAGGAATTAAAGATACCATAGAAGGATGGAGAGGGCTAGAGAAACATCGATTGAGAATGTTAGAAGGGTTTCTATTGAAAGTGACGAGGATTCACCAACTAAGGGATGGACACTTACTATGCCACTCAATATCAATAATTTTTTTGAGAAAATAACTATTCATATTAAAATAGTCGAAGATAATTTAGTTGGATTAGAAAATAAAATAAAATAATATGGTGAAATAAGGAGTTATTGGAGAGAGGGTTTGGAAGTAATAATTCCTAGCTAAGGTGTAGAAGTAAGGGTGTTGTTATGCCTTGCATAACCACCCCATCTTTTGCCTTGGTCAAAATGGGTCCCCCTTTGTGTTTTTTTGTACTTAGTTGTTTTTAAAACAAAGTTTGGAGTCTAGTTTTGCTAATACTTTGTTTTTCTTTGGTTTCTCTGTCAGAATCGGAACCGGATCTGAATCGGGTTCTGAAAGTTCTTTTGAGGCTTGTTTTTGGTTCTATCCCGGTAGTCTTTTCTTTGCCTTTATTTTTGGTCTTTGGCGGAAGCGGAGCCGGAGTGGGAATTGGGATGGTTTTTATCGAAATTTGTGAAATCAAATTCAATTCCGATCCCGCCTCCGCTACTTTTTAATTTTTGTTTTGTCTCAGTTTTTGTGTTTTGTTTTATTAGGTTGGTCTTTTACTTAACTTTTTGTATTTGTTTTGGTTTTGTTTTCAGTTGTCGGACGCGAAGTCAGAATGGGAATAAGGTTTGGAAATTTTATAAGTTTAAGATCCTGTTTCCATTTTAGTTCTGCCCCTGCCTTTTTGTCATTGACTTTTTGATTGAAGTTGCACTGCAGACCAGTGTTCGTTCTCTTACAGTCTAACTCTGCCTTTACTGCATTTTAATGGATTAATGGTGGCTATTGGTGTAGGTAGAAATTCACATATTTTCCTTTATTAAGGGTTAAAGCCGATCATTATTGTTATTATTACAAGTCTGAGAGTGCGAAGGGCAATAGCAGAGTTCATTTGAGAAAATTGATCAAGATAGAGAAGGGATATTGTGTGTGAATCGATTCAGAAAGTTAGCATGGCTTTGTTTGCATTTGAGGTAGGTCTTTTATTTTTGTTGTTCATTTGTTTTATTTGCAGTTGTGTTCATTGTGTTTTGCTTTGTATTTGCTCGTGTATTCAATCATTGTGCTCTAAAGCAATTCTATGATCATCAATGTGATTGAATGAGCAAGTTCTTGTTTTGGCTTGTTTGTTTTGCTTTAATCTTTGTTTTCTTGTTTTATCGTGTCATTTCTTTCTATTTTTGGGCATTGTCGCTTTCACGTCTTAATCGTGATTGCGTCGTGTTTAGTTTTCGATTTGTAGTAGATTAGATTAGATTAAAGGTTTTTAATGGCATTTGTTAGATTAAGAATCTACAGTGAGGTAGATTAGAGATTTTATAGTGAGTTAGGGTAGATTAGATTTATTGTTTAAATTAGGGTTTCATAGTTTGGTAGAATGGCAAGGTTTTAAATCCGTGCCCTAGTTTTATTAGGTTTGTTAGATTAGGGTTTCGTTGGTCTCTGCAATTACTTTAAATGATTAAAAAAAAATGATACCCTAAAGTGCCATTGATTCCCCACGGTCATATGAGTATGGTATTTTTAAAGCTCCTTTGCCATTTTATAGCAACCTAGGTCTAAATCATGCAGTTATGTTGAAAATAAATAAATTTGATGATGTCATGATTAGCATAGGCAGAGGCGAGATTGGAATGGATTATGGACATAAGAGTTTTGTTTTACAAAAGTTATCAATTCCATTTCTATCTCATTTCCGATTCCGAGTTTTAAAAAGGGTTTTTCTTGAAGTATATGATAACTGGCGGAGGCAGGATTGGAACTGATCTTGAACTTAAGAATTTTGTTTGTGAAGGTTATCAATTCTGTTTTCATCCTGTGTCTGGCTCTGCATATAATGGAAAGTCTTTCTTCAAAGTAACAATGACTAAATCGGAGGTGGAGGCGGAATGGAAATAGAATATGAAAAGTAAAATTCGAAGAAAACCAAATCCAATTTTTGTTCCGATAACCTTCCCGACTCCGACTCCGAGCCCATTTGTTATTAGGTGAAGTTCCTATATCGCTTTTTGCTTTGAGTCCACCAATTTTGTAAAAGAGATTCTTTTGAGCTTCTGTCTGGTTCCGACTCCGATATATGTGTGACAGGTATGTTTTAAAAGCATGTTTTATGATGATTTATCTAAAGGTCTAATTAGAGGTTTGCTTGCAGGAGATTTGAGAGATGTCAGGAACGTCAGGAGAGGCTGCTCGAAGGAATCAACTGGCTAGAACATCAAAAACAGCACTGAAAATCAAGAAGGTGAAACCAAAACAGCTGCCTTATACATTAAGGCATCCGAAAAACTAGAAGAAGAGTATAAGGAGTATAGTGAAAAGTTAGAAAAGATAAATACATTGCCTCTAACTACTCTTCTAGAAGAATCTATACTTGAAGATGATAACAAAGATTTTGTAGAAAAGACTTCTCGTATACTTAAGTTTAGGACTGGCTTTTTGAGCAAGCATAAGGATGAGATTTAGGAAGCAGTTAATAATTTAACTGAGCAGTTGGAAGAGTTGGAAGCGGTTATGGCTATAATAGTAGATGTGAATGTAATGACCAAAGATGGCATGCCATTGAGTCAGGTTAGAGAGAAATGGAATGAAAGATTCCAAGGACTCATGCAGGAGAAAGATGATGGAGGAGACTTGGTGATAGATCGACTTGTAGAAGTTAAAGAAGAAATAAAAGCTGCAGGGAGAGAATTGATCAAGGTAAAAAGTATGAAAGAGTTTGCTGCAGTTGAGTTGGATCACATCAAATTTGAAGATGACTGGATTGATGGGCTAGATATGGATATGCTACAACAAGTCTTCACCAATTATGATGAGTTCATAGCGGATCCAGCTTCACATGCATAAAAATCTTGCATGCATGACGTTTTTTTTCCTTGCATGTTGCATGCATGCAGCACTGACAGTCTTGAGGGCGCATGACTTCTTTTCTTCTATTTCTATCTTCTATTGTTAGATCAAACTGAATGCATAATGTAAGAACTCAAGATCAAAGTTGATCTGAGTTTCCAAGAAAGTTGATTGTTCCTCAAAAGGTGGAAAGCCTAAGATAGAAGTGAAGTTCGAACTTCTTTTGTATATCTATAAATACCAGATGGGTATCACATTGTAAGTGTCGGCTAATTGAGAATTGGATTGGCTTACCTAGTGCTAGGAGATAGAATTTTATAGAGTTTTGCAGAGATACATTGTACCAGATCTTTTTATAGTTAATAGAATTGCAGGTTTACGAAATATGGAGTTTGCATTGAATTGTGTTGTTTGATAAGGTTAATGATTTATAATCCACCTGAATGCCAGTGATTGTGCTGAAGCATGATAGTTTCTTATGTGATGAAAGTCATTAGAAGAAACCAGGTTTAAAGATTATCTTGTTAAATTGTCATTGAACTAAAGTTATTGAAGTCTGTTGATCTATGGTTTTGATGATGAATGAATATGTGTTGTTTTGAAATCTTGGAAATACTTGTGATATGCGAATAGCGGAATTGAATTAAGCACCTAAGATGTATACGATGGTACAGTCATACTATGGGTTGTGTCATGCTATGGTTTTTGTGATCGATTAAGAAAACATTCATTGTTAAAAGTATATGTCTGGATATTAGATAAATTTAATTCATACTTACTGATTTACCCCTTGGATCTATCTTTTTCTTTTATTTAAAAACCATTGATTTACAGGAACTATTTCGATAGAGAGTCATAGCTTGAATCCTTTGTTACCAGCACAGGCCCCTTGAATATTACAGTTGCATGAACTAATTGAGTGACATCAGACAGTTGAGAACCAACTACCAGGACCTTGGGAGTTAGGCCACTACATTTAGTCTTTCTTTTTCAGGAGAAATAGAGTAGAAATATTCTATCTTAATGTTGTTTGTGTCATTTTAACCATCAACAGGTGCTCCATCATTTTAATTTTTAACTCATGACCCATATTTTGAACTAGATCCATCAAACATTATGGTCATAATTAATGAAGAAACTGAGGAAACATCAACCCCAATTTCAAAACTTAAAACTCTAAGTTTAAGTGAAGAATATTTAGATAACATAGTGAGTAAATATATTTACTAAAAGATAAGATGATAATTTTTTTAGAATTTTAGGGAAAATAAAGGAATGTGGAGAAAGAGTATATAAGGGAATTGTACAACATGTTATCCATTGATACAATATAGACAATTAAAGAAGGATGGGAGAGTCATATACTATTCGACAAAACTAATTTCTTTCTTCAAAAACCCCATCCCCTAAGATGAAAATACACCTTAAAGAGGTGAACTCCCAAACCAAGATTCAAACCCCACATAAAATAATTGAAGAGTATCCAAATAAGAGATAATTAGTGAATCCTTTCTTAGGATGGAGAAAATGAGAGAAAAAAGAGTGTACAAAAAAAATTAAAGAAATATTGGGTAGTGAAATCCTTGATATTAAAGTACTTAGATACAAAGTTAGAGAAAGGAAGTTAGTTAACCAAAAATTAAAGTTCTAGGTAGAAAATAATTGAAGGAGAGAGAGAGAGAGAGAGAGAGAGAGAGAGAGAGAGAGAGAGAAAGAATAAATAAAAGAAGATAAATCAAAAGGACAAGCCCCAAAATACAAAAAAAAAAATACTAAGATTCCTTTGTTTGGTAACTTGACATGCTAAATATGGAAATGAGCATTTATTCAGCTTGAAATCTCATTGGAGTAGGATTTTAATTAATGAAGACTAGAATAGGTTATGTGATTTCATAGAAACAATAAGAGATGAAGCTTTGAAATATTATATTAAGGTGTGCCCAAAACATGACAAAAAGTGGGAAGAGATAAGTGATCTATTTTTGACAAATTTTTATTCACTTTATTCTCCAACTAAAGGTATTAGAAAAATAAGAGAAAAGACACAAGGAAATAATGAGTCTATAAAATAATATGACCAATTTTTTTAAAATATGGTTTAAAATTTGGAGGAACCACTAATAGAGAAGCATACGATTCAATAGTTTGTATCTAGGTTAAAACCATAAATTAGAGCAATGGTATATGGTAGATTATTCATCAAATATAATGAAGCACTATATTATATGATGTAGTCTCTTAAGAGCCTTATGATCATACACATGAGATGCATACACATGAACAAGAATACAAATGAGATTCATGAACATACATATGTACAAATGATATTACACACATCATGAACACACATGAGTATAGATACATGAACATACACACATGAACATATATATGAATGAAACTACATACACTGTGAACATACACACATACATACACATGAGATTACATACACCATGAACATACCCACATACATACACATTAGATTATATACTTCATGAACATACACATGAAATTACATCCATTGTGAACATACACATACATACACATGAGATAATATACACCGTGAACATACACACATATATACATACATTGTGAAAATTATAAGAGTATGCTAGCATACATGTGTATGAGATTCATGAACATACATAGACATGAGATTCATGAACACACATACACATGCAATTCCTAAATATACACATGATATTAATGAACATACATACATACATACACATTAGATTCATGAATGTACATAAATATGAGGTTCATGAACATGAATACACTAGATATTTATGAACATGTATACTTATGAGAATAAAAATATAATCAATCTAACTACATACCATGTGTATTGTTAGCATACGCATAAAATATCATATCCATCATCAATATAACTAATAACGTCTATATCATATTTTCCATGTCCTCATATATAAATACATCAATACAGTCTTCAATAAATCTACTCTATAAAAATGTGCACCTAGGGCATCCATCTCCTATAGTTATCATCTTAGCCTATCCCTCTCCATGGCTACATTTAATTCTCATCTCTACCACCTTAAGGTGATCCCTATCATTGTCCTTGTACAAGTCACTCCTCCTTGCTCAATGAGATAGGTCATCAATAGACCTCAAAATTCTTAAGCTCATACCATAAATAGACTTGTATATAAATATTGAAAAATTATTGAGCATAATCAACATGAACTAGAATATTTTTTAGATGAACATTCTCTCAAACCAAATATGATGCAATATTAAGAATCAATACTTAAAATTATATCATAGATTGATAGTGGTTCACAGGGCAGAACCCATAGCAGGACACATAGTAGGTGATCTCACAACAAGATAGAGGGTGAGACAATAGATGTGATATGGGCCACTTCATATGATAGTCCATCCACCACAGAGCAATGGGCAAAAAATTCACCACGTCGAGAGGAAAAGGATGCCCTAGGGATAGGAGATTAGGGGAGCTCGGCATAGAGCATCTTTGACATTATGTTATATGGACACTATATTTTTTTATTATCAAGCCTACGAGCTCCATTTTTGACAAACACACATCTTGAAATTGTATCTATGACACATATTTGAGCGATATATATGATATGATTTTTGGCGGTGGTTTATGATATTATTTGTGTTGATGATTATGCTATGCTATGGATGTTAATTTTTTTTATGATGTCTATTGATGCATTCTATATGATGGTTTAATATGCTTTATGATTATGCATTTATGATTATGTTATGGATATTTATGCGTTTATGACATGTATGGATGATAAATGTAGTATGGAGAACCTAATTTGATAAATGCAATGTGATATGTACATGATTTTAATATTGATGCAATAGGATGCCTATATGATGATGCAAAATGTGATGATTAAGAATGTTTAATATGAATGCAAAATGTGATGTGTAATATGATATGCCATAATGTTATTAATGTAATGCGATATATATGAAATTTAATGTTATGCAATGTGATATGAAATATAATTTTATGCAATGTGATATGAAATGTAATGTTATGCAATGTGATAAATGGAAATGAACTATAATCATAATGCAAAATGTAATGCAATGAAATGTTAACATAACATGGATGGTTTCTATGTTTTTGTATTTTCTTAAGCAAATATATCTAGCTTAATATGATAATATTGTATATGATAATAATTCTTTCTATGATGTTTTCTAACATGATCGTGTATGAAATATATTTTTGTGTCACTAGAATTTGTCAAGATGCAGATGAAAGAAATGTTAATTTGGAAGAGATGGAAGTTAGCATGGAGGAGGACAAGGGAGATGGTTAGTTAAACGAGGAATGACTAGGGACCAACTTTCATGATTTTATATTTATCATCATCGAGCACCAAAACTGTCACAAATGGAGCACAAACATGATGGTATGACATAGAACAAGGTGTGAAAGGTGACCATTTGTGAGAGACAAGCAGTCAAAAGACAATGCCAAAAGACAAGGAATGCCTCAACTCATACTAATGACCCAATTATCCCAGTCTTTTTTCCAAGACAAACTATACACAATGAGCAAAGAAAGAGGTCATGATCCATCATTGTTCCTCTAAATAATTTAATAGGACATCCTCGAGGGAACTAGTAACATGACCCAAAACCAATTAAAAAGATATAAGGCAAACCCAGACCAACAAAGTGCTTGCTAGAGAGATAGTGTTTGACAATAATATTGATAAGATTGCTTGATATGATTGATTAGGTTGACCAAGATGACCAAATTCGATTGATAAGTTGACAAAGGGTGACCAGTTGAGTTGATTGACTATGCCTGGTTTCAAGAGGGACACATCCTGATTAAGGCAAGATTAATTGACCAAGATGACAAGAGTGATTGATTTTGATAAAGTTTGATTGATATGACCGATCAATGTGATGATGCCTAGTTTCAAAAAAGACATAAATTGTAGGAGGAAAGTAACACATCTGATAAAGTTGAATGATTGACCATTTTCTGATAAAGAGCCAAAACTCAAGAAAGACATATCTTGTGTAGGGTGAATGCCAAGATTGACCAAAGACAAAGTCTAATCTCAAGAAGGATGCATCCTAATAAAAGCCAAGAGATAAGACAAAATGAGGTAAATGACATAATGTACCATTTTGATACAAGACCAATGACTTGATTATTTGATTGGTGCTTGATTGATTGATTGATTGAAGATGAAATATTTGTTGGTTATGTTTTTTTGTTGATTTTTGATTTGGGTAGAATGATGATTTCTTGCAAAAAAATAATAGAACTAGACTCGACAAACCCTAAAGGACTGACCTAGGGCCTTGGGGGCTCATCAGTTGATGGTATTACCTACGTTATAGGTGAAGAGACCTCATAGTTGTTGGCATATGGCTTGTAAGTGTTGTCATTGATGGAAACCTAGAAACCTAAGTCATACATCTAGTTTGCAGTCTAGTTTTTGTATCTACTAGCTGAACAGGGTGAAGAACATGGCATTTAGTTATAAGTATAAAAGTTGATTTGTATATCTCATCGGAATATTATTTTGTCTTGTGGACCCAATATAAAGTATTTTTGATGTTTGGAATACCTCGGTGAAGGATTGTTCTGATACAAATTCACTAGTACATGATCTAGGAGATTTAGTGCACTAATTTGTTGATTATATGTTCTTGAAGGCCAACCCGTTGAATATAGTAATCACAGATGTATAAGGAGTAATTAATCAAATGATTTAATACTTGATTATATTTTATTTAGGTCCTCTCTTTTTCTTAACCTAATTTAAAGGATGCACATACAGATTTAGTGGTGGATCTAGCCGACAAGTTGAAAAGAACTTAATGTTTCATAAATCCGATTGATGGATGAATAAATATTTGGTAGCGGATATATATAAGATCAGTTTTATAATTGAAAAAAGGTGTGAAGCAGTCTATAATATGAAAAGGAAGTATGTGAATATGTGTTTAATGCAAAAATTAAAAGATTAATAGTGTGAGTGTTGGATTTGTGATGTGAATTGAAGAGAAAAATCAATCTACATATCCATAATTCAATCTATGAGCTTTACCAAAACTATAACCTGGTATAAATAGATGCTATCATCTTAGTTCAATCTTCATATGGTTTTATTCTAAACTTTTGTAAGGTAGTGAGCCTTCCCTTTTGACCAGTGAGCTCTAGGAAGTGTGCCTAAATGCAAGTGCATTCTCTTTTGTAAAAATTTATATTTGAGTACTCAAATTGTGGATTAACCTCCATCATGGTTTTTCCCCTAATAGGGTTTCCACACAAAAATTTGTGTGTCATGGTGTTATGAATGTTTCCTTTAAATTGTAATTCCCCACCACGTAACCCTAGAGGAAGTTGCAATTAAATACTTAAGCGCACCAATTTTCTTTTAGTTTAAAGTGTAATTAACATGCATGGTCACTTACTAATTGACAACAACCTCTAAGGCTATGAGACTGAGATTACTTAAAACCCATACATTTATCATCTAACATCTATATCATTTACTGACATAAATAATTTATTACTCATACATTCCATACATAATAAAGTTACATCATAACATAAAGAGATATAACAAAACTCCATATTCATGAACTTAATCATAAGGTTACATATCTCATTCCCCGAATGAGGTAAATTATACAAATGTGATACATATACAAAATATCCACCTCAAATACAAATGAGGGGTATTAATTACATGTTCCAATTGAGAAAAAAAACATAGCATGAAAGGAATACTAGGAACCATGAGCTCTCCAACTGGAAACCTCACCATCACGAACTGAAGATTGAAGGGGGAGCCAACAGTGTATGTTGCATGTTCCACCCAACCAAGTTATACCCGAAGGCCCACCCCCCATGCTAGGAGATAGTAACAAAGTAACATGGACAAACCTACAACCTCTAATCATGGCTAACACACACACATTGACTCAAGCAATTATTTACACCAAAATAACACAAGGTTACATTGCTTTCAGTTTATACAATCTTTCGATTCACAATAATAACAACACAGTTGACCTAGGAGGAGTGTCATCACAATGCTACATGGGATATCCTAGTGAGTTTTCCTAGGCCTTAGCCCCCATCTTGGAATATCCTAGAAACCTCTAACGAATTTCGGCCCCACATGTAGTCCAAAGTGGAATCGAGGATCTTTCATGAAGAAAAAATACCGATCATGCCATTCCATGTCTTCTCGTCTCATCCCAAGCCTACACTAGCACAAGGGTCCATGAGTGAGACTTATTAGTCTAGATAAAGTGTTGAAGCTACCCAACCCCTAACAACTTAATTACATTATCACTGGATTACCAACCTACAATGAGTTATCCTAGCACCCCTTTGTGTGTTGGCGCTCATTGCAAGCCACTCCCCTATGACAACTTAGTGAAACAATTCCACAACCCAAGGCAACCTAGTGCTAATCCAAAATTAACATCCACCCTAAATAAGACATAAGGGTAACACTTCTCCATTCATGAAAACTGGTTTACATCGACCCAATCAAAAACACTAACCAGGGTACAATCATTGGGTTTACTAAATTAAACATACAACCCCATTTCCCTCTTTCAGTACTGGAAGTCTTAAACAATTTAAACCCACTTCCCCTTACGAAATACAAAGGAAATAAACATAGAAGGAAATTGTGAGGAAATAACTATTTTTAGATATTCTAAATCCATTTCCCTTTCAAATTCATTTCAAAGAAAAGTAAACAATTACCCTAATAGAATAATTGGATAAAATAATTTATTGCCTTTCCAAATATAGAGAAGGAAAAATACTAACTTTAATAAATAAATCAAACCCTTGATTACTTTTAAAGGCAACATAAATCAACTTAAGTTATTTCCTTTAATTTCCCAATTAACACATGCAACTATATTTTTAAAATATCTATTTTAAAATTAACTATTTTAAATATATATTTAATGTATATATACCCATAAAAATACATATACATAATTATACTTTTATATAATTATATATATACATTTATAGTGTATATACAATAAATATATAATTAATATTTGCAAACATAACAATTAAATATCCATGCAACATAAACAATATATATATGTATACATATATATTTATACATAGTATATATATTTATATTTATATATAATATATATATTTTTATATATATAATATGTATATTTATATATATAGTATATATATTTATTTATTAGAAATTTAAAATTATAAACAAATCAAAACCTATATTCTTTCCAAGCGGACAAATTAATCTGTAACCATTTCGTTGTTTATTTTACACAACGCAATACATAGTAATAGTGGGGAAGGGACAACTGGTAAACCCAACTAACCTTCCCCATATTACTATGGGCTACACTAGTATGAGGGAAGGTGGTTGTAGAGGCTACCTCCACAGTTACCCCCTTATGGGGGCGACGGTGGAGGCAACACCTCCAAAACCCTCCCCCCCTAAAATAAAATAAAATAGCAAACATTGATTTCTGTAAAATTAAGCCTCTTAAAAAATAAATTTCTCCGTACAAATGGCTATGGGTAAACACCAAAAAAATTGACAAAAATACAAACCATAATATATATCAAAATACAAACGGCTATGGGTAAACACCAAAAAAAAATACAAAAATACAAACCATAATGTATATATATGCATATATATATATTTATTTATATAAATATATCAACCGATTATTATGATTGGGAAACAAACTTTCCAAAATGCAATCTACAAGAAGAAAACCAAATTATAGAGAAGAATAAAGAGGCACTGATTTTTCCCCAAACTGTTTACTAGAAAAAATTTCCAATCCATTACAGGAGAAATTTAAAAAGTCTCCATTGTTTCTTTTAAAATTTCCTATTGTTTAAAACAATTTCCCCTACAGAGGTTTCCTATGATTACACAAAGGCTTGTAAATTAGAATTTCTTAATTTTCCCGTTGTTTTTCTCTAGTTTTTCAATATTTAATCTATTAAATCCATAAAATATTCTCAATGTTACTCTCTGATTTCACTATAAAAGAATTCCTACAAAGGCTCTATATTTCTTACGACAAACACATAAGCCTTAAATTTTTCTTTTCTTAAACAAAATAAAGGGTTTTACTACAGATCTAGCACAACAATCTTTTCTACGATAATATAATTCCATTTAAAAATTTAAACTAAAACAATAACATAAGAATGGAACCTATTTCAACGAAGCTTCTGGAGTAATTGGAGTTTTTGATGTCAAGCCTCTTCCAAAGCTTCTAGCAAAACTTTCACTTCTTTTTCCAAGCAATCCAAATTCTCGAGCACAGTATTGAATCCAACACCACAACAATCTATCCCAAACAAATCTAAGAATGCAAATTTTTCCCACAATTTCCTTACAATCCAAAATCCCTTTCAACTTTTTTACAACAAGCAAAATCTTTCGTTCTTCTCCAATTTTCAACATATCAAAAATATCTTAACCTTTTCCATGGAGAATATTTCTACTTCCTCACCCAAAGCCAAGATTCCCTCTGGGAATTCATTTTTTCCAACAACCCCCAATTAATTAACTATAACATGTTGGAAATTAACAAATATCTTTTTACAACCCATATTTGTTTTCCTCAAAGTAATTTTTAATAAACTCAAAACATAATTTAATTTCCAAATTAAATTTAATTCCATTAAACAACTTTCTTAATAAATAATTTGATTAATCAATTTAATTACTTAATAAATAAATTTAACCATGAAGATTAAATTTAATTTACTAAATAAGTTAAATTTAATTAATTAATTTAAATTGAAAGCTTCCATCATATTATCTAAAACTTAATTAAATAAATACCAACATCATTTAATGCATAATTTAACATTTATTTTCATAACATAAACCCTACAAAATTGAATAGTAATAAACAAGGCAAATGAAGACACACCAAATAAAGACTATCGACATAGTGTGGCTAGGTTGTAGACCTAACACATGTTACCTAGTTACTATCTCCTGTTCATCTTTTCCGTTGGGTCGACACGCTCAAACTTGTGAAACTAGGTGGAGTCAATGTCATGTACCTGCAAACATGTAAATGAGATAACAAAGTACATGTATATAAACAACATAAAATACACACTGTGAAGAGAAAATCACGGAATCACAGGGCGCTCACAACCGAGTGATGTGATCCCGTCCCCTTCACCAATACACTCATCATGAACTGACAGCTGCATAATAATGAAATAACTCATATGCAATAAACATGTTATAAAAACTAAAAATATTACACCAATTAAAGCATGAAAATAAAGCATCAAAGAGATACATCACCCAACCACAAATAGTCTATGTCGTTTTATAAATAGCGATCAAATAAAACACACATGATAAGGTATCTCAAAGTATCAGAGTAACTGGAAAAACCAAAACAAAGAAAACAACGTTGTCTGAGCAAGAAGCCAAAATGGAGGGGTATTACATGAATGCTTGCATCTCTAACTTAATGTAATGACAAAATGGTTTAAGTTTCAAAGCAATAAAAGTTAAGATTTTTTGAACATTGATTCACCCCCCCTCTTAGTGTTCCCTTGAGTCCACCAATTGGTATTAGAGCACAGTTCCTCTGAAGAAGTTTAGCAGCTTGAGGTGGATCTTGGAATGTGATGGACTCTGATATTCTTTAGCAGTAGCTTTTGGTGGCACTTGATGACCTTGATCAGTCTAAAGAAGAAGTATAGGAATTAAAGAAAATCTTAGAGATGCTAAGAAATTCATTCAGTCATTGAAAGATTGGATTGTTATATCTAGGGAGAAAATAAATGATCTTTGTGATCAGATACAATAGAAGGAGAACAAAAATATGTATGATGATCACTTGAATCAAACCTTTAAGGAAATAATTGAAGAATGTGAAAAGCTTGCCAGAGATAATACAAACCTAAAACATGAGATGGAATCTATGATGATGAAGATGACTAAAGAGATTGAAGAAAGGAAGAAAAATGAGGAAAATCTTGCTCAAACCCTAAAAGAGAAATCTGATGAATGCAGTAGAATAAATGGGGAATTCACTTAGTTGGAAAGTGAATTACAAAGATCCAGAAACAATGAAGAAGAACTTGGTAAGTAGATTGCTACTCTTAGGAATGATGTTGTGATTGAAAATGAGTACAAAGAAAATTTTAAGATTAGTTTAGTGAAGCTTGATGAGCTAACTCAAGGATAGAAGAATGGAATGATAAGAGAGGTATTGGATATGAAAAAGGAGAAAGTTCCAGATTAGGACAAAAGAAATTCAAATAGAAAAAAGATGGAAGGTATCTGATAAGACAACCTAATTCTCAAAAGTTTAGGTCATATGGTTGCTCAGTGTAGAAGTAATATGAAGTCAAGATTTTCATCACTCTATGGTCAGTATTTCAATTGCAAAAAGTTTGGTCATAAATCCATGGAATGCATAAATGTGTTAAGAAGGAATATTGAATGTTATACATGTAGAAAATTTGGGCATGTTGCTAATCAATGCAGATCAAGAAGAAGACATTGGAATGATTGGTCAAGACAAGAAAGAATTGTGTGCTACAACCACAATAAGTATGGTCACATTGCAAAATTTTGAAGAAAAAAAAATGCAGACATAAGAGGTCTGGTATACAGAGGCACAAACATATAGAAAAATGATAAAGTGAATATAGATAAAATCAAAGATCAGATGAAAAGGACATGGGTAAGGAAGAATGATTGTGATGCTGGAAATTATTCCATACCGGAACCTATTTCTAGTAATTCTTTCGGTAATTGATTTTAGGCCGCTAGCCTAGGGGGAGTCTTTCAAGAAAATCTTTCCTCTCTTGTTTGTGGATGGTATCGAAACGTAGAGAATATTCAAGAAGGTATATTTATGGTGTACAGAGGTTTTGGATAACTTTAGCAAAAATAACTCAGACAATTCATAAATCCATAGAAGATCTTTTTGTAGCTGTTTGAGAAAATAGAGCAGTCAAAAACTTAGGGAAAATGCATTTATTTCACATGTGCAAACTATAAAAGTCAAGTTGAATCATTATTTGTCACTTTGCATCGAAGAATAAAAGGAGAGCACTCAGTAGATGGATTACGAAGCAGTGAAATTGATTCATCGACGAAACTCAAAATCTATTAGGTATTTCAATTGGTTTCAAAAATCTTCATACAATTTGGTGTGGTTACAAACCCTAAATATGATTACTCTAGATGAATATAACAGTGCACAGATTAGGTCTATGAGGAATTTTATATTGCCTAACAAATTCAAGCAATTGAGCAAAGCTAAACATATAAATCTGGATATTTGGAATTAGTTTTCATACTTCGAGAATGTGGAATTCATAAAATTCATCTTGAGCAGATTACATGATGATATTTTAACTTTGGACAAACCCTACATCATTTCAAAGGAGCCAATTAAGAATTTGACTAGATTATGCAAAGTCGAAGATGTGCCAAGGAATAAATATATCCAGAACAAAGAGGTTGAAACCCTAACTAGAATAATCAGAGATTAGAGAGCACTAATAATTGTGACAATCAAGAATCTTGTTACTGTATCAATGGGTTATTTTTAGGTAAGTTTTAGCGGATTAGCTTAAATAAACAAAAACCCAAAGAAACTATGAAACACAAATAAAGCTTAAAATATAAACGATTATACTAGATATTCATTGAAGCTTCCATGATTCACCTCCATAGCACCTTCTAGCTTGCAGCATATGATTGTTTCCCTTAGATTTGTGTGTGTGAGCAAACGATTGTGACCAAGCCCTATGCAAGTTTTGAAGGATTTGATGACAGAAAGCCTATGACAAATGACTATGCCTATGAGAAAATAATCAAATTAAATAAGCTAAATGCAAAGTAAATTCTAAGCATAAAATGTCTATAATAATGAAGTCATTCCTAAATTGTGAGCAAAATTGACATTTTATAGAAAATGCAATTTTGGATGGACGAACGAGATTAAAAGATGAGGAAGCCTAAAATCAGTGGACGATATTTTATGTGGCAATCCCTAATTAGGGTTAGGGCAAGATTGTTAAATGAGTGGCCAAGATGTCATTTGATAAAATCAAATCGACAATCGAGAATAAATGTGATAATTAGTCAAAAAGATAAAGATTTTTAAAAATCAAGAAGATAAAGACTGCTTGATTTGTAAGATCCGAAAAATCAATAAGATAAGAGTTGAACTGAAAAGAAGATTTGAAAAATCAAGAATTTTCTCAATTACTTGATTTTTGGAAGACGATTACCATTTTGAATTAAATTAATTCAAAATAAGGATTTTATGTGACAATAAATAACCTTTTTCAGATTATTTACTAAAATAAAGCGACAGTTAATAAAATGAGATCATTTTAAATAATTTCATTTATTTAAAATGAGAGAAATGTTAAATTAGGTAATTAAATAATTAAACATAATTATTTAATTTAGAGGATTATGACTAATAATTAAATAAATTAATAAATTCATTTAATTATGAGAATTGGTGACTTATTAAATAAACAAATAAAGTTCATTTATTTAATAATTAGGAAGAATAAATGAATAAAAGGTAATTAAATAAAATTAATAAATTTATTTAATTGTAAGAAGATAATAGACAATTAATGATGTATTGAATAAATAAATATAATTTATTTATTTAATAATCATGAAGAATACAATAGACATGAATTAATTAAATAATAATGAATTACTTATTTAATAGTCGAATGTGGACCAAGGAAATAATTAAATGTCATAATTATGCTAGGAAAAAAGTGGTAAAATAGAGCTTGTAGGCCTGGGTCATGTTTAAGTGTCTACATTTTTCCCCTCTTTGTTATAACGTTGTCGCATTGTGACAAAGAAAATAAGTCAAAAATATGCCCCAGTGAAAAATAAGATGAGGAAGAACGATGAGGAGGGTAGCGGTATGCCCCCTTGAGAGGACAGACAAGCTCCAAGAACACGGATGTGCTCTCGAAATTGATGAGAAGACTAGAATATGAAGAGAAAAAGAAATGTTAGTGTAAAATATATGGATGATGATATGGATGCAATGCCTATATGAGATGAGTGATAGAATATGACATGATAGAAAGAGATGCATGTCAGTTCCTAGCCAAATCCTTCAACATATTACCATAGGACATTAATATTTATTTCTCTTAATCATCATTGGAAAGATTATTGTGATGGCCAACAAACACCATGATATGACATAAATCAAGGTGTGTAAGGACGTACCATCACATAAGACAAGAAGTCATAGACAAGGATGATCATGACTCATACTAAGAACACAATTTCCCTAGTCATTTTTTCATAACCAACCACAAGCAGAAAAGGACAAGAAGGACAAGCCATGAAACGTCGTCACTTCTCTAAATCTTGTTTCCAGGACATCCTCAAGAAACTAGAAACATGATTGCCAAAAGAACAAAATAAAGCCATTATCATGATACATCTTTTTTCTAAATCCCATAGTTAGGACATCGCTGAGAAACTAGTAACATGAGGGTCAAAAGACAAGAAAAATGTCATGAGATGTCACTATTTCTCTAAATCATGTTGATCTCATTGAAAAACTAGTAACATGAGTGTCAAAAGACAAGACAAACATCACGAGACGTCGTTGTTTCTCTAAATCTTGTTGTCTAGATCTCGTTGAAAAACTAATAACATGAGTGTCAAAAGACAAGAGAAACGTCATGAGACGTCACTATTTCTCTAAATCCTATTGTTGGGATCTTGCTGAAAAACTAGTAACATGATGAAAAAGCCAAAGACAAGTGCCAAGTGTTTGCCAAGTGTTTTAATGTCAAGATGTTCAATTTGATGATGTCGAGATGCCAAGGTTTCAAGGTTTTGATGATGCCAAGATGATGAGTGCTGAAGATTACCAAATTCAGGAATGATACATCTTAAAAAATGTTGATGTCAAGAGGATTGATCCCTAAATTCCAAAAGCAATCCCTCAAAATTCCATGTGACAGTGACAATGCCTAGGAAGGACACATCCTAAGGCATAAATGATAGAGGTTTTTCTTCAAAAGGACACATCTGAAAGAACATTGATGTCGAGAGGAATGATCCTTAGATGTCGAGAGGATCCCTCAAAATGTCAAATGATGGTGACAATGCCTAGGAAGGACACATCCTAAGGCATAAATGACAGAGGCTATTCTTTAGAAGGACACATCTGAAAGATAACCAAGAATTAACAGTTTGATCTGTTGTGACAATTTGACTAAGTTTGACTGAAGTTGACTTGTGTTGACTACATGTCGATGTTGACATGCTAGTGTGATTGTCATGTTGAATAAGTGACTGTCATAATTCATTTTAGGAGTTTTCCTGTTTGGAAATGACTTGTCCTTACTTGAAGATTTTTGACATGTGTGCTAGTGTAGTGCCATGAACCCTAATGGACTGACCTACTGTAGCCTCAGGGGCTCATCGATTGATGGCCTTGCCTACGTCATGCACTTAGAGACCTCGTAGTTTGACACAACCAATGACCTTGTCCAAAGGACAAAAGTTTGAATCATGATTTTATTTTGACAAACCTAGAAAGACTGACCTAATGTGTCGGGAATTAAAAGATGAATCTTTCCTACATAGGAAATGTGCAGAGACAATGTAGTTCGAACATGCATAAAATATTGATTGAAGTGATTGATTGGATTGAAAAGAAATACATTGACCTTAACTCTATTTTTGGGATTTTGACATTGATTTGGATGTTTTTATATTTTCTCAAGACATTTTCAATTTTTAGGTCATTTTTTAGGACTTTTTCATATTTTTATGACTTTTTTCAAGACTTTTTACCAATGCAGGATCATGTGCGACACCCACTGTAGTTACATGATAAAGGTCTTGCACCCAGACAGATCGAGGATTACTCGGGTCAAATGGTATGGAAATAGGCAGAGATGGGGCAAAAGGAAAGGATATGCAAGGGGTGATGTCAACCAAATGCTAACCATGGTTGGAATTGGTAGGACATAGGATGAACATTGTGAATGTGTCAGGTTGTTGTGATTATGCAAAATGGATAAGGGTTGATTAGAGTAACAGTAGATGGCGAAGCAACGATCGACTACATATGGTCCTATAAGATGGGGAAAATAAAATAGAATAGATAAAGTGATAGCCAACACTTCTAAACTCTTATCCCAATCTAAATAAGAGAATACAAACAAAGAGAGCAATCAAAATGAAAGCAAATGAAATAAAGCACTCCCCTTTGAAGTTGATTATTTCTCTTGTCTCTCCTATTTCTTCTTATGCCAATATTGCCCTCAGATTTGTTGTTGAAGTTGTGCAAATACCTGCAAATAGTAAGCAAGAAAGTTGGAGATAATTAGCTGTTAAATTGAAAATGGATGGGAAGGGTTGCTTTTATAGACAACCATTTGAATGGACAGATGAGATTGATCTTCCAAAAAGATTCAAAGATCAACGGATGAGGATTCATGAGAGGGAAGTTACGAAATGGATGGCCAAGATCGAGTTTCTAGAAAGATGCCAAGATCTACGGTTGAGAATTGATGCAACCAAAATATGCCATGCATGGAAAAGATATGACGCTGACGGCTGTGATGCCTGATGGCTATGATAGACATGCAGGACATGCAGACTATGACATGAAATAATGATAGGGGATCTTTGACCAAAATAGAGAGATAAATAATTTATTTTAAATTATTTATTCGAAAATGGAAGGGGATGACAAGTGGCAAATAAATAATTTATTTTAAATTATTTATTTGACAATGGAGGAGAAGGACAAGTGGAAAATAAATAATTTATTTTAAATCATTTATTTGGAGGAAATGAAAAAGGAGATTTAATTAAATTCATAAATTTAATTAAAGGAGGAGATATAAATTAAATATGGATAATTGATTATGATCAATTATTTAAAGGAGAAGAATGACACATAATTGAATAATTTCGTTAATTATTTAATTATAGAAAAATAAAAGGTCAAATAATTATTATTATCTGACTATAGACATGTGATAAAAGATAAATAATTAAATAAATAATAATTTATTTAATTATTGAAGAAAGGGGTATTAGTGACGCAATTAAATAATTTTAATTGATCAAGATAGAAATGAGAAGGTGAATCAATTAAATAATTAAAAACTATTTAATTAATAAAGGAATATGATTGAACATAATAGAATAATTAAAATCATTCAATTATTGAAAGATGATGACTAGGAAAAATGATGCTCATAGACTTAGGACATTTTTCAGTGTCTACATTTTGCCCCTCTTTGACATAATGTAGTTCATCGCATTGTGTCAAAGAAATTTAATTTTGAAATATGCCCCAGTGTAAAGAGAAAGGGGAAGGATGACCAAGAGGGTTGTGGTATGCCTCCTTGAGAGGACATGCGGGTTCAAAAAACATGAATGTGCTCTTGAAATGGAAGATAAGACTAAAGGATGAAGGATAGAAGAAATGTTAGCATGAAAAGGGGAAAGAAGATAGACAGGAAATGATAATAGAACCAAATTCCATGCTTACATTTATATTTATCATCATTGGGCATCGGAAATGTCACAAATGGACCACAAACACCATGGTATGATATAGACCAAAGTGTGCAAGGTGACCATTTGGGAGAGACAAATAGTCAAAAAGACAAGGAATGCCCCAGCTCATACTAAGGAAGCAATCAAAGAAAAGAGGCCATGATCCATCATCGTCCCTCTAAATCCATTGATAGGAAATCCTCGAAGAGACTAGTAACATGACCCAAAACCAATCGAAAAGATAAGAAAATCCAAACCAACAAAGTGTTTGCCAAGATAGTGTTTTCCAATGATAATAATGATTGTTTGATTGGTTGATTAGGTTGACCACGATGACCGAGTTGATTAATAGGTTAATAAGGATTGATAAAATGATTTGATTGATGATGCTGAGCCTCAAGAAGGACACATCCTAATGAACGAAAGATTGAATGACCAAGCTAATAAGATTGAGTGGTGTGACAAAGTTGATTGATAATGATAATGCTCGATTTCAGGAAGGACACATCCTGATTAAGGAAAAATTGATTGAAAAAGTTGACAAGATTGTTTGATTGTTTGAAAAATATTTGATGAATATGACCAAGCGATGTGATGATACCCAACCGCAGGAAGGATACATCCTGTTTAGGTAGAAGACACATCTGATAAATTTGACCAAGTGACAAGTCTTGACATGACACCTAACTACAAGGACACATCTTGCGTAAGGTAAATGACAAGGTTGAGAAAGTCTAATCCCAAGAAGGACGTATCCTGATAAAAGACAAGAGATAAGACCGAATGAGATAAACGACATAATGCCCCATTCCGATATAAGACTAGTGACTTGATTGAGTTGATGATAGGATAATTGATTGATGAAAGATTTAATTTTTTTGTTGTTTCTTGATGTAGTTTGAATGATGATTGCTTTCGGATCAAGCACACGACCCAACTCGATGAATCCTAAAGGACTTGACCTAGGGGGCCTCAGGGGCTCATCGATAGATGATCTTGCCTACGTAGCAATGCATAGAGACCTCGTAGTTCGACACGACTTGAATTTGTCTTATTTGACAAAATACTAGGTCATGATTTTATTTGGACAACCTAAAGGGACTGACCTAATGCCTCAAGGGCTCATTTAAGATGAGTCTTTCCTATGTAGCAAAAACGTAGAGGCAATGTAGTTTGACCACTCGAACAAAGCTGATTCAGACTTAGACTCTATTTTTGGGATTTTTGAAGCTTTTTGATTTTTTTGGATTTTGAAATGTTTTGATTTTTTTGGATTTTGAAATATTTTGGTTTTTTTTGGATTTTGAAAGGTTTTGATGTTTTTGGATTTTTATTTTTTTTAGGACATTATATGATTTTTATGATTTTTTCAGGACATTTGATGATTTTTATGATTTTTTTCAAGACATTTTATGATTTTTATGATTTTTTCAAGGCTAATACCATGTATTATTTCCCATGAAGATGCAAGTCAAGGAATTGTCCCCAGTCAAGTATAGGACCAATTTACTAGGCACGAGGAGAAGCGGCGAATGCGATAGGTGGATATGGAAGCGAAGGATGCTAAATGTTGATGGTTTTCAGGCCATGGGAAAGATGACAAAGCTTTATTATGGATGAGTAATGGGTGTGAATGGACGAAAGACCAGATGGAGTGAAAGTAGATGAAGGAGCATAGATCAACTACACATGGCGCCTGCTTGCCAAGTTTTCACCATGGTACTTATCCAAAGCGCCACCGAAGTGGTTTTCACTTTTGGATGAATTATTTTTATTTATTTATTTATTTTTATTTTTATTTTATTTTTTGTATTTTTGACTTTTTAAGGGATACTCTAAGAATCAAGTATAATACTTGCAAAGGTGCATGCTATTGATGGGTTCAGACAATGGTTCTCCTTCAAGAGTAGAAAGCTGATAAGCACCAAATCCATATGTTGTTGTGACAATGTACGGGCCCAACCAATTAGGCTCAAATTTACCAAGTTTTTCTCGTTCAACTTGATTCTTTGGATTCTCCTTGAGGACCAGATCACCAATGTCAAAACTTCTAGGATGAACCTTCTTATTATAACTGCGTCGAAGGCGGTTCTGATATGCTTGCAAGTGTGTCAAAGCATTTTGTCTATTTTCATCCAGTAACTCTAGCTCATGTAGACGAGATACACGGTATTCTTCTTCGTCAATCAAGCCATGCATAGAGACTCGTAGGGATGGTAACTCGACCTCTATAGGAAGTATTGCTTTAGATCCATAAACAAGGGAATATGGTGTGGCTCCTATGGGGGTACGAATACAGGTGTGATAGGCCCATAAAGCAGGGTTAAGTTGTAAGTGCCAGTCATGGCCAACGTCATTAACAATCCTCTTTAAGATCTTTAGGATAGTCTTATTAGATGCCTCAGCTTGACCATTACCCTGGGGGTAATACGGAGTGGAAAAATGATGTTGAATATGAAATTTGTCACAAAGCTCGTGAACATCTTGGTTTTTGAAAGGGCGACCATTATCTGTAATGATGGAGTGTGGGATACCATAATGACAAATGATGTAATTCAAGACGAATTTGGCTATTTTCTTATCGGTAATGTAGGTCAATGGAACGACTTCAATCCATTTCATAAAGTACTCAGTGGCGACAAGGATAAACTTATGCCCATTGGAAGAGGTGGGATGGATCTTTCCTATGAGGTCGAGTCCCCATTGAGAAAATGGCCATGGCGAAGTAAGCAGCAGCAATTCCTGAGCTGGTGCATGTATGAGATCTCCATGAATATGACATTGGTGACATTTCTTCACAAAATTATAGGCATCATGTTCCATCATAGGCCAATAATATCCTATTCTCACAAGCATTTTGGCTAAGGTAGGACCAACAGAGTGAGCTCCACATATACCATGATGTACCTCTTGTAAGGTTGTTTGTGCTTCATTTGAGTCGAGACATCGAAGGAGGGTACTATCTAGGCTACGACAATAAAAGGGTGTCTCCGATGATGGCATATTTAGATGCTTTTCGGATAAAGGTCTTACGTTGGTTAAGGGACAAGTCAGGAGGTATAATTTGGTCATGTAAATAGGCATAAATATCTTTTTACCAAGGTGAATCAAGACCAACAAGTTCACACATAAATTCAGTTTCGGGGATATCGAACACAGGGATCAACAACTGTTCTACCAAGAACTCATATTGTGATGCATTATTGGGAATGTCCAAGAGAGATCCAATGGTAGCCATTGCATTGGCTACTTTGTTCTGGATTCTCGGGATTTGTTTAAAAGAAACATTGTCAAAGTATAGTTTGAAACTATCCACCATGCATTTGTAGGGCATCAATTTCTCATCCTTAGTATCATAATCATCATTGACTTGTTTTATCACTAATTGTGAATCACCATAGAACTGAAGATCCTTGATTTTCCATTTTATTGCTATTCGAAGTCCTGTCAATAGTGCCTCATATTCTGCTATGTTATTAGTGCAAGAGAATGCTATTCGAAATGACTTAGGAATGGAGTCTCCTTGGGGTGTGATGAACAAAATTCCAGCTCCTGAACTGTGACTTGTGTGAGATCCATCAAAATATAACTTCCATGTAATTGGTGTGTCTATGACAAATATTGATTCATCTGGGAAATCAGATATCAAAGGATGATTTGCCTTTACGGGTGCATCTGCAAGTTGATCTGCTATCACTTGTCCTTTTACTGCCTTTCGATCTACATACTCAATATCATATTCACTTAGCATCATAACCCATTTAGCTAGTCTTCCTGTCAGTGCTTCTTTGCTGAGAAGATATTTCAGAGGATCAATTTTGGCGATCAGCTTTGTCTTATGATTCAACATGTAATGTCTCAATTTTTGTGCTGCAAATACCACTGCTAGACACGCCCATTCAATAGGACTATAATTCACCTCATATCCAACTAGGGTGCGACTAATGTAATATACAACTCATTCTTTTTCATCATTATCATTTTGTGCTAATAATGCCCCCAGTGCTGATGTTGTTTCTGTCACATATAATATCAAATATTTTCCATCAATTGGAGGCATTAGAACTGGTGGAGTTAGTAGATAATTTTTAATTTGATCAAATGCTTCTTGACACTTTTCTGTCTAGTTGAAGGGAATTCCTTTTCTTAACAAATGCTGGAATGGGTGGATCTTGTCTGTTAACTGAGCAATGAACCTACAGATTGATTGTAGTCTCCCTTGCAACGTCCTCAATTGACTAATGTTGGTTGGTGGTGGCATTTCTAAGATAGCTTCGACTTTCGTTGGGTCAACTTCTATTCCTCTGCGTGATACTATGTATCCAAGGAGTTTGCCTGATTGGACCCCAAAAAAAATTTTTTTGGATTTAATCTAAGTTGGTATTTCTCGAGTCGTGTGAAAATGTTTTCTAATACTGATAAATGTCCACTTCATTCTATGGATTTAGAGAGAAGGTCATCAACATAATCTTCCATCAACACATGCATGTAGTCATGAAAGATTGTGGTCATCGCTCTTTGATATGTAGCTCTGACATTTTTTAGTCCAAACGGCATTACATTCCAACAGAAAGTTCCCTAAGCACATGTAAAAGCTATTTTTTTTATCTTCAGTAGCAATCCTTATCTGATTATAACCTGAGAATCCATCCATGAGTGATAGCATTTCATACCCAACTATGAGGTCTACAATGATGTCGATGTTTGGCAGAGGAAAATCATCCCTGGGACAAGCTTTGTTGAGATCTCTAAAATCTCTGCATATTCTAATTTGACCATTTGGTTTAGTGACAGGAACAAGGTTTGATATCCAATCTGCATAATCAATAGAATGAATGAATCCCACATCTAGAAGTTTCTTCAATTCTTCCTTGACAAGGAGTGCAATTTGTGGATGCATTTTTCTTAGCTTTTGTTTGTATGGCTTGGCATTAGGTAGAAGTGGTAAGTGATGTAAAACCAATTCAAGATCCAATCTAGGCATATTTGCATATGACCAGGCAAAATTGACTTGTTTTTCTGCAAAGAATTTTGTGAACTCGGGCTTTTCCTTGGTGGTCAAAGATGCTGCTAACTGTATGATCCTGGAATTATCTTTTGTTCCAATATTCACCTCTTCTATTTCTTCTATCAACAATGGTGATCTCTCTGGTCTATTGGGAGACACTCCAATCCTCCATCTTTAGGTACCTCAGGAAGGTTTTCACCTTTAGATACGTCCTTTATTTTTACTTTTTCACGATCAACAGGTGCCTTTCAGTTTTCACCTGAAGACCTATTATTTATATTTTTTATTTTATCATATTCATTTTTGCGACTAGAGGATAGGATAGCCTCACCAAAGTATGCAGTATAATCAAGTTCTATGGAAAATCCAGCCTTATGATCCCCACTAGGTATTCCTTCACGAAGTCCCATAAACTCAGCAATTGCTTCATCGTTCTCGAAAGTGTCCAAACTTGGTGGGTCTTGTTGATCCCAATCTATGAGTTGTGGGTAGACAAGGGGTAAGCCATCATCATTGTTATCAAGAGTCATGGTGTAGGTAGAGAGGGTAAAGACAGACGTAGAGTCATCAGGTTCCCAGGAGGTAGCGTCGATGGTTTCCCAAAAGTGTTTAATCCATTCTTCTTTATTTAAGGGGGCTTTGGGACGAGGGCTTGGTAGACTCAACGGGGAACTAATTGTAAGCTTTTTACTGAATTGTGTTTCAAGAGGAGGCTCATCAAGTATTTCGAATAGTTTATCTAAGTCCATAAAGGTAGTGGAGGATAGGGAATCCCATTCATATTCATTAGAATCGGCATCAAAATCCCAAGGGTCCTCATATGTCTCGATCTCATTTGAAGCATTAGCAACCTCACTTGAAGGTAATTCGATACCTTGGATAGTCACTTTTACAGGTACAAACCCTAACCCTTGATGTTTAATCAACTTAGGAGGTTGCAAGGGTTCTATCATTCCTTGTTTATTTAGGCCAAGACCACTGTGTCCATCATATCCTTGTCATTTCATTATTGGTAACCCTTTTGGATACTGCTCAACTGGCAACCTCTTAGATTTAGTGTCTTCTTCTTCTCTGTACAACCATGTGAGAATGTGATCATCTAGAGATTCCTTGGAAAGTTCTCCCCATTTGGTGAAGGTGGTAGGGGGATTATGAAAGATGACCTTAGGCTGCATGGGATGTGGTTTTCCATAAGACTTTGGTGATTTAGGCAATTTTCCAATGAAAAAGAGACTCTTCATGTTATAATCTCCACATCCTTTGTCTTGGATCTAGATCTTAGGCATGAAGGGGGTGGTGAATGGAATGGATGATTTGACCAACATAGATGGGTCAACGTAGTGGGATGAAGTGGCAGATGAAGCGGAAGGTGAGGCCTCTCAATTGATGGGCACTTGACATTCAATAGTTCCTCTTAAGTTTGAACAATACTGAAAAGGATTGGGGTCGCCTGGAATGGTGATTTCAGTGCCATTGTGTGGAAATTTGAGGCATTGATGGTAGGTGGATGGGATAGCTCTCATAGAATGAATCCAAGGATGACCAAGGAGAAGGTTATAATGTAAGTCTAGATCCAATACATGGAATATTGTATGTTGTATGGCTGGGCCAACTCTTATAGGAAGTTAAATGACACCTTCAGATGAACGCTCAACATCATCATAAGCTTTGATAGTGATTTTCTTTGTTCGGTCTATACAATTCTCAGAGTATCCCAATCCTTTCACCAATTTTAGTGAACAAATATTTAGACCCGCTCCACCATCTACTGAGACTCGTCTAATCTTGCATTTATCAACGCAAACTTCAAGATGCAAGGGATCATTATGATTAGATTTTGGTGTAGAAAAGTCTTGCTCAGAGAAGGTGACATGATGTGGCATAGCTAGGTATCCGACCATGGCCTAAAATGCATTGACATCTAGGTTGGTAGGGACAAATGCTTCTTGCAATGCTTTGTCAAGTATAGCTCTATGTTGTGGGGATGTGCAAAGGAGCTCCAAGATAGAGATTTGTGCGAGAGTTTTTCCCAACTGCTCTAGGAGATTATATTGGTTCTTGGGTTGAGGATTGGGTGGAGGTCCTGGAATAGTTATCTTGGTTCTACGAGTAGCAACAACACAATTTGAGTTTGGCTTGTTTATGGTGATGGTAGTAATGCGATCATCAAAGGGTGTTATGTTAATAATGATAGTGCTATAGTCATGTTTGACTGTGGCATAGTTGGCACTATTGTTGTTCCCTGAACTGGAGGCTTTCCCTTTATCATGGTCTTGCAAGGGAGTTTTGAATATGGTATGATCAGTATTGGTTTTTCCTTGTGAATCTCCTACTGATATAGTTCCATCTTCAATGAGGTCTTGAATAATGTTCTTGAGTGTCCAACATCTTGGTGTTTTGTGTCCTTTGCTATGGTGGTATTCACAGTATTCATCTTCTTTCCACCAATCTGGTTTGATCAAGGAAGGTTCATAATTCTTGGTGTCAGGTAGTGTGATGGTATTGGTTTGCAAGAGTCATTTGAGAATTGATTCAATAGGTTCACCCAAGGGGGTGTAGGTTCTCTTGGCATGGGAGGTCCTCTTCGTTGTTGGTTGTTTTGGATAGCGTTTAATGTTTGGTTTTGACTCTGGATTCATGAGTTTGGCATGGTTGATGTATTAGACAAGGAGGGACCTTTAAGTTGAATGGCTAGACCTGTATTTATCAGTTTGGCATCAATAACTCCATCACTTGTTACATTTTTGTTTCGGGACCAGTATTTGCTCTTATCATTGTTGGATTTCTGATTTTCTCTATTTATCTTGACTAGTCCTTTGATGATAAGACCTTTCTCAAGGATCTCTTCAAAGGTTGTACAACATTGGATTTGAATTTGTCTCATGAGTTCTCCATTAAGATTTTCCACAAACATGGTGACCAATTGTTTTTCAGGAATGTGACAAGGGAATTTGCTAACCAAACCTCGTCATCTTTGGTAGAATGAGGTAAGGGATTCTCCTTCTTCTTGTCTAGTGGTGCTTAATGTTGCAAGGGTGACATCATTTTTAAAGTTGAAGGAAAAATTGTTAATGAATTTGTCAGCTAGTTCACCCCATGTTCTTATTCCTGGAGGAAGATGTGAAAACCAATCTAAAGTTGCCCCTGTAAGACTTTGTGGAAATAGTCTCATTAAATAAGTTGGATCATATGATACTTCCATGCATGATGTGTTGAATTCTCGAATGTGTTCTATTGGATCCCCTCTCCCCTTATACTTAGGCAAAGGTGGTTTTGTAAAATGAGGGG
Organism: Sequoiadendron giganteum; assembly: GCA_007115665.2. NCBI lineage: Eukaryota > Viridiplantae > Streptophyta > Pinopsida > Cupressales > Cupressaceae > Sequoiadendron > Sequoiadendron giganteum. The sequence goes on from CM021104.1 coordinate 377,847,494, forward strand.
GAAAGGGTGGCATATATAAATTGTGATCAAATGGAAATGGGCATAACTCCTCCACAAAATAGGTCTTTTTGTTGGTCCCCAATTGCATGTTAGTCATTTGTTGTTGAAGGGTTTTCACCTGTTGTATCAAGAGGTCTACAAGTGATGGTGTTGCATTGCTTTGACTTGGTGCCATGATGCTAGCATTAAGGTCATAGGTTGAATTTGAATCATAATTGATGCCTTGTGATGTGAGACCTTGATTGCCATATTGATTTGTGTTGGTTTGATTTGGAATGAAATTGGCATTTGGGTTTGTCCCAAAGGTCATGTTTGCATGTGGTATGGTGTTTTGGAATTGATGTGTAGACCCTTGATTTGTGTTTTGGTTTTGAAAATTAGGTCCTTGGTATGCAAATGAAGGTGTTGGTCCTTGACCAATGTTTTGTGATGAAGAAAGGATCCCTTGGTTGGTATTTTGAAATGAAGATGTAGGCCCTTGATTGACATTTTGCGATGGAATGTTTCCTTGGTTAGAATTTTGGAGTGATGATAGGGACCCTTGATTCACATTTTGGAATGATGGGATGGATCCTTGATTATTGTGTTGCTTTTGGATTTTTCGTGAGACAATGTGGACCTTTCTAGGTTGACTTGAAAATTGGAACAAGGATCCTTGGTTTGCGTTTTGAAGTGTAGGAATGGGACCTTGGTTTGCTTTTTGAGTCAAAGGTGTAGGACCTTGTGAAGTAGAACCTTGATGTGTGTTTTGGAAAAAGGGATTTGTAAAGGTCTTACCCAAGGAGTTGGAGTTGCTTCCAAGTGTAGAATTTTGTCCTTGTGTAGCAGTATGGGTTTCCTTGTTGCCAAATGTTGGGATATTTGGGATATGTGTGGTGGTGGTACTCATGTGTGAGGTTATCCCAAGGGGTATATTTCTTGTTTGTGATGATGATGGCATGCCAAGTGTAAATGGATTTTCAATTTCCTCTTCTACAAGGGTTGATACATCAAAACCTTGAGGTAGTTTGGCACCCTTTTTAGCTAGTGCATAGAAGTATCTATTAGGATCAGCACTAACAAGTTGATCAATCATGTTTAAAATTTTTGGATCTTGGTAAGCTCTTTCAATTTCTTGAGGAGTCAATTGTTTGTTGAATTCTTCTATGCTTAGGTTTTCCCATTTCTTGTTGAATTCATCATGATTTAGATTGTCCCAATTGTCAGTTTGATCTCTTTGTGGCACCTCTCTATGAGGTGTGGATTGATTTGAATTAAACCCAAGGGTAGTGTCATGAAATGGGTCACTTGAATATTCCATGTCCTTTCTTTTGGATTTTGACCTTATTTCAACCATGGGAGATGTTTGCAAGTTTGAGGGATAATGCAAGATGTGGATGCCACTAAACTATGTTTTTTTTTTTTTTTGGAATAAAGGATGTTAATGCAATGTGATAATGATGTTTGTCTAAGGAATATGACTAATGCAAGGTGACAATGAGGACTAATATGAAAAATGTTGACTAAGGTAATGACCAATGCAAAGTCTAGGTGCCAAATGAGGACTAAGATAGAAGGTATGACAATATTTTTGGATTTTCAGGATAAAATATGCAAGGTGAGGACTAAAATGACTTTGATGTGCAAAAGGTCTGAATGATTTGGAAAAAGGAGCTACTCAACCAGCCTAAGCTTGATCTATGCCTCAATTTGGGTCATCAAAGGACTTGTTGGTAGGACAAGATGATAAAGTGAGTTTTCCTAACTAGACTCTTGAGTTGGAAAGGTCTCACAAAAGGACAATGACTAAGGAAAATGATGTTGACTAAGTTCAATGACAACCTACTCTTTGAAGGCAATGATTTCACAAAGTATGGTAGGGTTTTCCTAATCCAAATTTTAAAAATGAAATGAGGATGCAAGGATTGGTTTATGAAGATGATGATGTTCAAGGATGAAACTAAGTTTTGCAAGGATGCACCTATGGGTAAATGCAAACTAAAGATGTCACTAATGGAAGATTTGAGCAATTTTATTTTTGATTTTCGACAGAGGCTGTTTGATATCAAATTGGAAAAGTTTGGTCTTGGCTTTTAGACTGCAAAATTTGGAATTGTTTCAAGTTGAATGTTCATTTCCAAGTCTATGAAAGGTGTTTATTTGTCTCAATGTCTTAGAAAAACACTTGGAAAACACAATATCTTGTCTTTGAAAAATTGAAAACATGCACAATGAAGACAAGCACAACCCTAGGTTAAGCAAGGACAATATTCGCTAGATTCCACATGGGTTTCCCCAAGCACACTTATTCTTAGCATGTCAATCCAGAAGCTTGGCTGCACGGGCTCCCCCTTACATTGCACTCACTTCTCAGGCCAACCAAGCTTCCAACCCCCATAAAACTCCCATGGCAGGTTGATCACCTCTACTAAGAACTGCGAGAATGTGGATGCCTTCACAACGATCGTTGTTGCACTAACAAATAGAAGGATTTTGGCAACTACACAAAGGTTTTTAGTTTGGGACCCCCGTTCGAGTGGCCGTACATGTGGCACAAGATTAAGCTTCATTTAGGAGGCACTCCAGCCTGAACAGGTTACGCTCAACAGGGTTTTGGAGAGTACTACTTGGTCCGTATGACACATCCGCACTCGTAATCCTAGGCTTTCCCTTAGGATTCACATTTATATACCGGTCGGGAGTATCTTGGCCAAAAAGCTCTGTTGCCAGTCTGAGTCGCCTTGGGGTGAGTATTTTTTCCCACCAAGGAAGGCCCAAGTTCTAGAGGCAATAACCGCTTCTCTTACACCCAGGATTGCATAAATGCGCAAGGGGAGAGGATACTTCGATTATTGCATCAAAGGGTAACACAAAATTGAAGACACTTATACATTTTAATTACCAAATGATAATGTGAGCAAGACACACAAGACACTTTGTTCATTTTAAAAATTTAACTTGACGTGAATCAAACAAAGTTCATTTTAAGCCAATGACATGAAATGCATGTTCATTTTAACCCATGAGTGTGCATGCAATTTGTGTTCATTTTAATCTCATGAAATGAAATGCATGTTCATTTTAACCAATGAGTGTACATGCAATTTTTTGTAGTTGTTGAAAACAAATAAAATTAATTATGCCTAAAGAAATGAAAAACTCAATTTTTGTTTCTAAAGAAACATTTTTTTTAGACTCCCTCCAAGCTATGCCACATGCTAAAAACAAGAGATTAGTAACTCAAAAGAAATGATAGCAGCAAATTAAAATCACAACTTTCTCAAAATTTAACGAAATTTCAAATCGTTTATATTTATGGAAAGCTAAAACTCAAACCTTCAAAACCCAGAAATTATTTTTCCAAGATTCTGCATGAAAAAATGTTATAGGCAAAAGAAAACGCGGGTTTAACAGCTAAACTAAAAAAAAACAACAAATATTAAAATAGCCATAACTTTCTCAAATCTTAACAAAATATTAAACCGTTTGAAGTTTCGGAAAGATGAAAATGAGGGCTAAAAAACCCAGATGATCATTTTTAAAGATTTTATGTGCCCATTTTTTTGCGATCAAAAGAAAATGACGGGATTTTATGCAACTTCTTGGCTGTAACCTGCAAAACAACCAAACAAACAAGAAAACAAATGATTTTTTTTTTGCAATATTATTCGATTCACATCAAGTTCACCAAATATAAGATGAGGAAAATAAAATAGAATAGATAAAGTGATAGCCAACACTTCTAAACTATTATCCCAATCTAAACAAGAGAATACAAACAAAGAGAGCAATCAAAATAAAAGCAAATGAAATAAAGCACTCCCCTTTGAAGTTGATTATTTCTCTTGTCTCTCTTATTTCTTCTTATGCCAATATTGCGCTCAGATTTGTTGTTGAAGTTGTGCAAATACCTGCAAATAGTAAGCAAAAAAGTTGGAGATAATTAGCTGTTAAATTGAAAATGGAGGGGAAGGGTTGCTTTTATAGACAACCATTCCAATGGACGGACGGGATTGATCTTCTAGAAAGATTCTAAGATCAACAGATGCGGATTCATGAGAGGGAAGTTACGAAATGGATGGCCAAGATCGAGTTTCTAGAAAGATGTCAAGATCTACGGTTGAGAATTGATGCAACCAGAATATGCCATGCATGGAAAAGATATGACGTCAACGGCTATGACAGACATGCAGGACATGCAGACTATGACATGAAATAATGACAGGGGATCTTTGACCAAAATAGAGAGATAAATATTTTAAATTATTTATTGGAAAATGGAAGGGGATGACAAGTGGCAAATAAATAATTTATTTTAAATTATTTATTCGAAAATGGAGGAGAAGGACAAGTGGCGAATAAATCATTTATTTTAAATCATTTATTTGGAGGAAATGAAAAAGGAGATTTAATTAAATTCATAAATTTAATTAAAGGAGGAGATATAAATTAAATATGGATAATTGATTAGGATCAATTATTTAAAGGAGAAGAATGACACATAATTAAATAATTTCGTTAATTATTTAATTATAGAAAAATAAAAGGTCAAATAATTATTATTATCTGACTATAAACATGTGATAAAAGATAAATAATTAAATAAATAATGATTTATTTAATTATTGAAGAAAGGGGTATTAGTGATGCAATTAAATAATTTTAATTGATCAAGATAGAAATGAGAAGGTGAATCAATTAAATAATTAAAAACTATTTAATTAATAAAGGAATATGATCGAACATAATAGAATAATTAAAATTGTTCAATTATTGAAAGATGATGACTAGGAAAAATGATGCTCATAGACTTAGGACATTTTTCAGTGTCTACAAGTCCCTTTTTGCCAGGTTTTCACCATGGTACTTATCCAAAGTGCCAATTTGCTAGGTTTTCACTATTGGACGAATTTATTTCTTTTTACTATTTTTTTCATTTTTTGATTTTTTTTTGGTGTCACCAAGACACCTATTTGCCAAGTTTTCATCAAGTGACGATTTTTTCTTTATTGTTCAATTTTTTTGTATTTTTAGGTTTTAGCCAAGCTCTCTGATGCTATGTGTATAACTTTCATATATGTATGTTGTTGATGGGTTCTGTTGAGTGTTCTCCATCAGGTGTGGCCAACTGATAAGCTCCAAAACTGAATGTTGTAGTAATAATATAAGGACCGAGCCAATTAGGCTCAAACTTGCTAGGCTTTTCACGATCAACTTGATTTATTGGATTTTGCATGAGGACCAAGTCACCATTTTCAAAATTTCTCACCATCACTCTTTTGTTATAGCTCCGACAGAGACAATTTTGATATGCTTGCAAGTGATTCAGGGTAGTTTGTCATCTTTCTTGTAACATTTCTAACTCATGTAGGCGGGAATGTTTGTACTCTTCATCATCGATCATTCCCTTCAAGCAGACTTAGAGAGAAGGAATTTTGACCTCGATGGGAAATATGGCCTCAGATCCGTAGACAAGGGAAAATGGAGTGGCTCCAGTGGGTGTTCAAATGTTGGTATGGTAGGCCCATAAGGAAGGATTTAACTGTAGGTGCCAATCATGACCAACATCATTGATGGTTTTCTTAAGAATGTGAAAAATTGTTTTATTTGATGCCTCATCTTGGTCATTACCTTGTGGATAATATGGGGCGGAGAAATGATGTTGGATGTGGAATAACTCATAGAGTTCATGAACGTTTTGATTTTTTAATGGACTCTCATTATCTATGATGATGGATTGTGGGACACCATACTGGAAGATGATGTAATTAAGGATAAACTTTGATATTTGTTTACCGGTGATGTAAGTGAGAGGGATAGCTTCAATCCACTTAGTAAAGTACTCAGTGGTGATGATTATGAATTTATGGTCGTTAGAGGAGGATGGATGGATCTTGCCCATGAGGTTGAGTCCCCATTGTGTGAAAGGACATGGAGGAGTGATTGGTCTCAACTCCTGCACATGTGCATGTATTAGGTCACTATGCACCTGGCATTTCTGACATGTTCTGACAAACCGAAGAGCATTTTTTTCTAGTGTCGGCTAGTAGTATCCAAGTCGGGTGACTTTCCTAGCTAAAGTTGGACCACGCAAATGAGATCCGCATATACCCTCATGTACTTCTCATAAATTTTTTTGGGCTTCATCAGTGTCGAGAAAATGAATAAGGGTGTTATCAAAGCCACAAACGTATAGAGTGTCATTGACGATGGTGTGTCAGGTGACTTTTCATATAAAGGACTTTCTTTGGTTATTGGAAAGGTTGGGTGGTAGGGTTTGGGACTTAAGATATTCATAGATGCCTTAGTACCAAGGTGAAATGGGACCAACAATTTTGCAAACCATTTTTGACGTTGGGATGTCATATGTCGACATCAATAGTTGTTCAACTAAGAACTTAAATTGTGACACATTTTTAGGGATGTCTAAGATAGATCCAATAGTAGCCATTGCATCAACTACCTTATTTTGTGTCCTAAGGATTTGTTCAAAGGAAATCAATTTGAATATGCCAAGAAGCTATCCACCATTCGCTTGTAGGGGAGAAAATTTTCATCTTTTGTTATAATCATCATTCACTTGGTTGATAACTAACTGAGAATCCCCAAATACTAGTAGTGTCTGAATTTTCCATTTTATTGTGATCTTGAGTCTTGTGACCAATGCTTCGTATTCTACAATGTTTTTAGTACAAGGGAAGGCCCTCCAGAATTCCCTAGGAATGGAATCACCTTGTGGTGTGATGAATAAGATACCAACTCTTGAGCCATGACTAGTATGTGACCCGTCAAAATACAATTTCCATGGTGACGTAGGCTATGTATGAAAGATAGACTCATCGGGAAAATTAGTTATCAGTGGATGAGTGCCTTGGATGGGTGCATCCGCAAGCTGATCTTCTATTACCTTCACTTTTATTGCCTTGTTCTCACCATATTATATGTCATATTCACTTAAAATCATGACCCACTTTGCTAAACGGTCTGTCAATGCTGCCTGATTTAGGAGATACTTTAGTGGATCAATCTTAGCTATTAGGTGTGTTTGGTGACTCAACATGTAATGTCTTATTTTTGTGTTGCAAATAAATCTGCAAGGCATGTGTGTTCAATGGTTGTATAGTTCAACTCATATCCTATTAGTGTGCGACTGATGTAGTATATGGCTCTTTTTGTCTCCTCATGGTCATTGTGTGCCAATAATGCCCCTAGTGCATTTGTAGTTGCTGAGACATATAGGATAAACGACTTGCCTTTAATGGGAATAATTAAGATAGGTGGTGTCAATATATATTCTTTGATTTTTTTGAAGGTTGTGTGGCATTTGTCTGTCCATACAAAGGGGATACTTTTGTGTAATAGGTACTGAAATGGTTGACACTTGTCTGCCAACTGTGCGATGAAGCGTCAGATAGACTACAATCTTCCCTGAAGTGTTCTCAGCTCACTAATTCCAATTGGTGGATGCATGTCCAGTATTCTTTTCACCTTTGTAGGATCAACCTCAATGCCTCGTCATGAAACTATGTAGCCCAATAGTTTTCCTGAAGTAACCCCAAAGACACATTTTTTTGGGTTCAAACGAACCTTGTAATCCTCGAGCCATCTAAACTAGGACCTCAAGATGATCCTTTCGTGTCAAATATTTGGCCAAAATTTCATCCACATAATCTTCCATTAGGATATGCATCATGTCATGAAAGATTGTTGTCATCGCTCTTTGGCATGTGGTGCTTGCATTCTTTAAGACAAAAGGCATGAAATTCCAATAGTATGTTCCCCATGGGCATGTAAATGTTGCTTTGTTCTAATCCTCAGATGCAATGCGGATTTTTTTATAGCCTAAGAAACAATCCATGAGAGACAACATCTCATACCCTGCTGTGAGATCAACAATCATATCTATATTCGAAAATGGGAAATCATCTTTTGGAAAAGCCTTATTTAAATATCTGAAATCTGTACAGATGTAGATTTATCCATTTGGCTTTGTGATAGGGACAATGTTGGGTATCCATTCAACATAGTCTATTGATCTTATGAATCCAACATCCAGTAACTTCTTTAGTTCATCCTTTACAAGGAGTGCAATTTGTGGATGCATTTTCCATAATTTTTGTCTGACTGGCTTTTTACCCAGGATTAGAGGAACATGATGCAATACCAATTCTAGATCAAGGCCCAGCATGTCAGCATATGACCATGCAAAGTTAACTTTCCTTTCTGTGAAGAATTGTTGAAATTTAGGTTTTTCTTCTTTTGACAATGGTGCGGCCAAGAGAACCATTTTGGGGTTTTTTGGTATAGCTATGTTAACTTCGATGGTGTCTTTGATGAGCATTGCCAATTTTTCCTGTGTTACGGGAAGAAAGTCCAATCCTCCATCCTTAGGCACCTCAGAGAGGTTTTCACCTTTGGATATGTCCTTTATTTTTACTATTTTATTGTCAGAAGGTGCCTTACGGTTTTACCCTAAAGAAATTTATTTTTTAATCTTATTCTTTGTATTTTTTGCGACTGGAGGATTGCATAGTCTCCCCAAAGTAATTTGCACAATCTAGGTCAATGGAAAATCTTGTTTTGTGATCACCCCATGGTATGCCTTCTCGGAGTCCCCTGAATTTTGCTATTGCCTCATCATTCTAAAAGATATCCATAATAGGTGGATCTTGTTGGTCCCAGTCAATCAGTTGCTGGTAAACAAGGGAAATCCCATCGTTAGTGTTGGTAAAATATGGGGAAGATGCAGAAAGTGTGCAAATTGAAGCCTCAAGTGTGAAGGAAAAGTTGTCAATTTCAACTTTCGTGTCAAATGCAATGGATGGACCATATTCATATTCAAATGAGTTGAATTCGTAGTAATAATAGGGCACAAAAGTATCAGCATCATGAATACTGGATAGAATTTTAGAGGCATGGATAGTAGGTTCAGGCATGTTAGGCTCATGGGTGGGATTGAGAATGGGGCGGGATAATTGAGATGTTGTCGACAACAACTTATGTTCTTTTGGATCCCAAGGAATGCTTACCCATTCCTTATTTTTAGAATGACGATCAATAGGATCAATGTTGTATTCTTGTTAGAATCATTATTCAAAGGGGGGTTGGCTAGGTTCCAAGGAGAGTTCATCAATATCATAGTTGCTAATGGTTTTCTCAGATCCCCATTCCCATTCATTAGAGTTAGTTTCGGTAAGGGATTTTTCACGTGATTCGACACTTTCTGTAGTCATTATGTCCTCACTTAAAAGTTGATAGGTACATTGATCATCAGTTCCTAGTTGGTCCAACCCTAGCCCAATGTACCTTGGTCTTGCAGAGATAATGACAGGTTATCTTCTTCTATTTTTGGCCTTTCCAAGACCACTTGTGTCATCAAAACCCATAGCCTTGCATATGTCATAGACTTTTTCATAGAGATGCACTGGTAGTGGAGGTAATTCTTCAAGGTCTTTGTAGATCTAGTTAGCTATGTTGATAATGACTTCATTACCCATATCGCCCCATAGTGTGAAAACACTTTTTGGTGGAACCTTGAAAGTTGTTTTGGGATTGACTACGAAACACGATCTACCATAGAATTTAGGCGGCTTAGGTATTGTGGTGATACAATAAGCCATATTTATTTTGAATTCCCCACAACCAAGGACTTGGATCTAAAGGTCCTTACTTGGTATGGAGGCCAAGGAGGATGGTATGGTAGAATTCAATGGAATGGATGTTTTGGTGAGTGTAGATGGATCAATATATTTGGAAGAGGTGGAAGTTGAGGCTTCTTGATTAATGGGTACTTGGTGTTCAGTAGTGGCTCTCAAATTGGTATAGTATTGAAATGGATCAAGATCTGCTGGGATAGTAATTTCAGTACCATAAAAAGGGAACTTTAGGCATTGGTGGTATGTGGAAGGAATGGCCTTTTGGGCATGAATCCATGGGCGACCAAGTAAGATATTGTAATATATGTCACGATCTAGGACTTGGCATGTTGCATCTATAATAACTGGTCCCACACAAATTAGAATTGTGATGAATCCTTTAGAATCACATTCTTCATCATCATATGCCTTGATGACAATGCTCTTGGTAGCATCCACACATGCATCAAAGAAGCCAAGAGCTTTAACCAATTTTAAAGAGTAGATGTTCAATCCTACTCTGCCATCTACTAAGACTCGTCTAACCTTATGTTTGTGGACAAAAACCTTGATATGAAGGGCATCATTATGAGATGGTTTGGGTGAGGTGAAGTCAGATATTCGACCATAGTTTCAAAATGGTTGACATCAATGCTAGTTGGGCTAGAAGACTCTTGCAGGACTTTATCCAAGATGGCCTTATGTGCGGGTGAGATGCAGAGCAATTAAAGAATGGATATTTGAGCAGGTGTTTTATTCAATTGCTCAATAAGGTTGAACTCTGGTTTGGGGTTTGACTGTCTAGATGACGAACAAGGTATGGTAATTCTAGGTTGACATGCAGAGGGATCTGGGATGGTGACATTGCCTTTACGTGTTGTGACATTGCATTCTGAGGCCTTTTTAATGGTAATAGTATTGACACATTGCTCTTCATGAGCAGCTTGCAAGTTGTTGATGATGGTACCACCAGAATAATTGAAGATAGGATAGACGTGATTGGCTTGATTATTGGTATTCTTCATGCCACATGAGGAGGGTTTACCAGAACCATGATCCTAGAGTGGGTTCTTGTGGATTGTATGGTCTACATTAGATGCAAATGGTTGACCTCCTAATTCAATGGTATGGTTTTCAATAAAGTCTTGCACAAGATTTTGCAACTGGAAGAAAGAGGAAGTTTTGTGCCCTTTGACATGGTGGTAATCACAAAATCCATTATCATCCCACCATGATGGCTTGAATTGACTAGGGTCATATGGTTTAGGTTCTTCCAAAGTTATGACACCGTTTTGGATAATTTTCTTTAAGAAAATTTTGATAGGCTCACCTAAGGGAGTGTATGTGCATTTTTGAAATTGTCATGGTTGACGTAGCTGCCTTTGATTAAATTGAGCAGGATTATTTTGAATAGTATTGGCAGTTGGTGTGGGTGTGGTCACAGGTGCATTTTGATTTTGAACTCCTTTGATGGTGAGTACATGACCTATTGCAATAACGGTTTTTGCATCGACCACACCGTCATTTGTGATTTGTTTATTCTTGACCTAGTACTTATTTTTTTAGTGGGAGGATTTGTGTTTGTGTTTTTAGGACCGTATTTTAGCTCTCCCTTTGCAATAAGGGTTTTCTCAATCTGGACACCTTTTACGACTAGGTCCGTGAAATTTGTGCAACAATGCACTTGCATTGCATATTTTAGGGGACCTAGAAGTGTTTGTACAAACATGTCAACCTCTTCCTTTTCGCGTATGTCAATGTGACAACGACTACCTAGACTTCTCCATTTTTGGAAGAATGGGATGAACGTTTCACCAGCATCCTCTTGCATGAGATTGCATAATCTAGTAATAGAGGTGTCCATGTCAATGTTGTACACATATTTTTTTATGAATTTGTGTTTAAGTTCATCCCATGTTTGGATATCCTTTTGAGTGGAGAACCATTCAAGGGCGAGACCTACAAGACTTGTAGAAAAGATTCTCATCAAGTATGTTTGTTCATAGGCAACGTCCATACAGTTGGTTGCGAATTCTCGAACATTTTCGATAGGATTTTTCTTTCCTCTGTATTTGGTAAACTTAGGCGACACATATCTCAGAGGAAATGGTGGCATGTCTAAGTTCATGTCAAAGGGATATACGGATAAATCATATGACACTTCTCATTTCTTGTCGTTGTATGTTTTCTATGGTCTTCTCTACACCCATTAGTTTATCTTGCAAGGCATCGATTATAGGGTCATTTGTGGCCCCATACATACGATTGATTGGTACACCCTAGGTCCCCATTTGTTGTGAGTGGATGTTGGTGTTTTGTTGAGGGATATGTTGTGACATGTATGATGTGTTTTGGTTTGAGTGTTGGTACTAAAATTTTGGATTGGGGACATGTTGATGGGTATGAATATGGGATGACTATGTCATAATGTGTCCCCCAACCATTTGGGTTGATATTTGGGGAATATGGTGACCAAGAATATTTTGGTGTCCAATAGATGCCATAGGTTGTGTGTTTTTATTTCCTTGTCGGGGTTGTTGGAACTATCCTAGGGGGATATTCATGTTTTTTCCTTGAGAGGGGTTGGTATTAAACTGTGTTGACATGTTAACATTTAGTTGCGGTCCTTGAATAAAGAGATATCATTTACCTCCACCCAAAGGATTATGTGAGGTACCAATGAGAGGATATGATGAGGATGCACTCATGGTATGAGATGTAGTCGTCAATGGAGGATTTGTATGGCTTGATGTTTCCCCCATGGTATTTACCGACGTGGTAAATAGAGGATTGGAATAACTTGCCCAAATTGCAGAGGACCCAAAGGTGGCTCTAGCCGATTATGACAATGTTGTGGATAGTGTAGGAAATGTGACAGATTGTGTTCCTCCAATGTATGTAGCATTGATTGAATTGGAATTGTTTGGAATCTTGAAGGTAGCACTCATGGTCGTTGTGATAGTTTGTGAGGTAGCATCAAAAAGTATTGTTTGTGTTTTTTTGGAGGTTGACCACTATTGGACATGTTATTCATATTGTTGAAATTATGGTCCGGAGATGGCAGTCTCAAAGTATTAATGTGGAACCCACGAGGTAATTTATCTCCTTGACTTAAAAGTATGAGTAAATATCTATCTATTTCATATAAGACCATTTGTTCTACGAAGTAGGTCCTTCTAGATCTTGTGTTGCTACCTCTAGGTTTTCCTCAAATATTTTTCCATATTCATCCTTATGTAAGAATGATTCACAAGGGTTGTTTGATGAGGATGGTATGGTCATGAGAGGTTGAGTAGTTGTGTTACTAACTGGGCCGTCAAAAGTCCAATTTGGGTCATAAGTGTGATTGGTGACATTGGAATTAGAATCTTGTCCAAAGTTTTCCATTTGTATTTTCTTTCTTTGGAGTCTAGTTTCCACCATAAAAGGGAATTTCTCAAATGAGAGAGATGAAAATGATGACCAAATGCAAGGATGACACTAGCCTATGTTTTTTGTATTTTTGGATAAAGGATGAAAATGCAAGACTATGTTTTTGGATTTTCGATAAAGGATGCTAATGCAAGACTGATTTATTTTGGATTTTTGATAAAGGATGCTAATGTAAGATGATGATGACGTTTGTCTAAGAAAATGATTGATGCAAGATGACAATGTTGTCAAAGCCAAAGTGTCAAATGAGGACTAAGATGATAATTTTGATGAAGGACTAAGATGATTAATGCAAAGTCTAGGTTCAAAATGAGGACTAGAGATGGACAATGCAAAGTCTAACTTTAAAATGAGGACTAAGTTTGGACAATATTTGGAGAAAGGTTTTCCTAACCACCGTAAGCTTGACTTATTTCTCAATTTTGGTTATCAAAAGGGACTAAACAACAAGGTCCAAATGACGATTGAGCCTTCCTAACTAGACTGTTGAGTTGGAGGTTCTCGCAAAAAAGACAATGACTGAAAAGAGGAATAATGACCAAGTCCCAAGATAACCTAGTTTTGAAAACAATGTTTTTCGCAATGTGTGGAGATTTGGCCTAATCCAAAGTTTTCCAAGATGAAACCTAAGAATAAATCTATGTGAAAAATGATGATTATGATGCCTAGGGAATGCAACTAAAATTTGGAAATTTAAAACCTACAGTTAAAATGCGAGCTAATGAATGTAAATGATGGATGTTTCAAGCAATTTCAATTCGGGTTTTTGATAGAGACTTTCTGAAAAAGATGTTTGGCAGTACGCTAAGATATCTAGACTTGAATTCTAATTTGAGATAATGTTTGGTTTTTTGTCAAGCGATTGCGTCATTACAGGTATCAAATACGTTGCAATGATCAAATGCGGCTCTAGAAATGGCAAATGTGGCTCTACCATAGGAAAATATGTTTCATGATAGGAGAATGTGGTGTTTGGAGAAAAAAATGCATTCTAGAAGAGAATATGTGTTGTCAAGTCTTGCAAATGTGGTGCGACAAAGCAATTGAGGTTTAACAAATGCATTGTAGGATGTAAAAAAAGATCAAAATTTCTGATATTTGTGGTCAAAATCCCAAATTGTTTAAAGTTTGAGTGTTTGTTTCAAGATGTTTGAGTGTTGTTTGTTTCGTTTTAGTATCCAATAAACACTTGGCAAGCACGATATTTTGAAAAGTAATCAAGCACATAGGAGAACAAGTACAATTCTATGGTTAAGCCAAAAATATTCTCTAGACTCTACATGGGTTTCCCCAACCGCATATCAGTAGCGTGTGAATCTAGAAGCTTGGCTGCATGGGCTCCCCCTTACAATGCACTCTCTTCTCATGCCAACCAAGCTTCCAACCCCCATGAAACTCCCATGGCATATTGATCACCTCTACTAAAGACTCTGAAGATGTGGAGAGCTTCACACCGACTGGTGTTGTACTAGCAAATAGAAGGTTTTTGGCTTACTACATAAGATTTTTTAATTCGGGACCCCGTTCGAGTGTCCATACATGGGGCGCAAGATTAATCTTTGTTTAGGAGGCACTCTAGCCTAAAAAGGTTAAGATCAACAGGGTTTTGGGGAGTACTACTTGGTTCGTATGACACATCCGCACTCGTAATCTTAGGTTTTCCCTTAAGATTCACATTTATATACTGGTCAGGGGTAGCTTGTCTTTAGCTCCGTTGCCGATTTGAGTCAGGTTGGGGTGATGAAATCCCTAGGAAGGACCAATTTCTAGAGGCAATAATTGTTTCTCTTACACCCAAGATCATATGACTATGCAAGGGGAGGGGATACTTTAGTTATTGCATCAAGGTTACACAAAAACAAAGTGGGTCTAGCTTTCTGATTACCTAGTTTGCATAGGGTGAGAGCATATTCGCCTACCACTTTCAGAAACAATCAGACAATATGGAAGACATGTTAATTTTAAGTGCACCAAATGAAATATTTTTTATTCTAAAAAAAACAAGCACAATGTTTTCAAAATTGGATTTCTTGGCCAAACGAATCTACAAAACCACAAATTAGTAGTTTGAACAAATTGTCTTGGACCCTCGAAATGTAAATGCCACACACTACCAACAAGGGTTAGTAACCAAAAATCTCTAATCTAAAACATGCAATCTATTAAAATCCTAAACTAAATTACAAATTAGAAATCTAAACTAAATTAAAAGATTAAAAATCTAAATTAAATTAAAACTTATAAATCTAACTAAATTAAAAAAAGCTAAAATTCTAAACTAAATTAGAATCTATATCTAAAATCTAAAATCTAATAAAAATCTAATTTAAAATCTAAAATCTAATAAAAAACTAATTTAAAAATCTAATTAAAAAATCATCTAAAATCTAAAATCTAATTAAAAATCTAACCTAAAAAGCTAACACAAAGTTAAAAACTAATTTAAATCTAAAAGATTAATTCAAATTCAAATTCTAAATTAGAATCTACTTTAAAATCTAAATTCTAGTTTCTAAACTAAATTATAATCTATCTAATGCCTAAAAATATAAATTAGAAACCTTTTGCAAATCTGAAATTAAAAATTTGTTGTGAATTGACCCCCTATTTAAGCTATGTGAGATTGCATTGATTGATCTTTTTGACAAATTTTCTCTTTTTACAACAGCAGAATTGAAAATGACATAATTTTTTCTATTTTTATTGAAATTCCAATCTTAAAATAACTGTGGAAAGGCGAGACCAAGATCTCAAGAACCTAGAAATCGTTTTCCTTAATCTTATATGTGAAATTTTTCATGATTAGATGATTGAGACGGTTTTAATAACTTGCAGCCGCTTCACCAAAAATCTGCAATTTCACAAAAACTCACAAATTGATTAGATAATGCAAATTTTTGTAACAAAAACCTGCAAAAACTAATGATCAGAGCAAGAGACGTTTGGCTCACAAATGTATTTTAACTTTGGACAAACCCTACATATTTCAAAGGAGGCAATTGAGAATTTGACTAGATTATGCAAAGTCGGAGATGTGCCAAGGAATAAATCTATCCGGAACAAAGAGGTTGAAACCCTAACCAGAATAATCAGAGATCAGAGAGAACTGATAATTGTGACAATCAAGAATCTTGTTACTGTATCAATGGGTTATTTTCAGGTAAGTTTTAGCGGATTAGATTAAATAAACAAAAACCCAAAGAAACTATGAAGCACAAATAAATCTTAAAACATAAACGATTATACCAGATATTCATTGAAGCTTCCATGATTCACCTCCATAGAACCTTCTAGCTTGCATCATATGATTGTTGCCCTCAGATTTGTGTGTGTGAGCAAATGATTGTGACCAAGCCCTATGCAAGTTTTGAAGGATTTGATGAAAAAATGCCTATGAAAAATGACTATGCCTATGAGAAAATAATCAAATTAAATAAGCTAAACGCAAAGTAAATTTTAAGCATAAAATGTTTATAATATTGAAGTTGTTCCTAAATTGTGAGCAAAATTGACATTTTATAGAAAATGCAATTTTGGATGGACGCACGAGATTAAAAGCTAACAAAGCCTAAAATCAATGGACGATATTTTATGTGACAATCCCTAGTTAGGGTTAGGGAAAGATTGCTAAATGAGTGGCCAAGATGTCATTTGATAAAATCAAATCGACGGTCGAGAATAAATGTGATAATTAGTAAAAAATATAAAGATTTTCAAAAATCAAGAAGATAAAGATTGCTTGATTTGTAAGATTCAAAAAATCAATAAGATAATAGTTGAACTGAAAAGCAGATTTGAAAATTCAAGAATTTGCTCAATTGCTTGATTTTTGGAAGACGATTACCATTTTGAATTAAATTAATTCAAAATAAGGATTTTATGTGACAATAAATAATCTTTTTCAGATTATTTACTAAAATAAAGTGAGAGTTAATAAAACGAAATCATTTTAAATAATTTCATTTATTTAAAATGAGAGAAATGTTAAATTGGGTAATTAAATAATTAAACATAATTATTTAATTTAGAGGATTATGAACGATAATTAAATAAATTAATAAATTCATTTAATTATGAGAATTAGTGACATATTAAATAAACAAATAAAGTTCATTTATTTAATAATCACAAAGAATAAATGAGTAAAAGCTAATTAAATTTATTAATAAATTTATTTAATTGTAAGAAGACAATAGACAATAATGATGTATTGAATAAATAAATATAACTTATTTATTTAATAATCATGAAGAATACAATAGACATGAATTAATTAAATAATAATGAATTACTTATTTAATAGTCGAATGTGGACCAAGGAAATAATTAAATGTCATAGTTGTGCTAGGACAAAAGTGGTAAAACAAATCTTGTAGGCCTAGGTCATTTTTAAGTGTCTACAGTTACAAAGTATATTGCACATGGGATAACATACAAAATATTCTCCAGAAATCAAGTAGGTGCTACATTGGCTGGCACAGTCTACATTTCTCACAGGATGATAATCGAAGGTTAGGACTTTGACCTATTTAGGTTGATAAAGGATCAGCTAATGGAGAATGTGTAACTGACAAAAGAAATAGGCTACCCTTTTAGGTTTGGTACATTGATCATATGCCTAGTAATGAATTTCTTGAATTGTTTACCAAAAATTGACAATGTGGTTTGGAAGAAAAATGAACTAGTATGCAAAAAAATATATTCATATTCTAGGAGCTTGGCTGATTGGGATATATAATTTGAAAATTTCTTTAAGAATGTGCTTACAAAGTGTGGATCAGTCAATATTTCCCTTCTATTAAGAACAATTGAAGTTGGTTCATTTTCTAGTGGCATGGATAAAGGACAGAAAAGAGGTAAAGAAATTGTTGAATACATCCCTCCAGAATGCAAAGTCCCCAGAATTGAAGGAAAAGCTAAAGATAAGGAAATTGTTGATATTCTAGATGAAGAGTCTGATGAATAAACTGAGAAAAATGAATCAAAACTAGAAAATCTAGTGAGGAAGAAGATGATTTGTCAAAATAAATGCTACAAAAGCTTATTCAGGCTGAAGGTGGAAGGCAGAAGATCGCAAGGTTATGGTCTATTAGACCATCATATGATCAAGACATGATCCTGAGTGTATTAAATGCTCATGTTGAGCATTGCAAGATTAAATTATAAAATTTGTAGAATATTCTACCCGATGAGATGATTGAATGCAGTAAAGAGACATTGAATTATGAAGCTCAAGAAAAGGAAGCCGGTGAAGTTATCTCTCACTTGAAGGAGAAATTCAAACTATCCCTTTCCAAACTGAAGAAGAAAATGAATGAATTGAGACAATGCATAAATTCAGCTAACAATATCTACAACGATTGCATCCGTTGCCCCCCCCATTTTGTTACTAATTACAGAGAGAAATTTGAACATATCGAAACAAAGTTGAATGGCATTGGTAAAAGCTTTAACATGTTGTAGGATCAAGATGCACCATCAGAAAGAGAATTTGGGAGTTATAGTCAGAATATATAAAAATTCAACTCACCAAGAACACACTTGTTGATACCTTTTGGAAGGTAAAAGATCTAATTGAATGCAGATTGGAGCAGATGGTAGAAATACTAAGGAATAGTGAGAAACTAGAAGAAAAAATTACAATTCTGGAATCCTTAACTAAAATTGTTAACAAAACATCCAAGAATAATAGTCTGATCATTATCATTAGGATATCAGTAGATTCCTGGAAGAAATTCCTTCTAAAAGTGAAGAAAAACCATAAGATAATATTCTAAATGTAGCAGTTAATTGTTTTCAAGTTTTTGAAGTTTTGATGAAAGGGGGAGAATTGTTGGCATATATGTGTTAAAGTTTTGAAGCTTTGAGGTTTTAACACGTGTTTTGTCACTATTATGTCAATATCAATTTTTGTCTTTTTGGCATATGGCTTGCATGCTTTGTCATTGATGTCAAAGGGGGAGAGAATGTAGTTAAAATTGCCTTACAAGGGGAGAGAATGTAGTGAAAAATACCTTACAGGGGGGGATAATGTAGTGAAAAATGGCTTACAGGGGGAGAGAATGCAATATAAATCTTAGGGGGAGAGAAAATGCAGAAAAGTTTGGTAGTATACCTATAATTATTTCAACACTTAGTTATTTTTCACTAAGTGTTGCCATCAATGCCAAAGGGGGGGATTGTTAGTGTATGGCTTGTAAGTGTTGTCAGTGATGGAAACCTAAAAACCTAAGTCATACATCTGGTTCATAGTCTAGTTTTTGTATCTACCAGTTGAATAGGGTGAAGAAAAGGGCATCTAGTTATAAGTATAAGAGTTGATCTGTATATCTCACCATATTATTATTTTGTGTTGTGGACCTCATACAAAATTATTTTTGATGCTTGGAATACCTTGGTGAAGGATTTTTTTGATACACATTCACTAGTATGTGATCTACGAGATCCAGTGCACTAATCTGTTGATTATATGTGGTTGAAGGCCAACCCGTTGAATATAGTAATCGTGGATGTATAAGGAGTAATTAATCAAATGATTTCGTACTTGATTATGTTTTTTTAGGTCCTCTCTTTTTCCTTACTGACTTTGAAGGATGCACATAAAGATTTAGTGGTGGATCTGGATAACAAGTTCAAAAAAACTTATTGTTTCATAAAGCTGACTGATGGATGAATATATATTTGGTAGTAGATATATATAAGATTAGTTTTATCATTGAAAAAAGGTGTGAAGCAGTGTGTAATATGAAAATGAAGTATGTGAATATGGGTGTAATGCAAAAATCAGAAGAGTAACTGTGCGAGTGTTGGATTTGTGATGTGAATTGAAGAGAAGAAAAAAGCAGAGCAGAGCAGAGCGAAGAGCAGAATCAGTCTGCAAATCCAGAATTCAATCTATGAGCTTCACTGGAACTGTAACCTGGCATAAATAGATGCTATCATCTCAGTTCAATCTTCAGATGGTTTTAATCTGAACTTTTGTAAGTCAGTGAGCCTTCCCTTTTGATCAGTGAGCCTTCCCTTTTGAGCAGTGAGCTCTAGGTAGTGTGTTTAAATGCAAGTTCATTCTCTTTTGTAAATATTTATATTTGATTACTCAAATTGTGGATTAACCTCCACTGTGATTTTTCCCCTAATGGGGTTTCCACAAAAAAATCGGTGTGTCATGGTGTTATGAATGTTTCCTTTGAATGCTTGCATCTTTCACTTAATGTAATGACAAAATGGTTTAAGTTTCAAAGTAATAAAAGTTAAGCTTTGTTGAAAACTGATTCACCCCCCCCTTCTCAGTGTTTTGTTGAGTCCAACAGTAGTTTGACATGACTTGAATTATTTTTATTTGAAAAAATATTTAGTCATGATTTAATTTGAGAAAACTTAAAAGGTCTGACCTAATGTCTCAGGGACCCATTGAAGATGAGTCTTTCCTATGTATAAAATTCACAAAGACAACAAAGTTTGACCCTAATAGCCCATAGTAACTCAGACTTAGACTTCGACTCTGTTTTTGGAAGTTTTGAAGTTTTATAATTGTTTTGGATTTTGATGATTTTATGATTTTTTTGGATTTTGGTGTTTTATGATTTTTGTGGATTTTGATGTTTTAAAAGGTTGATACCATGTGTTATTTCCCATGAATATTTAATCCAAGGAATTTCCCCCATTCAAGTGTAGAACCAATTTATTATGTGGAAGGAGAAGTAGCAGATGAGTGCAAAGTATGATCATGAAAGCAAAGGAGACTAAGTGTCAGTGGTTCTCAGGCCATGAGAAGGATTTCAAAGCTTTATTATGGGTGATATGGGTGAATTGATGAGTGATAGATATAAGACTAGGTAGAGTGATAGTAGATGGAGGAGCATATACTGACTACACATGGCGCCTGTGGTTTTCACTTTTGGATGAATTATTTCTCTTTACTATTTTTTGATTTTTTTGGTGTCACCAAGATACTTGTTTGCTAGGTTTTCATCAAGGTGACTATTTTTTGATTTTTTTATATTTTTGAATTTTTGAAGGGATACTCTGAGAATTTAATGTACTACTTATGAAGGTACATGTTGTTGATAGGTTCAAACAATAGTTTGTCTTTAGGAGTAGAGAGATGGTAAGCACTAGATCCATATGTTTTTGTGATAATATATGGGCCCAACAATTAGGTTCAAAATTTCTATGATTTTATCAATTTTCTCAATTATTTGGATTCTCTTTCAGGACTAAGTCACCAATGTCAAAAGTTCTAGGTCATACCTTCTTATTATAAGTGCATCGAATGCGATTTTGATATTCTTGCAAGTGTGTCAAAGTATTTAATCTCTTTTCATCAAGTAACTCTAGCTCATGTAGACAGGATACACAGTATTCTTCTTGATCCATCAATCCTTCCATTGAGACTCATAGGGAGGGTAAATCAACCTCAATAGGAAGTATTTATTTAGACCCAAAGATGAGGAATTATGGAGTGGATCCTATTGGGGTGTGAACATTGGTATGATAGGCCCATAAAGCAGGATTGAGTTGTAGGTGCTAATCACAACCAACATCATTAAAAATCTTCTTTAATTTTTTCAGGATAGTCTTATTAGATGCCTCAGCTTAGCCATTACCCTAGGGGTAGCATGAGGTAGCAAAGTGGTGTTGGATATGAAACTTTTCATAGAGTTCACAGACATCCTGATTCTTAAAAGGGTGACCATTATCTGTAATGATGGACTATAGGATACCATAGTGGCATATAATATAATTCAGGATGAACTTGGCTATCTTCTTGCTAGTAATGTAGGTCATTAGGATAGCTTTGATCCATTTGGTAAAGTATTCAATAGCAACAAGGATGAATTTATGTCCATTTCCATAAGTGGTATGGATCTTTCCTACGAGGTTGAGCCCTCATTGAGAAAATGGCCATGGTGATGTGAGCGGTTATAGCTCATGTTTTGGTGCATGTATAAGATCTCCATGAATTTGACATTGGTGAAATTTATTCACAAAGTGATAGGCATCATGTTCCATTGTAGACCAATAATATCCCGGGGTGATCCCACAAAGCTGGTTGACAATTTCTGGGAGATTCTATTTTTTGTTGAAATCACATATTTTTAGAAAATATAATGACTTAAACCTTAAAAAAGTTTTATTTTAAAGATTCCAATTGAAGAGAGTTTGATCAAACCACCTTAGATCAAACCCCCTTGGATAGAAACCCACTAGTTTTAAACCATACCTACAATAGAGTCTCCTTTACACCTATCAAAATGTTGATAAAAAATCACTTTTGATTTACTTTTTGGGGGATGAAATGAATTCATTTAAAATTTATTTCAAATGATCATGGTAGTCCTCAGAATGAGCTATCCAATGAATATAATTTTAATATATTTTTGTATTTTAAGTTTTATTAAACATAGGTTTTTCATCAAAAATCAAGCTCTCTATTCTACACATGTGGAAAAATAGCAGATTATCAAAAAAAAAATGTTTAGTCTGGGTGTTGATGTCCTTGATCTATTAAAAAAATAAAATTGAATTTCAATACATACATAAAAGTTATGTTGTATACAGTCCACCTATGTCTAAATTGCAATTGGTTTGACTTTGAAACTTGATTGAGGAAAAAATATTTAATAAAACGCTATGAAACCAAATGAAAGTGCTAGATATCATGGTTACAAATCTAAATTCAAAAAAAAAAGAATTTTATCCTTCATACAAAAAATGTTATGTTGTATACGATGAGCAACACTTCTTAAAAATGTTGGTTTTTATAAAAAACTAGTTTTCAAAGGAGATGGAAAAAGAAGTGCAATCTAATTCTAATTTTTTTGAAAAAATATATTTAGAATCTATAGAAAAACCTTCACAAATCACTCGTTTGCATCATCTTCAAATTCCTCATGGTTTAGCCGCTATAGGAGCTCGAAAGTGAAGATTTAGTTATAAAAAAATAGTTTAGTGTCCAGCTTGCCCAAAAATTGTAAACCAGTATTGTGGGATCACCTCCCGCCCTCATGATATTATTGGCTAAAGTAGGAATAGCAGAGTGAGCTCCACACATATGGTGATGTACCTCTTGTAAGGTTGTTTGTGTTTCATTTGAGTTGAGACATTGAAGGAGGGTGCTATCTAGGTTGCGACAGTAAAGGGTGTTTTTGGTGATGGCGTATTTAGAGGCTTATCGGATAAAGGATTTGTGTTGGTTGGAGGACAAGTCGAGAGGGATAATTTGATCATGTAAATAAGCATAGATGTCTTTATACTAGGGATAATTCAAGACCAACAAGTACACACACAAGTTCAGTTTTGGGGACATCGAACATAGAGACCAATAGTTATTATACCAAGAACTCATATTGTGATGTGTTGTTAGGAATGTCCAAGAGAGATCCAATTGTATCCATTGCCTAGCTGCTTTATTTTGGATTCTCGATATCTGCTCAAATGTGATAGCATCAAAGCATTGTCTGAAACTATCAACCATGCACTTTTAGGGCATCATTTTCTCATCTTTGGTATCATAATCATCATTGACTTGCTTAATCACTAATTGAGAATCACCATAAACTTGAAGATCCTTTATTTTCCATTTTATTAATATCTAGAGTCCTATCAACAATGCTTCATACTTAGCTATGTTGTTATTATATGGAGATGTTATTCAAAATGACTTGGGAATGGAATCTCCTTAAGGTGTGATAAAAAAAATCCAACTCCTGAACCATGACTTATGTAAGACCCATCGAAGTACAATTTCCATGTTTTTGGTGTGTTTATGACAAAGATTGATTCATCTGGGGAATTGGATATCAAAGGATGATCTGCCTTTACTGGTGTATAGGAGAAAATTTTCACCCCTTATGCAAATTCCCCTTTCGCCCTTCCTCACTTTAGAAAACCAAATACAAAGGATAAATTGCACATAAATCCATTTCCTTTGTTCCACTTGGCACTTGTTTTGAGCATCGATAGAGGAATAACTATCAGGGAAGCCTATGCAATGCATAGATGTTTGTGCAACACACTTATATCCTTGGAAGATTCATGTTGTTTGAGCTGATAGAAGCATTACACTTCCCATTGGAAGTCAATTTTTAACGCCCCCTTCAGCACCAACCAAAATATGATTGTTTTCTTCACTCCTTCAAATTCACTCACTTTAATTCCATTTCATCTTCTCTTCCATAATCTCTTCACAATCCTTCTACAATCTCTCCAAGACTTTTCACATTCACTACAAGCATTCAAGCAACATTCTTACACTCCATAGCAAAAATTCCATCACTCCATCAACTGAGTAGAGGAAGTGTAGAACAACACCATTGCAGTAGAGGATTGAGTTCCTCTCATTTTCTCGCCCATTAGCCTTGAGCGCTCTTGGTGGAGGTGGTAATATTTATACTCTTCTCTATTATTTGGTTAAGTAAGCACATTACCATTTTGTAGTGTTTTAGTGTTCTCTTCTTATTTCCTTATTTATCGTATTATTTCTCTATCATTGCAAACTTAGTTGTCCATGGAGATGGAAACACCAAAGCGGGGGTCTCATTAAGGAAAACCCCTATACAACCCCCTAATAATTTTCCTCTTTGTTGGTTTAGGTGGATGTGCTTCATGGTGCTAGCTAGAGAAAAAGATTTGTGTGAGGTCATTCTTGTCACCATAGCGTTAATCTACTTGTTTTATCATATTTGTTTAGATGTTTCTTACTTCATAGTGTTATTTTTTTCCCTTAGAAACCATTAAATATTCCATTAGTTCATTTTATAGTGGTTAGATCTTGTCTTTTTGGTCCTCTATTTGCAGCGAAACCAACGCACCTGAGAGATGCTAGTGCCCCGCACTGTCATCCTAGAACCACACTTTTTTCCTCTAATAGAGAGCTATCTAAGACATAGAGTTGACCCTGAAAATTGACTCACCTAGTCCCCTCTAAAATATTAGGTTTATAGAGCGATCAAAGGACCTTATATTCCTCATCATTCTCATCCTACATTTCCTAACACTCCCTTACGCTGAGGTAAGGTTTATAGCCTTCTACTCTCAACCCTCCATGACCAGGGGCCTTGATGTAGTTGGTCCCCCTCCGTTATAGTTCTGGTGAACCTGACATGAACCGTTTTGGTTCCATTTTTCTATACTGAAAGTTCATTTTCTTGTATCCTAGGAGAATTGTACGTGTGAGTGTTGTGAGGCTTCCACCTCACAACTCAACTTGCAACCCTCAGTAGGTGTAGTTGGAAGGTTCCAAACATGTTGAATAATGGAACTATAATTGGTTCACTACCTTACATTATAACCTTTAGGAGGTTGTGTGGAAGTATCATTTAGTGTGCATGATGGCCTCTTTCTTACATCAACCTATTCCCTCTATGTAGCCCGTGAGTAGTGGTACTAGTATAAACTTCACTTCACAGGACCTATCGATGGGATTTAACAAAGAACCATCTCCTCTCTACATTCTTGTGAGGATAAATATAAACATCATAGTAGGTGTTCTCATTGATCCAACATCTCAAGTGAATATCATAACTGAGGATCTCAAGCTAATCAACTTCCTACATAAGGATGGATACGAGGTACTTGTGAGTGTCATTCACACACACCAAAAACTTTTTGTACCCCCTATAAGTAGTATTGTCCAATCACTTCTAATCGGACCTAAGTTTGTAAACCTTATGCTTAACATTATCCTGGGGTTTGAACACTTTAGAGTGAAGTTGGGTATCCCTTGGCTGGTAGCTATGAATACAGTTCCCTCACTTGTGCATAAGTGTATGAAATTCACTCATGAGGATTCTATGCATGTGATCCACAACACTTGCTATAGACCACCAATTTCTCATGGTAGTTACTCCTTATATTACTTTTGTCCTGCACCTATTGGTCCTCTCCCACCCAGGAAGGACCTCTTATATTGCACATATCAAAATTACAAGAAATGGTGTTCCAGGTCGAAAGTGAGATACCTCCTTTTCCTTTTTTTTTTCACATAGGGCTTGCCTGAAAGCTGATAGTGATGTCACCAAGGAATGTAGAAGGGAAGAAGAGAAGAAGTCTTGAGATCCTCCTTCTTCCTCTTTCGTTTTTTAGCCCGATGCTTCTTCTCACTCTTTCATGGTACCATCTATGTCTGCCTCATGTTCATGAGAGAATATTTTGGTGCCCACTTGGTGAAGCTCCAAGTGTCCTGCATTCGAGCTTCATGTCCTATCCATGGAACCTAGGCCCATTCAATATGGTAGGAAAAAATCCCCCCATGGGGAATCCTTTGCATCCTAGCCTACATGACCTCCTACTACCCCTACTTCTAAAGAAGTGAATGGGAAGAGGCCCGCCACTGAGGCATTGGAGCCTACTCCCCCAACTATTTCTAGTCCTATCCCTCCTACTTTCATGTAAGATTTTGTCCCTCCATTGGAAAAAAATATGGAGGACACTCCTATTGTTGAGAAAGAGCCTTCCATTCCTTCGCAACCTCTGACCTCTAGTCAAAGAGTCACAAGAGCTACCTTGTGTGTGAGCACAAGCATTGAAAAAAGGCTTTGTTAGCTGAGAAGGTCACCTCAAGGAGGAAGGAAGAGGATATGCCTGCCCCTATATCAGGGTCTTCTATGACATCCTCCTGTCTCATCCCCTCTATTTCCAATCAAACCAGATCTATATCACTTCTGACTTCCACTACGAGTAAAAATGCATCTAGAAAGGTGTAGGTGTTCATCACTCCTTCAATGGAGCCTCCCTTGTTGACATCCATTTTGGATGTCCTTCCTTTCTTGAAGATGGTAGATATGACTAACACCTTAGTCATATTTGTCCTCCTCTTCCCCTATCTTTCTTTCCTCATCTTTGGGAAGTTCGTCTCCCCTGATGAAGCAAAAGGTAGAGGTTGGTCCTTCTAACAATGGATGATGTAAGAGGTTCCGACCTTCTCCAAGAGGTGGCCCCACATTAAATTATTTTTTCCTAGTAATATAACCAATCTTGGCCTCCCCTCAGTTCATCACCACTCCCAAGTTTCTTTGATAACTTAGCAGAAAACCTTAGGCACAATATCCTTCGTCCATCGAGGTGAAACATGGCACTCTCGTTAAGTGCATATTTAACTTGATGGATGAGGTTCCAACAGTGTCAATGATCTTCATGAAGTTTTTGGCATTAGACCCACAAGAGTGGAGTGATGGAGACCTTGGAGGTCATTATTCCTTAGCCCTTGCTATGGGAGGATCGAAAGCTCCTCCCCTTAACATTCCACCACTACTAGCTCGTCCTCCTTCCCCCTATGATGATCTAGAGTGGGAAGTTGAAAACCTCTTGGTTGATCAGCATTAGGGGGAGACCTCTTCTTTATCTTTAGATTAGATGTGTGTGTGTGTTGTGATGTGCTTCCCCCATGATTGTGTTGTGTGTTCCTAGATGACCCTCGTCACCCCTATTGGTGCTTGATATAGGCATGGTGTTTGTGTTGTGAAACTTCTTCTATTCATATCATCATCCTTCCATGTTTGTGATTAACTTTCAGAAAATTGGGGACGATGCAAAGCATTGGGAGAATTTAGGTTTCCCTCCCATGCTGACCCAATTTTTTCTTTTTACTTTGTCTTCTCGTGCATTCTTCACATGGCCTAATATAGTAGGGGGTTGATGATAGTTTATTTATATACTATTATAATATTTATATATATATATATATATTTATGAGCAGCTGTGACCCTGAAATATTAGGCTACACATGTGCCCTTTGTTCGTATTCTCTTCATTTTTCTCTTTACTTTTCTCTCCTCTTTCCTTGATTTATCCCTCTCATGTGTGACAACACTACCTCTACATCACTTTGATCTTCAGAAAATGCATTCATTTCCAATAAATATTTTCTCAAGATTCTTCACACACTTCTTTGTTAGAATTGCATTCTCAACTTGAAACTCTAATGGAACATGTTTCCTTCATCATGGGTTTGTAAAGAAAGGACTTGGAAACCTTCCTCCGAAGCAGGAACAAATTTTATCTTCCCCTCGCATGGGGGCATATTCTTCCTTTCAAATTCCTTGATGAAGTGAAAATCTTTCAAAAGGATTCCTTGATGATGAATCGATTCAAGAAAGAAGACACCATCTTTCGAGCAACGCGTCCCTTAAGTGGATCCTTTCTTTTTACATTGGGTTCCCGAGGGAACCCTTCAAAGGTTTTTTCTATGGCATCTAGCTCAGGGCAGCCCGACTAGACCTATTTCCCATCTTTGCATCTAGCCTGGGGCTGCCCAACTAGACTTACTTTACATCTTTGTGTCTAGCTTGAGGAACACCCGACTAGACCTACTTCACATCTTTACATCTAGATTGGGGGAAACCTAACTAGACCTCGATTTTCAAACAGTGCGTCCCTTGAGTGGACCCCTCTAACTTTAAAAGGGTTCCCATGGGACCCCTTTGAAATTCTTCTAGCCTATTGACAATCTATGTGACTATCCACTTACTTGCTTGTGTGGCCGCTTGCTGACATATTTTATCTGCGAGTAAGAATGTTGCTTCATGGATGCACTCGTGAAGCCACTTTTTGGCTTTGTGAAGTCTTCTTTCCTCAATTTCCCTCATGTGAGAGTTCTTAGGGGATACCTTCCTTGCAAGTCTGTAAGGTAATTTTCTTGGTGTCCTTCATGTGAGAGTTCTTGGATGATACCTTCCTTGCAGGTCCGCGGGCCTATAAGGCACTTTCTTTAGTTTCATATTTCTGTGGACCTATGAATTCCTTTGGATGTCCTACACTCTCAGGTTATCCAAATTACATTTTGTTTCCTTGATAGTTTAGGTATACATTTCTAACCCTATTACCTATTCAATCTAATTTATCAAATCACTCATCAATATTTGTGCTTGCTAAAGTGGGGGAAAAAATGTATAGGAGTGAATTTACACCCCTTACACAAATTCCCCTTTCACCCTTCCTCACTTTAGAAAAACAAATTTGAAGGCTAAATTCTACATAAGCCCGCTACCTTTATTCCACTTGGTTCTTGTTTTGAGCATTGGTAAAGGAATAACTATCAGGGACACTTGCGTGATGTGAAAATGTCTGCGTGACACACTTATGTCCCTAGAAGATTCCTATGGTTGGAGCTTGTAGAAGCGTTACACTTCCCATTGGAAGTTGATTTGTAACACCCCCTTCAATTGATTAACCCAAATATGGTTGTTTTCTTCACTCCTTCAAAATCACTCGCTTTCATTCCATTTCATATTCTCTTCCACAATCTCTTCACAATCCTTCTACAATCTCTCCAAGCCTTCTAGCATTCACTACAAGAATTCAAGCAACATTCTTACACTCCATAGCAGTAATTCCATCACTCCATCAACTCAGTAGAGAAAGTGTAGAACAAAACCATTACAACAGAGGATCAAGTTCCTCTCATTTTCTCCCCCATTAGCCTTGAACACTCTTGGTGGAGGTGGTAATATTTCTACTCCTCTCCTCTATTATTTGGTTGAGTAAGCACATTAATTTTTTGTAGTATTTTAGTGTTCTTTTATTATTTTCTTCTTTATCATTTTATTTCTCTGTCATTGCATACTTGGCTATCCATGGAGATAGAAACACCAAAGAAGGGGTCTAACTAAGGTAGACCCCTATACATATCCCCAAAAAATTTCCTCTTTTGTGTGTGTAGGTGGTTGTGCTTCATGGAGCTAGCTAGTGAACAAGCTTTTGTGTGAGGTCATTCTTGTCACCCTAGCATTAATCTACTTATTTTATCATATCCGTTTATATTTTTCTTACTTCATAGTGTTATTTTGTTCCCTTAGAAACCATTAACTTGGTCGTTAGTTTTTTTTCTAGTGGTTAGACCTTGTATTTTTGGTCCTTTGGCCGTACAAATGCCACCGCACTTGAGAGATTCCAGTACGTTGTGTTGTCCTCCCAAAATTGTGTGTTTTTCCTCTAACAAATAGCTATCTGAGATAGAGTGTTGACCCTAAAAACTTAATCACCTAGTCCCCTCTCAAATCTCGGGTCTACAGAGTGATTGAAGGACCTTATAGTCCTCATCATTCTCATCCTGCATTTCCTAACACTCCCTTAAGCTGAGCTAAGTTAGGGCAGCCTGCGACTTTTAACCCTTAGTGACCTACGACCTTGACATGGTTAGTCCCGCTCCCTTACAACTGGTGCATCTATGAGTTGTTCAATTATCACTTTTCCTCTTATTTATTTTCTATTGACATACTCAATGTCATACTCACTTAAGATCATAACCCACTTAGCTAGTCTTCCTATCAGAGCTACTTTGTTGAGAAGATATTTCAAAGGATCAATTTTAGTAATCAGCTTTATCTTATGATTCAACATGTCATGTCTCAATTTCTATGTTGCAAATACAAACACACTTATTCAATAGGGCTATATTTTAACTCATATCCAACTAGGGTGTGACTAATCTAGTAGATTTCTTGTTCTTTACCATCATTTCCATTATGTGCTAACAATGCCCCCAATGTTGATGTACTTGTTGTCACATACAATATAAAATTTCTTCCATCAATTAGAGGCATAAGAACTAGTGGCGTCAATAGATAATTCTTGATTTGATCAAATGATTCTTAGCACTTATTTGTCCAATTGAAAAGAATTCCTTTGCACAACATATGTTGAAATGGATGAATCTTGTTTGCAAGCTAAGAAATGAACCTACAAATTGATTACAATCTTCCTTGTAATATCCTTAACTGATTGATGTTGGTTGGTGGTGAAATTTCCAAGATAGCTTTTACTTTGGTGGGAAAAACTTCTATCCCTCTATGAGAGATAATACATCCTAAAAAAATTCTTGATTGGACCCCAAAAACACATTTCTTTGGATTTATCCGGAGTTGATATTTTTCAAGTCAAGTGAAAATCTTGTCCAAGACTACTAGGTGACCGCTTTGTTCTAGATATTTTGAGAGAAGTTCATCAACATAATACTCCATGAGTACGTGCATATAATCATGAAAAATAGTATTCATGGCTCTCTAATATATGGCTCCAACATTTTTAAGTCCAAATGGAATTATGTTCCAACAAAAAATCCCCCAAATGATGTGAAGGTTGTCTTTGGTTGATCTTTAGGAGCAATTCTTATCTGGTTATAACCTGAGAATCCATCCATAAGTGATAGCATTTCATACCCAGCAGTAAGGTCTACTATGATGTCAATGTTTGATAAAGGGAAATCATCTTTAAGACAAGATTTGTTGAGATCTCTAAAATTTGTGCACACTTTGATTTGACCATTTGGCTTGGTGACATGAACAATGTTTGATATCCAATCTGCATAATCAAGAGAGAGTATGAATCCAACATCCAAGAGATTTTTTAGCTCCACCTAAACTAGGAGTGCAATCTATGGGTGTATTTTCCTTATATTTTATTTGTATGTCTTATCATTTGGTAACAGTGATAAGTGATGTAGAACCAATTCGAGATCCAATCCAGGCATATCAACATATGACCATGTAAAATTAACTTGACTTTTTGAAAATAATGTTGTGAACTCGAGCTTTTCCTTGGTGGTCAAAGATGTTGCCAGTTGTATGATTCTAGAATTGTCTTGTGTTCCAATGTTCACTTCTTTTGTTTCTTCTATAAGAAATGGTGATATCTTCTAGTCTATAGGGAGAGTGTCCAGTCATCCATCCTTAGGCACCTCATAGAGGTTTTTACCTTTGAATACATCCTTTAGTTTTAGTTTTTCACGGTCAGCAAGCGCCTTTTAGTTTTCACTTGAAGACCTATTATTTTTATTTTTACTTTTTTCATTTTCACTTTTGAAACTAGAGGATAGGACAACCTCACCAAAGTATGCTACATAATGAGTTCTATGGAAAATCCAACCTTATGATCACTATTTGGTATTCCTTCACAAAGTCCCATGAACTAAACAATTGCTTCATTGTTCTCGAATGTCTCTAAACTTGATGGTCCTTGTTGATCCCAATCTATGAGTTGCGTGTAAATAAGGGTTACGTCATCATTAGTATTGTCAAGGTTCACGGTGTAGGAGGATAGGATTAAGATAGAAGTAGAGCCATCAAGTTCCTAGGAAGTGGAATAAATAGTTTCCTAGAAGTGTTTGATCCACTCATCTTTTTTCAAAGGGATCTTTGGATGAGGATTCAGTGGGTTTTGTGGAGAATCAATTGTAAGAATTTGTAAAAAAAATTCTTCAAGGCAAGGCTCAATTTTTTTTCCAAATAGTTTATCAAGGTCCATGTCAGTAGTCGAGAATAGGGAATCACATTCATATTCATTGGAATTGACATCAAAGTCCCAAGATTCCTTGGATGTCTTGATCTCATCTGAAATATTAACGCCCGCACTCAAAGATAATTTGATACCCCAAATAGTCATTGTTACTGGTACAAACCCCAACCCTTAGTGTTTTAGTAGTGTTACTAATATTTAGCTACCAACTAAATTAGTAAATTTTTATTAGGCATTTATTAAACTGGGTAAGAAATTTTTGACACTTGATAAAATCAGATAAGAAAACCAGACATTCAAAGATTATCAGGTTCTGAAGCTAAACTATTTTTTATAGTTCTTGTTTCTACTATATTGTTTCTATTATTCATGATTACAAAACATATTCCTCAAAAAATTATTTTAGTTGTTTCATATTTTGTAGGTGATTCACAGATGAAAAGTACATAAGCCATTACATGATATGAAATAACTGATATATTAAAAAGCAATGTTTTTGAAGTCCCACACAAGCCATGGGAGTTGTTGTTAATTAGGTTTGCACCCAGCTAAACATGAAGGTTCAAAAACCTATTGAAACATGGAAACTTTCTCGAGTTGTGGGTAAATCATTGTGAGAACGAATCTCTAGAGGTCGGCTTCCTCGTTGATGAATCACCTACTATAATGTCTTGTAGAAGAACGAGTTAGAGAAAGAAATAGTAATTCAAATCCTATAGCCTATGATGATTAACCAACATTAGAGAGATTCAGATAATTAACTCACTCACAACACCTTTTAAAACTTAACTATCACAAATTCATAATGCATCTGACTCAATAGTAATTTGTGCAAAGGCTTGAAATGAACACAAGGCACAACCTGACTCAAATACAGCTCTTGTAAAACACCCTCTAACAATGAGACATGAAAAGGATCCACTAATCGAATCACAAAACACATTCAATCATCATTGTAAAGCATATAACAAGAAATAAGGAAGGAGATTTATGTTGTGTTATTAAAATGAAGGAGTGATAGCTCTCAAAATTTGAGTACAAAAGGAGTTTACAAGCTCTCTCAATATGTGTAAGAGAAAGAAATTGATATCTTGAACCCCTGAGAAATTAGAATTCCTCAAATTTATAGACATTATGTGACCTAAACAATGCAAAGATAGAAAAAAAAGGCCCACTCCTCCAAAAAAGCAACCCATTCTACATTTTCGAGCTCAGAAAAAAAGGCCCAAAATATGACACCAAGCAGCTCCAAAAATCTCCAAAAAGGTGGGAATTCATCACCTCCAAAGGATCCATCCAGAAAAGCCTCTAAATTAGGAACAACTTGGCTGGAAACTAAAAATGTGAACTTTGTTTTTCTCTCCCCTCTCCAATTCGCCTAGAAAAATCAAACTAAAAATATTGGCCACCTTTTCTATGCTTTTCTTAAAACTACTTAAAATAGAAATAAATCAAAGCAATTTATAAAAACATTGCTTTTATCTTTTCTTTACAATATTTGCAGTTTTAAAATATAAATAATCCTATCTCCATCTTAATCTTATGATTTTTTGCAACTCAAGATTTATGGGAAATCTCTGCAAAAAATAATCATATCAATGCCTATTACAAATGATTTTTCTTCAAAAATCATAAAAATATTGGATGAATATCTATTAATGATTTCTATAAAATTAGTAAAAATGATAATATCTAAGACCAAAGACATTTATTTTTTCCTAAGGCATAGACATTAATTAAATAAAATACCCTAAGGTATTTAGACTTTGAAACACAAATTAAATGCCTAACCTAAAAGACTGAGGCAAATCATAATGAAATGAAAACCCTAAAAAGTTTGGTCTAAGCAACATAAAGATTTCACCACCATGGAAATGGACTTAGGGAATTATATTTCAAAACATTTATGAAAATACCTAAGTTGACTTAGGGTTACAAAAGAAACCCTAAGAACAAAACAAAGGAACCCTATGATTTCATATTTCATTTTTCCTCTTGGCCAACTGGGAAGCAAGGCTCTACAAGCCACCATGGGAATTAGGGTTTGGAGCTTTGACACCTCCATTTAAGCTCAATCTTGCAATCTTCAGTTGATTCTCCATTGGAAATCACTGGTAAGTCACTCTATATGCATTTTATTGCCTTTGTTGTCTCATTTGACGAAGAAAAATAGCCTTCAGGCCACTGACTTTGACTGTATTTGATGCATTTGTGGTGTTTTCTTCTATCGATGCTATTCGCCATGAGGTGTGGCTTCCATGAGGAACTTTATGCAAGAATTCTAGAAACCTTGGTTGTGGCTTGTGATGAACTCCTCCATAGATTAGGGAAAGGTGGGCTCTGATTTATGCTTCTAAAAGCATTTCCCTCTTAAATAAAAGATATTCAAGCTTTTCCTTTACAAAAATATGGAGATTTGTGAATTTCTGGGTTCGGCCATTGTTCTAGCCATGACCATGCTTGTATATTCTTCTTCTATTCTACAAAAATATTCACTTGGGCTTGACCCATGATGTAAATGTAAACCATTTTTTTAATGAAAATACTTTTAGATACAATATATTCATTTTTGTGGGCTTCTAAAATAGATTGTGGCCATGGCCTATAGCTTTCATTCTGCCATTTTTGAAGAGCTCAAGAGCTCAAAACTTTGCATTTTCATGGTATTTTAATTTTGAACTCGAAACCCCAAGTGGGTTTTCTTGAAATGGAAGAAATACCTCTTCTCAGGTCATGACCATGAGAGTGTGTATTAGGGTTTCGATGCGTTTTTATCTTTTCATACTTATTTTGGACATACACCATTGGTAACATGCTCGAAATACTTGATTCACATAGTTTCTTGTGTTTAGAATATAATACCATAAACGGGTATTTGCATTTTTGAAATAAAAATACTCCCAAGTCGCGGCCATGAGAGTTCAGTTAAGCACATTCACCAACTAATTATGAACTCAAAAAACCTTCACTGCTACATTTTTGTGCTTCTTCATATAAAAAATTATGGATTTTAGGCATTTTATTTGTCTTCATAATAAAACTATAACATATATCATTTTTCTAAAAAGACAAGAATGATTCACCTCCTTCAAGCTCGAACTATAGCTTTACCTACTTGCAGATCTTTACACATTTGAATATTTCAGAAAAATAAATTCTAGCTCCTTTTTTTCTTTGAGAAATGTAATGTGATCTTTGTAACAAAATGATATGTTCCTATAGCAAAATATTGTTTGTTGCACTCCACTTGTAGTTGATGCTTGAAAAAACTACAGTTTACTGTACTCTTCAACCATTTTTATTTTCCAAACAACAAGTATTGAAATTAAACTCTGTTTCATCCATAAAATATTCTGAGAAATAATATTATGATAAAATTGTTCTGAAACTACTCAAACTACAATTATAATTGATGACATTGCAAAAAATGCATTATGTATTCCTATTCACTATCACATTTCATGACACTGCACTTTGAGCAATTGATCACCTATGATTTTCAATTCATTACACGTTGAATTGATTGTCCTAGATGGTCACTTGTTTGAGCTCTTATGGTGATTAAATGTACTCTTTCAAATGTATATCTCTTTGAGCAAAATTTTACCTGTTTTCTTTTCTGAAACTCCTTTATGAAATGTTGAGGAACAACATGTCAGGTCTCAACCCTTGTGGGAGCCCATTTTACACGTCATGCTTTATGATATTCAAAACAAAATAGCAGCATGAATTTTTCTATACTTGCACAAGAAAAAAATAGGGTTAGATTTTAAAACAATAATTACTAGGTTTCTCATGATGTTTCCTCTGGATTCACTTTCACTCATCTTTTCTTTGTTGATTTCAATGAATCAAAAGTAGTATTCTAGATTATTGTTGGTAGATCATTTAGAGAGGTGTATAGTTCGAGCTCTAACAAAATTTTCATCACTTGTAGGTTGACTTGGAGCATGAAAGTAAGTAAGGAAGGGTGCACCACTCTGAAGGAAACTCAAAACCACCATCAGGCAATGATGACTATGCTCCCTTTTACATGTTATTTCTTCCTTCTATATTTTGTAGTGTAGCATACTCCTTTTGATTCATTGTTTCAGCTATTCCCATGACTTGTGTGGGATTCTTGGTTCTTATTTTATCAAATGAATACAAAACAACATTTGTGAAATACTTTTTTAATTATGTATTCCCTTTTTGTTAACAATGTATGAAACATTGTGATTGAATATCAAAATGAAAGAATTTCTTTTCTAAATTTCAATCAATACTTAATGTTGTATACAATAATCAACAAACTAAAACACATTGCATTTAAAAAATTAAACATTTAAATGTATGCAATGGTCAAAGCACTTGTAGAGATAAAATGAAAACTCTTCACCTTAATCAATCAACTCTACCAATTTGAGTTGTGGTGAAAATTTGACAGCACTCTTGGTGACCTTTGCTAGATGCTTGCTTGTTCAGCATTAGGCCAATTTCCTTATGTAGATCCATTGGGAATGGAGTCAATTCTTCCCCTCCATAACTCAAAAATTCTAAAACTAAAACAACACTCCTCCAAACATAAACAAAGGATAAAACAAAACAACTCAAAAGCAAACAACCAAGCCTTGATGGCCAAAAAACCATGTGCTAAAATACTTATGAAAAATGAAATAACTGAAAGAAAATTTCTCCAAGAACTTATTAACAACAACTACTCTTCGATAGTATATGTAGCACCCTTCCTTTTTTCTCTTTTGATCGGACAATGTTCTACTCTGTTATGTTTTATTTTCTGTTAGTATCTTGACTATGATAGACTATGATGCTATGTTATTATTTGATCGCCAACTTTGGAGTGATGTGGATTTTATATTATGATGTGATGGTACCTTATTTTGATGCTATCATTATGACATGCTTTTGATTAGCATAACAATTATTTGAATTAATATTGTTATATGCTCTTGAGTATATTATTGATGTTAGATTCGTTAGTTTTGTGACATTGTATCAGTGAAGGGGATGAAATATCACCACTTGCTTGTGAGTGCCCTGTGATTCTTCGATTTTGTCTTCACAGTGTGTTTTATTATGATATATATGCATGTTCGATATATTCTTGGTTTGCAGGTTTGTAGGTACAGGACATCGACTCCACCTGGCTTCATAGGTTTGAGTGTGTCCAATGCCCAACAGTATTCTTGATTGGGAGATAGTAGCTAGGTTTCCTGTGTCAAGCCACCACCCTAGTCATAGTGTGTCATTGGTTTTAGCTGGATTTGTTTGTTATAATGTTGTTCAATATTTCCTTGATATTATTTATGTTGCAAAGTTTGTAAAAGAAAAATAAACGATTTAAATATTTTAGTTGATTATTTAATTAATCTGGTTTATTATGTTAGAAGATTTTAATTTAATTAATTAATTAATTTAATCTAATTGGTAAAATAATTTAATCTTAGGATTATATTTATTTTATTAATTAATTAAATTAGTTGAATTAAGTTTAGAAATTATTAAAATGTTTTAATTTTTGGAAATCTCTTAGAGGATTTCATGTAATTTGATTGTAAAAGATATTTTGTTTTCAACATGTGTTTGGAAAATTAATGATGGTTTTTGGGAAAAATATATTCACAAAGAAATTAATGGTTGTAACTATGTGAGGTGAGAAGCTTCTTCACAGAAGAGAGGAGAGGATATTTTGTGGGGAAAGTTTGTTTAAAATATAGTTTTTTTCATTGCATTTGGGTTGTTTAAATTTTGGGGAAAAATACAGTCTTGGAAAATTTATTTGTGTTCTAGAACTTTTTTTGTTTCTAGAGGAAGCTCGCGTTGATCTGGAAGAATCTTGGTTCTGTGGAAGAGGCTCTATGTCAAATCACATCCTCTCAAGCATTGGATTTCAAGTTCCTCTATTATTCTAGTTAATTTCATTATGGAAAAGTTTCTTAGATTTAATTACTGTCAGGGAAAATATTACATGTGCAAATTATAAAGCTTTTGAGTTTTGCTAAAATTGAATATGTCGTATTTGAGACTTTCCATGAATTTTTTTGTTGAAATGAAATCCTCTGTAGAATGAAATCCTCTGTAGAATGAAATATTTTATAGAATTTTTTTTAAAGTTTAATGGGGTTGTTGTAAAAAATGAAGAACCCAGAAGAAAGCATCGAGGATCTAGAAAATTCTCTGTTGGGAAGAAATTAAACTCTCTATAGAAATTCTTCTGTAGAAATAAACCTCTCAAGAAATTTGGGTAAATTTTTTTTGTAGAGAAATATTGCTTCAATTTACTATTGGATTTGTTTCAGTAGAAAAAGATTACTTCCTATTAAATTGGTTTGTCTGAAGAAAATTTAGAAAAAACCCTGTGTTGAAAATTGCTCATCTCAGTAAAATTTGGGTATTTTCTTGTAGATGGCCATTTTTGAAAATCATATGCCCACTTCGAGAAATTGTTTTGAATTCTTTATATATATATTTTATATACATATATGAATATATATATTGCTATATATACATACATATATGAATATATATTACTATATATACAGACATATATATGTTGCTATATATATGTATATATATACAAAATGTATATATATATATATTTATTTTCTTATGTATAAGGAATTCAATAATGAAACAACTGTATTGAAGAATTTGTATTTCTCTTTTTGTACGACAATCTATCTTCTATCATTGGGAATTTATTTATTTTGGGGGATTTTATTTCTAATGAAATTTATTTGGGGGAGGCTGTGTGGAGGTACTACCCCCACCACCACCCCCACAAGGGGACGATGTTTTCGAGGTAATACCTCCACAACCCCTCACACTCATGGCCGCACCACTTGGGATGGGCGTTCGGTTGTGTAACACAACCGCCCCTCCTAGTGAATAATGCTTGCCTTATTAATGTGAACTGTCATTGTGATATCGTTTGCCTATTATAAATTTCGTTTCGATTTTTTATTTTTACAGATTAATATTTAATAATATATATATAATGTTTGTATATATATATTAAATATGTATATAATTTGGTTTTAAAAAAAGGTATTTTTGTTTAAATAATTTTATTATATACAATGTATATACATTGGTATATATATAATTATATATATATATATATATGTATATATATATGTGGTTATGTATATATTCAATGTGTATATATTTTAAATATATATATTTAATGATTTTTTTAATAGGTGCATGCAACATATGCACAATTAGAAGAATTTTAAAGTAATGTATTTAAATAGAAGAAATAAATATTTTTATTTTAAAGTAATTAAGGAAATTGAAGTATTAGATAGATTGATTTTCCTTCTCTATCATAAAGGGGGTTTTATTTAATTAATTAATTTGGGCAATAAATTTATTGTAAATCATTGAAGGGGAAATTGGATTTAGGATATCTGAAGTGTAGTTTTATTTCCTGTTTTATTGCCTTTTGTATGTAATTTCATCTATTCTCATTTTAGGGGAAATTGTTTAGAAACGTTAATAAGACTTCCAGATGTGGTGTTTTAGTTGGGAGATGTGGTGTTTTAGTTGGGGGTTGTTGTATTTTATTGTCATCCCTTTTGATTTCCCTTGGGTAGTGTGTATAGTCATTTTTAGTGAATCACCCGGTACCACAAACGGGGATGTGTTGCCTCCTATGATGGAGTGGAATTTGTTATGTGTTTCCTCCTATGTTTCAAGTGGAATTTTTTATGTGTTGCCTCCTATGTTTGGAGTGAATTTTTTTATGTGTTGCCTCCTATGTTTGGAGTGGAATTTTTTATCTAGTTTTGTGCACTATGTTACCCTTGGGTGTTGGTTTTGATCTATGTTTTTTCAGTAGGAGAGTGGATTTCGTTAGGGGCCATAGCCCTAAAGAGGTAAAATAGGTAACCTATCGAAAGAAGTTAATCAAGTGAAAACATTAATCTAAAGTAATTAGGTGATTGGGTAGTAACTCATAGTAATTCAAAAAATATAGCCTCACTCATGGAATCAAGTGCTTGTTTGGGCTTGGGATGAGTGGAAAGGCCTGGAATGGTGAAGGTCATTCGCCTTGTCTCCTCAAAAGGTAAGTTGATCTAGCATGAGTGAGAATGGGGGCCAAGGATTGGTTGAGGTTGATAGGGTTTAACCAGTTAGGAGGTCGGTAACCTATGAAGATCCGCATTGGGTAACCCATGTCGAGCTGGTGTGATGAAACTCTTCCTACAACAATGATTTGTGTGTATGGTTGAGTTCACATACTTTATTATTATAACTTTGGAAGCAATGTAACCAATGTTTTAGTGTTGTAATTGTGATTGATTAAGTTTAGTTATGTGTTAGCCTGTGTCTAGAGGTAGTCGGTCTTGTCTAGGAATCCTTGTTACTATCTCCTAGCATGGGGGGTGGGCCTTTGGGTATCACTTGGTTGGGAGGAACGTGTAACTTATTCTGTTGGGTTCCCTTCTTTTTTTTGTGATGGCAACATCTTCTAGTTGGAGAGCTCATGGATACTTGTTGATATATTCCTTTCATTTTATGTACTATATTATATTGACACTTGTATTTACATTGCTCCCCAATTGTGTTTGAGGAGGACTCATATAATTTTTAACTCTTATATATGATCTTCCTCATACTGGGAATGAGTATTGTAAACAATATTTTAAATAAAAGTAATCCATGGAATTTTATGTATTTCTATCTTATGCGATGTTTAATGCTTTGAATGTATGTACTTTAAAATCATAAGTAATTAATTATATGCTATGAATGAGTTAATGTTTATGTTATGGGATACAAATGTAACCTTAGTCATGTGCCTTAGAGGATGTTTGTGATAGTGTAGTGCACCTTTCATGTTATTATTGCCCTTTAAAAGAGAAAAAAATTGTATGCTTTCGTAGTTGTTTCGACTTCCTATAGGGTTATGTGGCAGGGCATTACACATGGTATTAGAGCCCAGGTTTAAACACTAGGTTCTCTGGAATAATGATGAACCCATTAGATTTTAGTTGTGTAGGTTTTAAGTGTGTACCTTGTCTAATACCTTGGTGTGTCTTTGTAGGATCATTCCACCCAAATGAGGTCAAGGTTGTGGCTGTGTAGGCGGTCATGGAGGTAGTCATCACAATTCACCTCCTCATGTTCCCCATAATTCTAATCGTGAGGAGCATCAGGTGTCTCAGAATTCCCAAGGAGGTGGATATTAGCATCAAGATGCTCCAGGAATCGAGGGTGCATAGTTGTGCAAGCTATTAGAGGAGGAACTGGCTCACCTTGGGCTGAGATAGGGAAGAGATCAGGTTAATGTTGGTGAGAGAGAGGTACTAGTTCAGTCAAAGGCAGTCATAGTCATAGACATGAGGGATTTTCTTAGAGAACATCTACCCACCTTTGATGGATCTAGCTGTGGTCTTGAGGCTGAGACCTGGTTGATTGAGGTAAAGTGATGCTTTGTGATGCACCCCTATGGTAGCAATACCAAAGATAGGTGTGCAATCATTCATTTTAGAGGATTTTATTATACTTGGTGGAGGTTAGAGGTGCAAAATCTCTGAATCAATATTAATTCTATTTTTTGGGACATGTTTCTTGAGAGGTTCAGAGCTCGTTTTCTTTTTTATCACTAGCGGTAGCGCCAAGGTGATGAGTTCCATGCCTTGCGCCAATTGGTGATGTTGGTGGAGTAGTATGAGCATCATTTTTACGAGCTCAAACAGTTTGTTGGCATTGGAGATGATGAGGGAATGCTTGTCCAGCATTTTTTTAGGGGCTTAAATGCTCGCATCAGTGGTGGTGGATGGGTTTTCAAACCCAAGACCATGGAGATGGCGATGGATAAGGTGAGGCTTCTTGAGGAGAACTTAGTGATGGATTTGGGTGGCCATACAGGAGTGCGGATTGGCAGTGTATCAGTCGTGGGGCCTAGTGCTCATAGTGGATAGGCTAAGGGCGTTGGACCACATAGGACTCAATAGGTTCCAAATTAGAGTGGACACTATTAGAGTGCACAAGGGAAACATAAGGATTCACAATCTCATCATGATGATGACAGTTCTCAAAGTAGGAAGAATCGAAACTGGTGATGTAATAAGCACAACCATTAGGAGTAGCTGACCTAGAGTTCTTAGTCTACAACTAATTGGAGTAGTGTACAATAATCCTCTGCACCTCTAGGTGATAAGTTTTTTGGATGTAACATAGGGTGTTACTCTTGCATTCAACAAGGCTACATTGCTTGGCATTGTCCGCAAAGGAACACTACTAGTTTTAGACAGGGGCCAAAAGTTTCTAAGCTGACTATAGGTGATGTAGGTAGGTCACACAAAGCATTTACTATGGTTGATAACCGCTAGGTTGGGTATCAGGGTATAGTTGTTGAGGCTTCTAGTATTGGACGAGAATCATAGGATACTCACTCTCAAGGGTCGATATATTGAGAAGGTGAGGATTCAGTGGAATCCTAGGGATGATACTTCTACCACCTAAGAGGATGTTATTAGGATGAGGGAGCTTTATCCCTATTTTTTTGTAGGCTTCTAGAAGTCATCTTGACCCTAGGTTGGGAGGATGTAGCACCCCTCCATTTTTCTCTTTTGATTGGACAGTGTTCTACTCTGTTATGCTTTGTTTTCCATTAGTACCTTGCCTATGATAGACTATGATACTTTGTTACTAACTTTGGAGTGATGGGGATTTTATATTATTATTTGATGGTACCTTATTTTGATTTCATCATTATGACATGCTTTTGATTAGTATAATGATTATTTGAATTAATATTTTTATATGATCTTGAGTAGATTATTGATGTTAGATTCTTCAGTTTTGTGGCATTGTATTGGTGAAGGGGATGGAATTACACCACTCACTTGCGAACTCCCTGTGATTATGTGATTCTCTTTTCATGGTGTTTTTTATTATGATATATATGCATGTTCGATATATGCTTGGTTTGTAGGTATAGGACATCGACTCCACCTAGCTTCACAGGTTTGGGCATGTTCAATGCCTAATGGTATTGTTGATTGGGAGATAGTAGATAGGTTTTATGTGTCAAGTCACCACTCTAGTCCTAGTGTGTCATCGGTTTTAGTTGGTTTTATTTGTTATAATTTTGTTCAATCTTGCATTGATATTATTTATGTTGCAAAGTTTGTAAAAGAAAAATAAATGATTTAAATATTTAATTTTATTATTTAATTAATCTGGTTTATTATGTTAGAAGATTATAATTTAATTAATTAATTAATTTAATCTATTTGGTAGAATAATTTAATCTTAGGATTATATTTATTTTATTAATTAATTAAAT
Organism: Sequoiadendron giganteum; assembly: GCA_007115665.2. NCBI lineage: Eukaryota > Viridiplantae > Streptophyta > Pinopsida > Cupressales > Cupressaceae > Sequoiadendron > Sequoiadendron giganteum. The sequence goes on from CM021104.1 coordinate 377,891,075, forward strand.
TAGTTGAGTTAAGTTTAAATTAGAAATGCTAAGTATTTAGGAAATTATTAAAATGTTTTAATTTTTGGAAATATCTTGAGGATTTGGTGCAATTTGATTTTAAAAGATATTTTTCTTTCAACATGTGTTTGAAAAATTAATGATGGTTGTTGGGAAAAATATATTCATGGAGAAATTAATGGTTGTAACTATGTGAGGTGATAAAGATTCTTCAGGAAAGAGAGGAGAGGAATTTTGTAGGGAAAGCTTGTTTGAAATTTAGTTTTTGTCATTGCATTTGGGTTGTTGAAATTTTGGGGAAAAATACAATCTCGGGAAAGTTCTTTGTGTTCTAGAATTTTGTTTGTTTTTGGAGAAGCTCGGGTTGATCTAGAAGAATCTTGGTTCTATGGAAGAGGCTCTATGTCTGATCACATCCTCTCAAGCATTGGATTTTAGGTTCCTTTATTATTCTAGTTAATTTCAGTATGGAAAAGTTTCTTAGATTTAATTACTATCTAGGAAAATATTTCCTGTGCAAATTATAAAGCTTTTGAGTTTTGTTAAAATTGAATATGTTATATTTGAGACTTTCCGTGAAATTTTTTGTTGAAATGAAATCCTTTGTAGAATGAAATATTCTATACAAAATTTTGCAAGTTTAGTTTGGATTGTTGTAAACAATGAAGAACCTAGAAGAAAGCATTGGGGATCTAGAAAATTCTCTGTTGGGAAGAAATTAAACTCTCTATAGAAATTCTTCTATAGAAATAAACCTCTCAGGAAATTTGGGTAAAAGTTTTATGAAGAGAAATATTGCTCCAATTTACTATTGGATTTGTTTCAATAGAAAATGATTACTTCCTATTAAATTGGTTTGTCTGAAGAAAATTTAGAAAAACCCCTGTGTTGAAAATTGCTTCTCTCTGTAAAATTTGGGTATTCTCCTGTAGATGGCCATTTTTGAAAATCATATGCCCAATTAGAGAAATTGTTTTGAATTCTTTATATATATTTTATATACATATGCATATATATACAATATATATATATGTATATTTATTTATAAGGAATTCAATAATGAAATGACTGTATTGAAGAATTTGTATTGCTCTTTCCGTACGACAATCTATCTTCTGTCGTTGGGAATTTATTTCTAATGATTTTTTTTGGGGGGAAGGTGTGTGGAGGTAATACCCCCACCGCCACCCCCACAAGGGGAAAAATTTGTGGTGGTAATACCTCCACAACCCCTCACACTCCTCATGGCCACACCACTTGGGATGGGGGTTTGGTTGTGTAACACAACCGCCTCTCCCAATGAATAAAGCTTGGCCTATAAATGTGAATTGTCATTGTGATATCTTCTACCTCTTATAAATTTCATTTCAATTTTTATTTTTACGGATTAATATTTAATAAAATATATATAATGTTTGTATATATATATATGTAGTAATATATATTTATATATATATAATTTGGTTTTAAAAATTTAAAAAAAATGTTTAGATAATTTTATTATATATGATGTATATACATTGGTATATATATATATATGGTTAAGTATATACTCAATATGTATATATTTAATGATTTTATTTAATAGGTGCATGCAACATATGCATAGTTAGAAGAATTTTGAAGTAATATATTTAACTAGAAGAAGCAAATATTTTTATTTAAAAGTAATTGAAGAAATTGAAGTATTAGATATATTGGTTTTCCTTCTCTGTTGTAAAGAGGATTTTATTTAATTAATTTATTTGGGTAATTTATTGTAAATCACTAAAGGGGAAATTGTATTTAGGATATCTGAAGTGTAGTTTTATTTCCTTTTTTATTGCCTTTTGTATGTAATTTATTTTATTCTCATTTTAGGGGAAATTGTTTAGAAACGTTAATAAGACTTCCAAGTGTGGTGTTTTAGTTGGGGGTTGTATTTTATTGTCATCCCTTTTGATTTCCCTTGGGTAGTGCATATAGTCATTTTTAGTGAATCACCTAGTACCATGAACGGGGATGTGTTGCCTCCTATGATGGAGTGGAATTTGTTATGTGTTGCCTCCTATGATTGGAGTGGATTTTGTTATGTGTTGCCTCCTATGTTTGGAGTGTAATGTTTTATGTCTTGTTTCCTATATTTGGAGTGGAATTTTTTATCTAGTTTTGTGCACTATATTACCCTTGGGTGTTTGTTTTAATCTGTGTGTTGTCCATAGGAGAGTGGATTTCATTAGGGGCCATAGCCCTAAAGAGGTAAACTAGGTAACCTATCGAAAGAAGTTAATCAAGTGAAAACATTAATCTAAAGTAATTAGGGGATTGGGTAGTAACTCATACTAATTCAGGTAAGAAAGCCTCACTCATGGACTCAAGTTCTTGTTTGGGTTTGGGATGAGTGGGAAGGCTTGAAATGGCAAAGGTCATATGCCTTGTCCCCTCGAAAGGTAAGTTCATCCTACATGAGTGAGAATGGGAGCCGAGGATCGATTGAGGTTGCTAGGGTTTAACCAATTAGGGGGTCAATAACCTATGAATATCCACATTAGGTAACCCATGTTGAGTTGGTGTGATGACACTCTTCCTATGACATTGGCTTGTATGTATGTTTCAGTTGACATACTCGATTATTATAACTCTGGAAGCAATGTAACCAACGTTTTACTGTTGTACTTGTGATTGATTAAGTTCAGTTATGTGCTAGCCTATGTCTAGAGGTAGTTGGTCTTGTCTAGGAATCCTTTGTTACTATCTCCTAGCACAAGGGGTGGGCCTTCAGGTACCACTTGGTTGGGAGGAATGTGCACCTTACTCTATTGGGTTCTCTTCTATTCATGATGGCAAGATCTTCCAGATGGAGACCTCATGGATACCATTTGATATATTCCTTTCATTTTATGTAGTATATCAGATTGACACTTGTATTTATTTTACTCCTCAATTATGTTCGAGGAGGACTCATGTAATTTGTAACTCTTATATATGATCTTCCTCATTCTGGGAATGAGTATTGTAAACAATATTTTAAATAAATATAGTCCATGGAATTTTATGTATTTCTATCTTATGCGATGTTTAATGCTTTGAATTTATGTACTTTAAATTCATAAGTAATTAATTATATGCTATGAATGAGTTAATGTTTATGCTATGGGATTCAGATGTAACCTTATCGTGTGCCTTAGAGGATGTTTATGATAGTGTAGTGCATCTTTCATGTTATTATTGCACTTTAAAAAAGAAAAAAATTGTATGCTTTCGTAGTTGTTGTAACTTCCTCTAGGGTTACATGGCAGGGCATTACAGTTTAAGGTAGAACTTCAAACCTCAAAAGCTATACATTAAATGGATCCCATTGATAGGGATTGAAAGCACTTCTCCACTTAACTTAGACATCTGGAATGAACTATGCTTTTTTGCATTCTGTAATCACATACGACCCATCCCACATGGCATCAAATTTAGAATGCCTTCCAGGCTTACTCTTGTATTCATCCCATTTGAGAACAAAATTCTCTAGCAATGAATTCTCTGAACCTTGCTCTTCTATCAAAAGAGATCTTCATCTGAATTTGATGAATTTCAAGCTTCTTCCATGCCTCCTTTTTTTCTTCTTCCAATTTCATTAGTTGTGTGAGTCTAACCTCCATGGGCTACTCCTCTAAGAGGTCAAGCTCTTTGATAAATTTTAAAGTAGGTGACTCAGTGGATACTGGTAACTTGTCTTCCTTTCCATAAGTAAGAACATACAAGGAAAAACTAGTAGACATTTTAGGGGTTATTCTATCTTCCCAAAGGGCTGATTTCAACTTTTCGTGCCAAGTTCTTTGATTGTCCTTGACAAATTTCTTGATAATCCTTGTCAGATTCTTATTGGTAGATTATGCTTGTCTATTACCCTATGGGTAATAGTTAGATGAATTACTCAAAAAGATATTATTCCTTACAAACCAGTTAGAAATATTTAGAACAATAAAAGCCAAAGCACTATCAGAAATAATGAGATCTAGAATGTTGAATCCGAACACTAAGTCCTAATAAAAATTTAGAATAGAAGCTCATTTGCTTCTTTTAGAGCAACAAATTCAATCCACCTAGTAAAATAATCTATGGCAATCAAAATCCACTTATGACCAACAATTAAGGGTAGATTAATCGGCCCAGAAAAGTTAAGCCCCCATTTAGCAAAGGGTTGTTCCACTTGAATAGCAAAGGGTTGTTCCACTTGAATAGGATTTAAGGGCAAAGCTACAAGTCTTTGCTTCCCTGCGAACAATGCACATTTTTCACTTTTCTTCACTCACACGAATGTGTCCTTGGATATTTTTGGCCAGTAATAACCAGCCCTCATTATTTTCAAGACTATCGTTCTTATAGTAAAGTGGCCTCATGAAGGATCATTCTAGAATTCCCCCAACAACTTATCTGTTTGGCTAGCCTCAATGCATCTCAATAGTACACCCTTGAAATATCTCCTGAATAAAAAACCATCGATGATTGCATAGGGAATGGCCTACAATCTAAAATACCTCCTCTTTGCTCTATCCTGGCCTTCAGGGCGTTCTCCACTCTGCAAATAGTGAATCATTTGTTGTACACAACTCGTGTTGGGAGTGTATCCAACAACTTGCTCTTCATTTCTCAATACTATGGTGATGTTTCCACTATCTTTGAGGCTATTTTATGCACCTTCAGCAAGCTACTCGCACAACCCTTTACCTCTAACTAGTTGAGTAACCTTAATATTCACATCAAACTCCATTACTTTGGTTATCCATCCAACTCTCTTATCATTCATATCCTTATTCAGCAAGAAATCTTTCACAGTAGGGTGAGCAACCAAAAAATTAATTTTGTTATTGGACAACATGTGTCTGAATTTTTTAAGCCTCCTAACTACTACAAATACATGTTTCTCCACAAAAGAATATTTTACCTCATAGTCATGCAACACTTGAGTGAAGAAACCTATGGGTTACTCCAAGACTTCTTCATTCTACTAGCATAACATGATAGAAATAGTTTCAATACCTCCAAAATCATACAAGATAAAATCCTTTTTTTAATTTGGATTAATGAGGGTTGGGGCAACTGAAAGAGCTTCCTTTATTTTCTTGAAGCTCCTCTTACACTCCTTAGTCCAATTGAAAGGTATATTCTTTTTCAGCATTGTTGTGAGGGGCTGTAATAAACCAACAATACTAGGTATAAACCTCCTCACAAAATTGATTATGCCAGGGAAACTCTACAGGCCCTTTTTATGTGTTGGTAGAGGTAACCTCTAGTATGGTTGAAAATCGCTTTGGTTCAATAGAAATTCCCTGTTTAGAGACAATATTTCTTAGAAGCTTACTTTTGTGGATGGAGAATATGTACTTTTTCGGATTGAGAGAGACTTCGAACTCCCTACATCTTTGAATGACTTGTCTCAAATGTTCAAGGTGTTCATTAGTATCTTTAGAGAATATTGTAATGTCATCTAAATACACAAGAACCATTTTATTCATGAGGCCATGAATATCCAAGTCCATTGCCCTCTAGAATGTTGCCCCTACATTAGATAGGCCAAAAGGCATCTTCTTGTAAGACATGGTACTCCATTTAGTGGTTAATTTTGTTTTATATTAATCCTCTTCCCTAATCAAAATTTGATTATAGCCAAAATAATCATCAAGCAAAGAAAATCTACTAGATCTTGACACAACTTGTAGAATTTTCTCCATCAAAGGAAGCGGGTAGTAATCCTTAAGGGGAGCCTTGTTCAAGTCTCTGAAGTCAACACACAACTTTATCTCCCCATTTTTCTTCCTGGTTGGGACCAAATTGGATACCCGAGAAGTGTGTTTAATAGGGAATATTATGTTTCTCTCAATCAACTTATTTAATCCAGCCTTCATTAAATGCTCAAGCTTAGGATTCAGGGGTCTTTGCTTCTATCTCACTGTCTCACAACTTTCACATCAAGCTCTAACTCTATATTGTGCTAAGCTAGTTTGGGATCAAAACCTCTTAGGTATTTATATTCCCAAGAAAATATATCATTGAATTCCTAACATAACAAACCAAAATCTTGTTGCTCTTCCCTAGTACATACCTTGCCCAACTTGAGAAGTTTACCTTTGAATAATTCAATGGCTTCATAATGCTCTTGTTTGATAGTCATACCACACTTGTCTTTACTTACTTGATCGACAGAGTTGAAAACTTACTCGAATGTCACCAATCCCTTCAACATCTTATTTGATTTCAACTATACAATATGGCTTCCATACTTTTTTTTCCACTTCTGTTGGTTTTATCTGCAAACTCAACTTCCACTATCAAGAAGCTCACAATATATTCATCACTATCCAAAACCTGCCAACTCACATTATTGTCAGGTATAGATGGTCTAACAATTTTTTTAACATACCACTGTACCTCTACATTATGTATCTGATTCGGGATATCAAATTGTGACTCGAGGGCAACAAGTTTATCTACCTATTTATTTTGGCTTCTAGGAACAAAAAATAGATTAACAACATCAAAATCTTTGATCAGATCCCAAACTTGATGCTTATACTTTTTAAGTAAATATTTTTTAGTGACATTCAAGCTCCTAACCTAATTTACAATCAGGTCTGAATCAACATAAATTTGAATGCACTTAATACCTCTCTTCCTGGCCCATTCTAGACCATGAATGAGAGCTTCATATTCAATTGTATTGTTAGTACAACAAAATTCAAATCTCAAAGAAGAATAATACTTATCTCTGTATGGTGAAATTAGCATCACACCACCAGCAACTCCCATTTTTCTTTTTGCGCCATCAAAGAACAACTTCCAAAGTTGGCCTTCCTATTTCTCAGATTTCCCCTCTTCTTTGATCAGATTTGGGATAGTAACATTAGGGTCATGGATCATGTAAACCCCTAATCCTATTTCATTTGTATGCAGAGAAGGATCAACCTTGTGATATTCGGTTTCCCACTCGTCTAGACTTACATTTTCTATAGGGGTATTGTGGTCTAAGGTCATAACTTGATCTTCCTTCCCACTAGTGAAACATACTTGGCATTTATAGTTCAGGACATATGATTCGATGTGATCCTTGGCTAAAGGTTCACACCTAATGGTCACTCTGGTACCATAGCGGGTTCTGAAAATAAGTTGGACCAATCAGCAGACATAAAACCCCCCAACTTGCCAATAAAGTCTCTAGATAGGCAAAGTGCAAAGTGGGGAGGTAACTCAATTACATGGATATCTTGGTGCACAAAAAAATTAGGGAAAGCATGTAATGTGAGTTCCAAATTCTTGATGATTCCTTATGTTTGAACAACATAACTGTCCAATTGCACTACCCCTTTTATCATAGGTTCATAAACTAGTCCTAAACTGTCTACTACAATTTTAGGCATGATAGAGCTACTGGCCACTGAGTCTATCATGTTGTTATGGACAATTTTATCTCCTACAATCAGACTCAGATAAAAAGGTGGGGGTTTTACCTCTCAACCTTGTTGTTCAACCTTGACTTTTGAGTTGTTAGCAAGTACAACTCTGCTATTTTTTGAATTAACGATAGTTGGAGATGAAAGCTTAAATAACGCACTTTGTAATAAATCCTTCTGTCCTGGAATATGCAATGTGTCCATGATAGATAAGATAACTATAGCTATCTTCAAGTGTTCAACTACATTGAAAGAAAAAGGATTTACCTTATACTGTCCCGAAGGTGCAACAATATCACTTTCTTTTTTCTGTTCTCTCTGTAGAATATGAAAATTCCTCAGTTGAACTTGTTGTGATGGGTTTGTAGACTATTGTTCTCTCTACAGAATATGAAAATTATTGGACACCGGGATAGTTTGTGAAGAAGTGCCATGAGCTTGGTCTCTTGTAGCTTGTTGTTGTGAAGTAACAACTTGTTTTTTCACTTCAACTGATCTTCTCTTTTCTCTTGTGTTTGTTGCCACATATGTTCTTTAATGGTTCTGCCCTTGGAGATAATTGATTCCATAATATTCAACACTCTACCAATTCATCAGAGAAACTTCTGAGTTATCTTGTTGCTCCATGATTTTTCTTTGAAAACCTTCAAGGCCAGCATAATGGTTCTATACCATTAGAACTTGATTCTCCATTCCTCTGATGCACACAACCTAGTTGTGTGGTTGGTTACACGGGTAGCACCTATCATGCTCTTGATCTAGATTGTTATGTCACACGATCTCTCTTAAAGGACCAGCTAGATTAGAATAATAAGGTTGGAAAGGCTTGGGGTTAAAACCCCTCTTCTATCCTTCAATGTCATTTTGGAATGGCAACCTAATTTTTTGGTTTTGTTGGTAAGGTGCTTGATAAGGCATGTGTTCATGGCCGACTTGCTTCTTCATACTTACAAACTCGTTGTCGAAAGTCTTACCAAAGTTCTACAACATGTTTTTAATCTCTTGGATTTATTTAGTCTGATCAGGAATGACATTTTTCTGGACAACCTGATACCCTATCATTGGGACTGGCGGAACAACAACAATAGGAGGCATATTTATGGGAAAAAGTGGTTGAATCTCAAGAAAATGGGTGTGGGTGGCCTAGAGTTTGTCTTCCTAGCTTGGATAAGGCAATTCTAAGCTCTTATTGCAATGTCATAAGCATTAGGCAATGTGAAACCCCCCTTAGACTATATCATGACCAATATTTCAACGTTTAAAGCCTTCAAGAAAAATAAAAATGCATTCTCAAGTGTGGGTTTGACATCAGAGGTATCCTATCCAAATTTCTTTGAAACCTAAATTTAAATTTGTCCAGATGCTTGTGGGGAGCACCTTTGATTATGCTCAACTGCTGAAGCAGTGACAGGTGGTTTGACTTGTCTATGAACTGTCGGTGTAAGTCATCTCTGATTTGGTCCCAAGTTGAAATGGTGTTGTCTAGGAGTCCTCTGAACCATTGAAGGGTTTTCCCCTTCAGCAAGGTAGCCAACAATGTCAAGGACACATTCTCTTTTATTATGTTGTGTACCGAGCATAGGGTGGCTACATCCTGAATGTGTTTGATGGGATTTGTCTGGTCTTTGCCAGTGAAGTAGGGAAGTCCTTTCAAATCAATGACTAGAATTCCATCCTATCTTTCTAACAGCAATGGGCTTCCACCGTTGAATGGTGCAAAGTCAAATTGCCTCGCCATGGGTGGTGCTTGTCAAACTGGAGTTGGGTTCTTCACTAAGCTTCGGAGGTGTGGACTTCGCTCTTCTTGTTGGGTTAGTGGTCCTCCTAGGTGTGCTTACTCTCCTTCTTGGTGGGGAGAGCTGCAAATAATCGAATGAGACTGAGCTGGATCTAGTCCATATTCTTCTCATAAGCTACATGCACTAAATCTACAGATTAACTAGAAAAGGGAGTTGCCAAGTATATTTTTAAATAAAACCTCAAAAGGAAGAATTTTTTTTGTTGCATATACCAAAAAACAACTTATAAAATTCTGAAACAACCCTAAGGACAAGACTCTAGAGTCCAACTAGGTGTGCCAAAAACTATTGTCAATTATATTTTCACTGGACGAAATATGAAGGTTCAACAACCTATTGAAACATGTAAATGTTCTCAAGTTGTAGATAACTCATTGTGATAATGAATCTTTTGGAGAAGGTTGGCTTCCTCATTAATGAATCACCTACTCAAATGGCTTTCAGAGCAAAGAGTTAGAGAAAGAAATTGTAATTCAAATCCTATAACCTATGATGATTAACCAACATTATAGAGATTCTAATAATTAACTCACTCACAACACCTATTAAAACTTAACTCTCACAAAATCGTAATGCATATGACTCAGTAGTAATTTGTGCAAAGGATCAAAATAAAAACAAGGCACAAACTGACTCAAATACAACTCCTAAAAAAAACCCTATAACAATGAGACATGAAAAGGATCCACTAATCGAATCACAAAAAAAATATGTTGATGGTGTTTTCTGCACAACTCAGACAAAATATAATATCCTATCTCTCTTGAAAGGTAAATCTCTATTACAAAGAGATAACCCCAACGTCTCTAATGTCAGGTCTTGAAAATGCAATAAAATAATGTAGTGATAATGTGAAAATGTTGGTAATCACAAAGGGACCTTACAAACAGATACTAGATCTTCAAACTTATCAAATTTTGCAGTATGTTGATACTTAAAATTATAATCCAACCCAAATTCAAATAAATAGAAAAATATAAGGGATTAAAGAAATCCTACGATTAAAATTGCTCCTAAGGTCAACAATACAAATGATAAGATACTTGAAACAAACCAATCCCTCAAAACTAATTTCTACGTAACCCAGATTTAACCTGCAATCTTACAGAAATAGTTCAATCTTCTAAGGAACTAGATCTTTTCAAATCATGAGACATTCATCCAAACCAACCCTATTTTGTAGTTGAAATGAATAAATACTCACAATTGAACTAAGAACATAAATATAAGGTCCAGGCTAACTTTACACAACAACTTACCATCAATAAGTTGCCAAAAGTATGGACCAGGAATCACTACAAACACTTCAAGCATGCAACCAAGAGTGCCATTAAATCACATCTAAAATTAAAATCTAACATATAACTAATGGTCTCAAATAAATTTCAAAAGATAGAATAACAAGAATCATGCCAGATAAAATCAACACAAGAGAGAGCACTAGAGAACAATGTCTTTACTTGCATTGAATCACCAAATGTTGCAACAATTTCTAGTATTTTTTGTAATAACACTTGCTTTCAAAATAAACTAACTCCTAACTCTAGGTCTTTCTTTATTACTTGGCTTGTTTCAAAGTCTAATCCTCTAACTCGATCCTACAAAATAAGGCCAAATTCCACTTTATATGGTTTTCATGATATGTCGGCCCAATTAGGGTTACAAGAAAGGTCGGCCACAAAACTAGTCGGCCCAGAAAGCTCCTAAAATAAAAATAAAACATTAAATGCCTGAGGTCCCTTCCAGGTCGGCCTGGATTCTCCAAAGCAGCTCAGTTCAGTGCATGTAAAAAAAATGAGAGATAATGGGAAGCACAAATCTCGATGCAATCATTCATTAGTTGACCCTCTTATCTTTATCTCGATCCAATTTTTCTTGCACCCTAATAAAAATTCCCTCGAGGTTGGCCAAAGGTGGAGTAGTTAACACTTTAAACCTTCTCTCAATGGATTTAATCTTTTCCCTTGATTCTTTGATGACCTTATCCCATCGACCTTGAGATCCTGATGTTTCTCCATGACAATAATATAGGTGGATGCATCATCTAACTGGTGGGTTGTGACTGGACCATCATCAATTAGGGCATAAACTTCATGCCACCACCTCCTTAACTGCTCTAGGGTCAAATTCTTCGGCGCAAACTTCTTCCTCCCAGTCATGATCTCAAAGAATGAAATACATTTATTATAAATTCCATTTAAAATTTTTCCCACCTATAGACCTTGTTTATGGATCTTCTTCAATACCTTATGCCTAATCTGTAGTGACTCATACCATTCCCAAGGTTCTAAAACCTTTGAAGAAGGTAAGATTCCATCACTCCCTAATCTTTCTTCAGTATGATCCATGATGGTCTTTGTTTTATGCAAGAGAATGTCTACATCAACTTTATCTTTCCCCAACACATTTTGCAGCCACTCAAATGACCTATGTGCATCCCCACAAGTTAAAAAAATATCATTAATCATGTTGTCACCTCTAAGAATCACTCCTTGCAGCTAGTCATGCACAACCTATGTGGAATCCTTCATCTTCTCGAGCTTAGTGAATGCCTCCCTATGCAACAATCCTTCAGGGGCCACCCCTTCACTTCGCATAGCCTATAAAGGCTTCATTAGATGTTGCACATATCTATACACATCCTTCAATTGCTTCTACAATTTTTCTTTCTCTTGTGTTTCTTTATCTAACCTCCTTATGATGGCCTATGAAGACTCTTAGAATTCTTCTTTCTCCCGATCCTTACGTGTAGGCCCCAAATTTATTGTATGAATGGTGTAATCTTGAGGAGCTATCACATCATTGTTTTTGTTTGTTGTAGGGATGACAATATGAATTACCATGTTATTTACCTCGATCTTAAAAATCGCCCTAGCCTTCTTTTTCGCTTTTCCTTTTCCAATATTGGCTAGCAGTTCATCTGAGTTTGAAGGAGTGTCATCCACAACTATCTATTTATTCTTCAAAATTTCATCGATCCAATCAGGAGTAGGGGCATTTGATAGTTTCTCATCTCAATTATCACTTTTCTCGTTGATCCATGGGGGAATCAACATTCAAATCTTGCACTTCATAAACATTTTCACTTTTTTCTTCGTTCTTATTCTCCTCCTTTTCTTCTTCTGGATTCCGATTCTCTCCTTGATCAAGTGTCTCAGTTTCCACTTAGAATGGAGGAGTTCTCTCATGTGCCTCTTCCTTTTCCATAGTTTTCTCTTTTTCATCATCAACAAGTGAGTCTTCATATGACACCAAGGAGGATTGTAAGATCTTATCAATTTCCACCTCTGCACTATGAAGATCTCCATCCTTGACTTCTTTTGTGTCCTCACCCTTGTGGATATCCTCAAAAAGTGCCACTGTTGACTCCTTTTCTTCATCATGCGATTTTTGAGTTGAAGGAGGGGTAGAAGTTTCCTCTTGTGGTTGTACAGTAGAGGGAATTGCAGGAGTACCCTCTTTCACCAGACTTCCTTTAGGAGATGGATTTTTGGCCTTCTTGGTATAGACTTGCGTCTTCTCCCCAGAACTCTCAACATTGGCCCTGTTTCCTCACCTTGTCCCTTAGGGGGCTCATTCTATTTCCTTGATGCTCCTTCCACTCTTCTTATTTTAGGCATAGGGATTATATCTTTCTTACCTTCTTCTTCATGCTCCTCCTCTTGAGCAGATATCTTCTCCTTAGAGGTAGTCTTCCTCTTTTTGACAATTGGCTTCCTCTTCTTTTCCACCTCAGCTCCTGCTTGAGCACCTTTGAATTTGATCTTGAAGGGAGAGTCTACCTTTTCATTGTCCCTCGATTCTTGTTCATCTTCGTTAGAAGTGGAGTGGGATTCCAAGTTTCCCATTAAATCGTATGTGTATTGCTTCCCTTCACTATCCAGCTCCCAAATTTTGTGCTTAATCCATAGTTTGGTATATTTGATCACAAGAGCATTGATTTTCTCAAACTCTGTCTTTTATTCCTCTACCCAATCAATCTCACCTATGGGCTTTTCTTTGATTGGCTCATAGTCATGACTTTGTATCACCTCCCCGTCATCATCAATCTGATCAGGGATGGCCTTGATGTTATACAATTTAACCAAGTGAGGAGGAAACCTTGAGAACTTCTTCCTTCGGACCTCAAATTCATCCCTACAGTTTGCCCAATAATCCTCAATATCATCCTTATGTCTGAAATATTTGCTAGCTCTCTTTTGAGCTTCACCCGTTCTATCAAATTTGGACCTCTTGGAATGAAATGACAATCCCAAAGTACTCATTTCTTCCTAAAAGTAATGTGCTGAAATCGGGGAAGGAAAAGTCTCATTACCTCCTATTCTCAAAGGGAAGTCATTGCCAAAACTGGTCTTATGCATATCCTTTTTCACAATGGAATCGAAAGCAAAAAATTCCTTGTGACTTCAAAAAGTATAAGGTGATCAGTTGGGTACCTAGTTAGTCGGTAGGAATCTCTCTAACAACCATCAATCCTTATGTAGGAGAAGGTAGGAAATTTTATGAACCATGCCCCAAAATTTTGTATTAGCTCCTTAGCAACATTAGAAATCCTCACATGCTCAACACCTTGGAGAAACCTTGTAATATACATGGTGAATGCATCATTCACCCTTTTACAACTAGAACTACCCAAATGTACTTGGGGATAGACCTCATAGGTCACATCTTGGCCAAAGACCCCTCGAGTTCTCAATCCCTTGTATGGATGGAATCTTGCCAAGGCATAGACCAACTAGGATGTCATGGTGAATCTCCTGGTCTGTAATACATTGCAAAATTGTTCATGAATCATGGCACTATTATACCTGCCCAATGATAGTCTATGGCCTACTTTATTCTCAATATGGTGTAAAAAATCCAATTCTCAAATACTCCTACACTCTTCAAGCCCATCACTCTGCTGAGAGGAGTGATTGCATCATAGTATTCTAACTTAAATTTTTCCCTGAACAATTATTTTGGCAGCCTGGAAGTATGTTCCTTAGGTTTCTCCAACCAAGAGTTGATAATCTATAAGGACTTGTTTTTATCCTCTTCATAGTATTTTTTAGCTACATCGATATCAAACTACACCACATGTGATCTGTCAGGCATGTCAAATGTTTGAGCCACGAAAATAGGGGAAAATTTTACAAGTATCTTGCCCTATGGGCCTATCACTCTTTGTGTGTCTAGATCATAGTGTCTGGAACACTCCAAAAATAACTTATAGAACTGCACTATAGAAGGAAATTCAACCATGTGAGCCAACCCCAAGCTTACCAATATTCATGCCAACAGAGGAGGGTCCCTCATTGTCATTCTTGCCTTGAACTCCTCATAGTCTCATCTTCGCACATTTGTGTCAGTCACTCATGACCACATAGAGCCAAGCTTTCTCTCAGGAATCTTGCTCCATGTATCCAATTTTATCCTTTCAACTTCTGAGATGGAGGATCCCTCAACATCAGGATCCACTTTTTTTCTCTTGGCCTTGCCAACAATTGCCTTGCTCAATTCAACCTACACTCAGCAAAAGATCACAATAAACTCCCTTTATGACATGAGGATCAAGATTAGCCTATCATAAATAACATACTCATCATTCAAATAATCCCAAACAATGATCAACATCCCCTCAAAACATCATAAAGCATAGTTCCTTAAAAGCTTGAGATTTTCACACCTTCGTGGAAATCAAACCAAGAAGGAAATTCGAGGACTTTTGGGCCATAAGGAAATTAGCAATAAAAGCATAATAATTACCCTAAAAGCCACTTAATTAACATCATAACTCAATAAATATCATTATTCACCATTCAATCTCCCAAACAATCATGAAATGCAAAAATCATTCAACATTAATTCATTTATGCCCACAATTCCTTAGTTTTAACAGGTTTTTAGGGATTTCTATAAGGGATGGAAATCCGTGAGACTAGCATGACTTCACTCATTTTTGGGAAAATAAAGGGGCAATGGAAATTCAGAGATTTCCTAGGGTAAAGGAATTTCGTGAAACACTCAAAATCATGAAAGTATCGAATTCACTATCATTTTGCCCAAATTGATCGAATGATCGCGAATTTGGGGAATTAGGCTCAAATGTTGTTTGTTTCAAATATTTCATTGATGGACTTAGATTCAGAATTTTCTCAAGGACAATTCAACTAGTATTGGCATTGAATTCAAAATCAAAACCCTAGGGTTCTATCTTGGTTAAACAATTCCAGTCTTAGTTCATTTGTTTATTTCACTAAGCCATGCTAAATTCCTCAAAGGCAAGTAATTATCAAAAATAGTTTTGATGGTGAAAATGACACAAACAACATTAAAAAAGAATATTTCTACTCTATTTCTCTTGAAAAATAAAGACAACATGTAGTAGCCTAACTCCCAAGGTCCTGGTAGTTGGTTCTCAACTGTCTGGTGTCACTCAATCGGTTCATGCAACTGTAATATTCAAGGGGCATGTGCTAGTAACAAGGAAAGCAAGTATAATACATCCCGCTCCACTGAGTTTGAATTTTTTGTGTGCATGGTGGACTATATCTTGGGGGTATCGAATGGTCCCCCTTTGCCCCCTCCTGACCCGTGCTCCTCTCCTTTGGGCCCATGTCTAATGGGTTCCACCCCTATGGGTTCAGTTCTTTCACCATCGATCTTTTTGAAGACTTCGGCGTCTCCGGGCATATCTTCTATGCCGACGGTAAAGATCCCTCTGACTATCGATTGGAAGGATGTGCTTTCTAATGGGAAACAATTCTCCTCCTTGTTTTTGTCTTCACCTGAGATTGAATCGACCTCTGATACTGTATTTGACATTCCTGATTCAATCAATGACAAGATCCTCTCCTCCATGGATAATGTTGTAGTGGGAAGATTTCTCTCTTACCGTCCAATGGTGGATATGGTTCGGAAATGGGTTGCGGTGAAGTGGTGCCTTAAGGGTAGTGTCGAGATTCACATGATGGCTAGTGGTCTTTTCCTATTTAGATTCACTGCAGCGGAGGACTTGGTGGCTACTATGTCGTCGGGTCTGTGGGTTTTTGGGAAGCATAGTTTGGCTTTGTGCAAGTGGAAACCTAGTTTTGACCCTACTACTGATCTAAATAAGTCAACTCCTATTTGGGTAAGGCTATCGAGCTTGCCTTTGGAGTTTTGGAACAAAGCCATCTTCAAAGCTATTGGAGATTTGCTGGGTCATTTTGTTACCACGGGTGCTATCACAAAATCAAAATCAAGGTTAGTCTTTGCGAGATTCTGTGTCAATATTTGTGTTGATAAAATCCTACCAAACTCTATCAAGCTATGTTCTAAGTTGGGAAGCTGGACTCAGCCTATGTGTTATGAAAACGCTATGGTATACTGTCAAAAGTGTGTCAATGCAGGGCATCTTATCTCCGATTGCAAATCTACTGTCAGTCATCAGTTTAAGGACAATGTGCTAAATCCTACTAATCTATCTAAGAATATTCTGAGGCTGCCCAATGACTCTAGGTTCATTCCCCCAGGTGTTGATCAGTCACCTGAGAAACCTCCTCACCCACCCTCCCCTGTCGGTCCACCTCCTGAATTAACTGACCCTAGTGACTCATTGGAGTTGGGTGCTAAACCCCTATATGTCATTTTGTCTCAAGACCCTGGCTCTTTGGTTGTTGATCCCTTGTTTGTGGGGGTCTCTAGTGGGTTTCCTGTTCCTGACGCTTTGGCTATTGACCCTCTATTTTTGGTTGTCGCTTCGGGGACCAGTGGGGCCTTGATTGAGGATGGTGAAATTTGGGAGGAAGAGAGCTCTGGTATGATTGAAGATTCTACTAAAAGTTTGGGGATTTTAAAGCTTGAGAAATATGGGGATGAAGGGATATGAACTACACCCAAGAAGAAATGAAGGAAGAAGAAGGTAGATGTAGGAGGGGAATCTATGCCAAGTAGACCTTCTCAGAGATACACTAGAATGAGAGAAATGACAAATGAGATTGCCCTGGGAAAGCAAAGGACATTAGATGTGTCCTAAAAAAAAGGTCAGAAATGAGGATTATGTCATGGAACGTTCGTGGGCTTAATAGCTCACACAAACAATGTGCCCTGAAGGGCTATATAGTGGAACATAAGATTGATGTTTTCCTTCTTCAAGAAACCAAATTTTTGATGGTTAATTTTGATAAAATTGCTAACTTTTTCTGGCCTAATGCTTCCTATGTCTATAGTGATGCCAAGGGAGCTTCGGGGGGTTTGGCTGTGCTTTGGAACCCATCTTGTCTATAGGGTTCTGAATTATTTCATTGTAAAAATATTATAGGAGTTTCGCTCTCTTTTCTTGGAGAATCTTGGTCTATAGTTAATATATATGTTCCTAATCAAAGGAGCTCAAGGAGTATTTTGTGGCATGACATGGTGGCTAAGATTAATCTGAATAAGGGAAGTCATTGGCTAGTTGCTGGAGATTTTAACTCTCCCCTATTTCCATCTGAGAAAAGTGGTGGCCTTCTAGATTACATTGACAACATGTCAGATCTGGCTAATTTTTTGAATTCTTTAGGTTTAGTTGATATTGAGCTCCTGGGCCAAAATTACACTTGGTCTAATAGACGAGCTGGTGGTGACCTGATTTAGGTATGGCTTGACCGCTTCCTCTACTCTCCTCATTGGACTAATGTCTTAGATGCCAATCTGATAACCTTACCTAGGATGGTCTCTGACCATAATCCTCTTTTGCTGACCAATAATATTCGTCCTGCTATTGGTCCCTATCCTTTTCGCTTTGAAACAATGTGGAACACTCATCCTGATTTTAAAAAAATAAAATTGAATGGTGGAATATTCCTATCCAAGGATCCCCTATGTTTAGGATCTGCTTTAAACTTAAACATATTAAACTGATGCTAAAAGGATGGAACAAAAATGTGTTTGGGGATGTTTTTCAAAGGAAAAAACTGCTTGAAGGAAAGTTGAGGACCTTAAAAAAAAATATGGATGAGGGTGATGACAGTCAACAGACTCACATCTAGGAATGGGAAGCTAGAATGGAATGGGAATGGGTCCTAAAAATTGAGGAGGTCTTCTGGAAACAAAATTCTAGGGTCCAATGGCTGAAGGAAAAAGATAGGAACACCTTCTTTTTTCATGTTTTTTCCATCAAGCACAAGAAAATCAATCAAATTGACAAATTGACAAATGCCACTGGGGAGGTGATTTCAAATCAACCTCAAATTAGGATTTGTGCGGTTAATTATTTCAAGGAGGCTTTTTCGGCCCCTACTGAGGTGCCCAACCTGGCTTTGGACTATGTGATTCTCCAACATCTCCCTGCCTCCATCTCTTAGGAAGATAATTTGGGAATCCTTAGGACTATTTCCATGGAAGAATTTTGTCTGAATACCTTTAGCATGGGGGCTTTCAAAGCCTCATGACCTGACAGTTTGCCTCTTGCTTTCTTTCAGATTTTCTGGGATACTATGGGCGGGGACCTTATGCTTGCAGCCAGGGACTTTTTCAAATCTGGTAGGATCCTCAAACAATTGAACCACACTTTCATTGCTCTTATCCCCAAGATAAGTGAGCCTCTTTTTATGACTGACTCCCGACCTATTAGTCTTTGTAACACCTTTTATAAGATCATTTATATGATCCTGGTTAACCGCATCAAACCTCTTCTAGAAAAAATCATTAGTCACATTCAAAAGGGGTTTGTCCCTGGGTGACATATTCTTGATGCCACTTTGACAATCCAGGAACTACTCCACTCAATGGATATATGTAACAATGTGGGGATGGCTCTCAAGCTTGAAATTTCCAAATCTTATGATAAAGTGTTATGGGACTTCATCCTGAAGGTCTTGGCTAAGTTTGGCTCTAACAGTTTGGTCATCAAACTCATTATGGAATGTGTTAGTATTGTCAAGTTCTCGGTTATGATTAATGGATCCCCTTGTGGGTTCTTCTCTACTGGTAGAGGGCTCAGACAAGGAGACCCTCTGTCCCCCTATATTTTTATTATGATTGCTGATGTGTTCAATAGGAATTTCATGGGTCTGATGTCAGAGGGCTCCATTTCAGGTGTTAGAGCGGATTCCTCTCTAAATCTGATTGTTGTGCAGAAATTTATGGATGGCACCTTTCTATTTGGGAAGACCTCTGTGGTGGAAGCCAGGAAATGGAAAGCTTGTCTTAACAACTATGCCTCTTGCTCTACTCAAAGCATCAATTACAATAAAATCAAGATTTATTTCTTTAATTGCATGCCTAATTTGAAAATTAGGGTGACTTCGGTTTTGGGATGTATTGGTGCTTCTCTCCCATCAATGTATCTTGGGCTCCCCCTCGCGGTTAAGAAGGTACCCACAGAGTTCTAGAATTCGATTCTGGAAAGGATTCAAAGGAAGTTGTCTAGGTGGAAGGGCTCTTTGCTAAGCCATGTTGGAAAACTCCAACTTCTCACTGCGGCTATCCAAGGTATCCCCACTTACTTTCTATCCATTTTTAAGATGCCTAAGTACATTGCTGATAAATTTGAAAGAATTTAAAGGAATTTCCTATGGCCCGGTACTGAGGAAAAAAAGAAACTCACTTTGGTGAAATGGGAAAGGGTCTGCCAGGCTAAAAATTATGTTGGGCTTCGAATTAGGAAGATTGTCAACTCTAACAGGGCTCTGATGGCCAAGGTTGGTTGGAACTAGTTAAGGAACACTAAGGACTGGTGTAAAGTTTTGAATGCCAAATATCTCCAGAATAGGCCCTTAATTAATTGTCTTTCAGAACCTCACCCTGAGGGCTCTATTGTCTGGAGGATCATTTGTAGCATACAAGGCCTGCTAAAGAAAGTGATTAAATGGGAAATGGGA
>CM021104.1:377911220-377945254 GCA_007115665.2 Sequoiadendron giganteum
GGAAGTGAAGGGGTGGCCCTTGAAGGATTGTTGCCTAGGGAAGAATTCACTGAGCTCGAGAAGATGAAGGCTTCTACATAGGTTGTGCACGATTGGCTGAAAGGAGTGATGCTTAGAGAGGACAACTTGATTAAGGATAATATGTCAACTTGTGGGGATGCACATAGGTCGTTTAAGTGGCTTCATAATGTGTTGAGGCAAGATAAAGCTGATGTATACCTTCACCTACATAAAACAAAGACTAGCATGGATCATACTAAAGAAAGATTAGTGAGTGATGGAATCTTGCCTTCTTCAAAGGTTTTAGAACCTTGGGAATGGTATGAGTCACTGCAGATTAGGTAAGAGGTCTTGAAGAAGATCCATAAACAAGGTCAACAAGTGGGAAACACTTTAAATGGCATTTATAATAAATGTATTTCATTCTTTGAGATCATGACTGGGAGGAAGAAGTTTGCGCTAAGGCATTTGACCCTAGAGTAGTTAATGAGGTGGTGGCATGAAGTTTATGCCCCAATTGATAATGGTCCGGTAACAACCCACCAATTAGATGATGCATCCACCTATATTGTTGTCATGGAGAAATATTAGGATCTCAAGGTGGAATGGGATAAGGTCATCAATGAATCAAGGGCAGAGATTAAATCCATTGAGAGAAGGTTTAAAGTGTTAACTACTCCACCTTTGGCTGACCTGGAGGGTATTTTTCTTAGGGTGCAAGAAAAATTGGATTGAGATAAAACAAGGGGGTCAACTAATGAATGATTGCATCGAGATTTTTGCTTCCCATTATCTCTCTTTTATTTTTTTTACATGCATTGGACCGAGATGCTTTGGAGAATCCAGGCCGACCTAGAAGGACCTCAGACATTTAATTTTTTATTTTTATTTTAGGAGCCTTTTGGGCCGACTTTTTTTGTGGCCAACCTTTCTTGTAATCCTAATTGGGCCGACATATCATGGAAACCCTATAAAGTGGCATTTGGCCTCATTTTGTAGCATATATTTAGAGGATTAGGCTTTGAAACGATCCAAGTAATAGAACAAGACCTAGATTTAGGAGTTAGTTAATTTTGAAAACAAGTGTTACTACACAGAATACTAGAAATTGTTGCAAAATTTGGTGATTCAATGCAAGTAAAGACATTTTTCTCTGGTGTTGTCTCTTGTGTTGATTTTATTTGGCATGATTCTCATTATTCTATCTTTTGAAATTTCTTTGAGATCATTAGTTATATGTTAGATTTGAATTTTAGATGTGATGCAATGGTACTCGTGGTTGGATGCTTGAAGTGTTTGTAGTGATTCCTGGTCCATAATTTTGGTAGCTTATTTATGGTAATATGTTGTGTAAAGTTAGCCTAGACCTTATATTTATGTGCTTAGTTCAATTGTGACTATTTATTCATTTCAACTGCAAAATAGGGTTGGTGTGGATGCATGTCTCGTGATCTGAAAATATCTAGTTCCTTAGAAGATTGCACTATTTCTATAAGATTGTAGGTTAAATCTAGGTTAAACAAAAATTAGTTTTGAGGGATTGGTTCATTTCAAGTATCTTATCATTTGTATTGTTGACCTTAGGAGCAATTTTAATCTTAGGATTTCTTTAAACCCTTGTCTTTTGCTATTTCTTTGAATTTGGGTTGGATTAGAATTTTAAGTATCAACATACTGCAAAATCTAATAAGTTTGAAGATCGATTATTTTTTTGTAAGGTCCCTTTGTGATTACCATAATTTTCACATTTATCACTGAGTTGTTTTATTGCATTGTCAAAACCTAACATTAGAGACCTTGGGGTTATCTCTTTGTTGATAGAGATTTAACTTTCAAGAGAGATAGGATATTATATTTTGTCTGAGTTGTTGTTCTATAGAAAAAACCATCAACAACATCCAATAATCATTTTAAAACATAGAACAAGAAATAAGGAAGGAGAATTTTTTTATTTTATTAAACTGAAGGAGCGATAACTCTCAAAATCTGAGTACAAAAGGATTTTACAAGCTCTCTCAATATGTGTAAGAGCAAGAAATTGATATCGTGAACCCCTAAGAAATTTGAATTCCTCAAACTTATAGACATTATGTGACCTCAACAATACAAGGATATAAAAAAAAGGCCCACTGCTTCTCCAAAAAAGAAACTCATACTACATTTTTGAGCTCGGGAAAAAGGCTCCAAAAGATGACATCAAGCAGCTCCAAAAATATCCAAAAAGGTAGGAATTCATTAACTCCAAAGGATCCATCTAGAAAATCCTCTAAATCAAGAGCAACTTGGCTGGAAAATGAAAATGGAAAATGTTTTTTTCTCTCCCCTCTCCAATTCGCCCAAAAAATCAAACTAAAAATATTGGCCACCTTTTCTATGCTTTTCTTAAAACTGCTTAAAATAGCAAGAAATCAAAGCAATTTATAAAAACATTTATTTCATCTCTGCTTTACAATATTTGCAATTTTAAAATTCAAATAAGCCTATATTCATCTTAATCTTATGATTTTTTGCAACTCAAGATTTATAGGAAATTTTTGCAAAAAATAATCATATTGATGCCTATTACAAATGATTTTTCTTGAAAAATCATAAAAATATTGGATGAATATCTATTATTGATTTCTATAAAATCAATAAAAATGATAATATCTAAGACCAAAGACATTTACTTTTTCCTAAGGCATAGACATAAATTAAATTAAATACCCTAAGGTATTTAGACTTTGAAAACACAAATTAAATGCCTAACCTAAAAGACTTAGGAAAATGATAATGAAATGAAAACCCTAAAAGGGTTGGTCTAAGCAACATAAAGATTTCACCACCATGGAAATGGACTTAGGGAATGATATTTCAAAGCATTTATGAAAATCCCTAAGTCGAATTAGGGTTAAGGAAGAAACCCTAAGAACAAAACAAAGGAACCCTATGATTTCACATTTCATTTTTCCTCTTGACCGAATGGGAAGCAAGGCTATGCAAGTTGTCACCATGGGAATTAGGATTTAGAGATTTGACGTCTCCATTCGAGCTCAGGCTCACCATGTTTAGTTGATTCTCCATTTGAAAGCACTCGTAAGTCACTCTATATGCATTTCATTGCCTCTATTGTCCCATTTGGTGAAGAAAAATGATCTTCAGGCCATGGGCTTTGACTGTATTTGATATGTTTGTGGTTTTTTCTTATGTCGATGATATTCACCATGAGATGTGGCCGCCATGAGGAAATTTATGTGAGCATTCTAGAAGCCTTGTCTGTGGCTTGTGATGAACTTCTCCATAGATTAATGAAAGGTGGGCTCTGATCTATGCTTCTAAAAGCATTCCCTCTTAAATAATAACTATTCAAGATTTTCCTTTACAAAAATATGGAGATTTCTGAATTTTTGGGTTCAGCCATTGTTCTAGCCATGACCATGCTTGTATATTCTTCTTCTATTCTACAAAAAATACTCTCCTGGGCTCGACCCATGATGTAAATGTAGACCATTTTTTAAATGAAAATACTTTTAGATACAATATTTTCATTTTTGTGGGCTTCCAAAATAAATTGTAGCCGTGGCCTATAGCTTTCATTCTACCATTTTTGAAGAACTCAAGAGCTCGAAACTCTACATTTTCATGGTATTTTCATTTTGAACTCGAAACCCCAAGTGGGTTATCTTGAAATAGAAGAAACACCTCTTCTCAGTTTGCGACCATGAGAGTATGTCTTAGTGTTTCGATGCATTTTTATCTTTTCATACTTCTTATAGATATACACCACTGGTAACATGCTCGAAATACTTGATTTGCATAGATTCTTGTGTTTAGAACACAATACCCTAAATGGGTATTTTCATTTGTGAAAGAAAAATACTCCTAGGCCGCGGCCATGAGAGTTGAGTTAAGAAAATTCACCAACTGATTATGAACTCGAAACACCTTCACTATTGCATTTTTGTGCTTCTTCATATAAACAAATATGGATTTTGGGCATTTCATTTGTCTTCATAATGAAAGTGTAACATAACTCACTGTTCTGAAAACACAAGAATGATTCACCTCCTTCAAGCTCAAACTATAGCTTTACCTGCTTGTAGATCTTTACACATTTGAATGTTTCAGAAAAAGAAATTTCAACTCTTATTTTTTCATTGAGAAATGTAATGTGATCTTTGTAACAAAATGATATGTTCCTGTAGAAAAATATAGTTTGTTGTACTCCACCTATAGGCGATGCTTGAAAAAACTATAGTTTACTATATTCTTCATGTATTTTTTTTCCAAACAAGTATTGAAATTAAACTATGTGTCATGCATAGAAGATTCTGAGAAATAATATCATGATAAAAAAAAATTGAAATTGCTCAAACTACTTCAATTATAATTGATGGCATTGCAAACAAGGCATTATGTATGCATTTTCACTATCACATTTCATGACACTACACTTTGAGCAACTGATCACCTGTGGTTTTCAATTCACTGCACATTGACTTGATTGTCCTAGATGGTCACTTGTTTGAGCTCTTATGGTGATTAAATCCACTTCTTCAGATCTATATTTCTTTGAGAAACATTTATCTATTTTAATTTTTGAAACTCCTCTGTGAAATGTTGAGGAACATCATGTCAGGTCTCAACCCTTATGGGAGCCCATTTTACATGACATGATTTATGATATTCAAAACAAAAAAGTGGCATGACTTGTCCTATACTTGCACAAGAAACAAACAAGATTAGATTTAAAAATAATAATTACCAGGTTTCTCATGATGTTTCCTCTGGATCCACTTGCACTCATCTTTTCTTTGTTGATTTCAATGCATCAAAAGCAGTATTCTACATTATTGTTGGTAGCTCATGTAGAGAGGTGTATAGTCTGAACTCTAACAAAATTTTCATCACATAGTTTCACTTGGAGCATGGAAGCAAGGAAGGGTGCACCACTCTGAAGGTAACTCAAAACCAACATCAAGAAATGATGATTATGCTCCCTTTTACATGTTCTTTTTTCCTTCTATCTTCTATATTGTAGCATACTCTTTTTGATTCACTTTTTCAGCTATTCCCATGACTTGTGTGGGTTTCTTGGTTCTTCTTTTATCAAATGAATACAAAACAACATTTTTGAAATACTTGTTCAATTATGTATTTCCTTTTTGTTAACAATGTATAAAACATTGTGAATGAATATCAGAATGAAAGCATTTCTTTTTTAATCTTAAATTAATACTTAATGTTGTAAATAATAATCAACAAACTGAAACACATTACATTTAAAAAACTAAACATGTAAATGTATGCAATGGTTAAAGTACTTGCAGAAATAAAATGAAAACTCTTTACCTTAAGATGAACCTTAATCAATAAGCTCCGCCAATTTGAGTTGTGGTGAAAATTTGACAACACTCTTGGTAACCTCTGCTAGATACTTTCCTACTGAGCATTAGGCCAATTGCCTTATGTAAACCATTGGGCATGGATTCAATTTTTCCCCTCCATAACTCATAAATTTTGAAACTGAAACCACACTCCTCCAAACAACAACAGAGAACAAAACAAAACAACTCAAAAGAAAACAACCAGGCCCTGACGGCCAAAAAACCATGTGTTGCAGCACTTATGAAAAATGAAACAACTGAAATTAAAGTTCTCCAAGAAATAATTAAAAACAACTATAGTACTATAGTACAGGGTAGAACTTCAAACCTCAAAAGAAATGTTTTAAATGAACCCCATTGACAGGGATCAAAAGCACTTCTCCACTTAACTTAGACAGCTGGAATGAATTATTCTCTTTGCATTATGTAATCAAATATGACATGTCCCACATGGTATCAAATTTAGAATGCCTCTCGGGCTTACTCTTGTATTCATCCTATTTAAGCACAAAGTCTTTAGCAATGAATTCTCTGAACCTTGCTCTTCTGTCAAAAGAGATATTCATCTGAATCTAATGAATTTAAAGCTTCTTTCATGCTTCCTTTCTAGCTTCTTCCAATTCCATTAGTTGTGTGATTCTAACCTCCTTGGTTTGATCCTCTAAGAGCTCAAGCTCTTTGATAAAGTTCAAAGTAGGTAATTCAATGGAGATTGGTAACTTGGCTTCCTTTCCATAAGTAAGAACATATGGGGAACAACTAGTAGCCCTTTTAGGGTTTATTCTATTTTCCCAAAGGATTGATTTCAACTTTTCATGCCAAGTTCTTTGATTGTCCTTGGTGGCTTTCTTGATAATCTCAATCAAATTCTTATTGGTAGATTCCTCTTGTCTGTTACCTTGTAGGTAATAGTTAGATGAAGTACTCAAAAAAATATTATTCCTTACAGACTAGTTAGAAATATTTAGACCAATAAAAGCTAAAGCGTTATCAAAAATAATGGAATCTAGAACGTCTAATCAAGACACTAAATCCTGATAAAAATTCAGAGTAGAAGCTTCATTTTCTTCTTTTAGAGCAAAAGCTTCGGTCCACTTAGTAAAATAATCTGTGGCGATCAAAATTCACTTATGACCAGAACTTGAGGGTGGATTAATTGTCCCAATAAATTAAAGCCCTCATTTAGCAAAGGTTTGTTCCACTTGAATAGGATTTAAGGGCAGAGCTACAAGTCTTTGCTTCCCTATGAATAATGCACATTTTTTGCATTTCTTTACCCATGTGAATGCACCCTTGAATATGTTTGGCCAGTAATAACCAACCCTCATTATTGTCAAGGTTTTCATTCTTACAAAAAAGTGGCCTCCTAAAGGCTCATCATTGAATTCCCTGAGAAACTTATTCATTTGGCCAAGATCTATGCATCTCAATAGCACACCCTAGAAATCTCTCCTCAATAACACAACATCGATGATTGCATAGGGAATGGCTTACAATCTGAAATATCTCCTCTTTTATCTATCCAAGCCTTCAAGGCATTCTCTAGTCTACAAATAGTGAATCATTTGTTGTACGCAATTCATGTCGATATTTGATCCAAGAACTTGCTCTTCATTGCTTAATACTGTGGTGATGATTCCACTATCTTTGAGGCTATTTTCTACACCTTCAGCAAGCTTCTCACAAACCCTTTACCTCTAACCAATTTATTAACCTCAATATCCACATCAAACTCCATTACTCTGGTTATCCATCTAGCTCTCCTATCATTCATATCCTTATTCAACAAGAAATATTTCACAGTAGGGTGAGCAACCAGTAAATGAATTTTATTATTGGATTGAGAGAGACTCTGAACTCCCTTCATCTTTAAAAGACCTATCTCAAATGTTCATGGTGTTCATTAGCATCTTTTTATAATACTATAATGTCATCTAAATACACAAGAACCATTTTATTTGTGAGGCCATGAAAAGCCAAGTCCATTGCCCTCTAGAATGTTTCCCCTTCATTAGATAGGCCAAAATGAATCTTCTTGTAATCCATGGTGCCCCATTTAGTGGTGAATGTTGTTTTATAATGATCCTCTTCCCTAACCAAAATCTGATTATAGCTAGAATACCCATCAAGTAAAGAAAATCTATCAGATCCTGACATAACTTGTAGAATTTTCTCCATCGAAGGAAGTAGATAGTGATCCTTAAGGGAAGCCTCGTTCAAGTCTCTAAAGTAAACACACAACTTGATCTCCGTATTTTTCTTCCTGATGGGGACCAAATTGGATACCCAATAAGTGTGTTTAATAGGGAATATTATGTTGCTCTCAATCAACTTATTTAATTCATCCTTCATTAAATGTTCAAGCTTAGGATTCGGGGGTCTTTGCTTTTGTCTCACAATTTTCACATCGGGTTCTAACTATATAGTGTGCTAAGCTAGTTCGGGATCAAAACATCTTAGGTCTTTATATTCCTAAGAAAAGATATCATTGAATTCCTGGAATAACAAAACAAAAGCTTGTTTCTCTTCCCTAGTACATACCTTGCCCAACTTGAGAAGTTTACCTTTGAATATTTCAATGGCTTCATAATGCTCTTGTTTGATAGTCATACCACACTTGTCTTTCCTTACTTGATCATCAGAGTTGAAAATAGACTCTAATGTCACTAGGCCCTTTGGCATCTTATTCAATTTTAGTTGTACAATCTGGCTTCCATATTGTCGCCACTTCTGTTGGTTTTCATATACAAACTCAACTTCTGCTATCAAGAAGCTCACAATCTATCCATGACTATTGAAAACCTACCAAATCACATTAATGTCAAGTGCAAATGGTCTAAAAATAATTTTAACATGCCGCTATAACTCTACATTATGTATCTCATTCAGGATATCAAATTGTGACCCCATGGCAACAAGTTTATCTACATGTTTATTTTGGCTTCTAGGAACAGAAAGCAAATTTTCAACATCAAAATCTTTCATCAGATCCCAAACTCGATGCTTATAGTTTTTAAGTAAATCATTTTAAGTGACATTCAAGCTCCTAACTTGATTTATAGTCAACTCTGAATCACCATAAATTTGAATGCACTTAATACCTCTCTTCTTGGCCCATTCTAGACCATGAATGAGAGATTCATATTTAGTTGTATTGTTAGTACAACTAAACACAAATCTCAGAGTAGAATAATACTTATCTCTGCTTGGCAAAATTAACATCACACCACCACCAACTCCCATTTTTCTCTTTGCACCATCGAAGAATAACTTCCAAAGTTGGTCTTCTTGTTTCTCATATTTCACCTCTTCTTTGATCAAATTCAGGGTAATAACATCAGGTTCATGGATCATGTAAACCCCTAATCCCATTTCATCTATGTGTTGAGAAGGATCAACCTTGTGATCTTCGGTTGTCCACTCATCTAGACTTACATTTTCTATAGGGTTTTTGTGGTCTAAGGTCATAACTTTCTCTTCCTTCCCACTAGTGAAATATAGGTTGGAATTTATAGGATTCGAGACATATGGTTTGATGTGATCCTTGGCTAAAGGTTCAAACCTAATGGTAACTCTAGTACCATAATGGGTTCTAAAAAATAAGCGGGACCAATCAATAGACATAAACCCCCCATCTTGGCAGTAATCTCTCTAGATAGGCAAAGTGCAAAGTGGGGAGGTAACTCCATTACATGGATATCTTGGTGCACAAAAAAATTAGGGCAAGCATGTGATATGAGGGAAAAATTATTGATGATTCTTGTTGTTTGAACAATAGAACCGTCCAATTTCACTACCTCTCTTGTCACAGGTTCATAAACCAGTCCTAAACTATCTCCTACATTTTTAGGCATGACAAAGTTGTTAGCCCTCGATTCTATCATACAGTTATGGAAAATTTTATCTCCTACAAAATAAAATGGATTTACCATATGTGGGATAACCGATCATAACAAAAAAACATGGAGTCACAGTGAGAAGTGAGTAATACTTCTAAATGATTATATCAGAACAATAATGCCAATGCATTTAGTCATTGATCAAAAGGAGAAGTCATCAAGGATGGGCAAAAAATTCTTGCATACATGGGATAGCAATGGATGCACTATCCATGAATTTTCAATACATGGCATATACTATGTGCATAGTTTTTTAAGTTCCTCACACAAGAAATCATCATAATGGAACAACAATTTTGTGTTTTTTCAAGGCTTGAAGGAGTTAAAAGGAGTATTGAAAGTGTATAGACATAAGGACAATAAAACAACAATAAAGAGAAGATAATAAGGTCATAACAAGAAATACAAGGCACATCCATTTCCTCACTACAAGCGTAAGTCTATGCATGATCATTAGAGGGATAAAAAAAAAAATAACGGGGGCGCATTCACATAATGCCATTCATGAACATAAAAGAGTATTTTAGATTTTGTAAATACTTATGCAATGGATATTCTTGGTGCATTTGGAATGAAGCTAAAATAATAACCTACAGAATGAGGAACCATATCTTGATGTAAAATTATTTTAGGGACTTTTGATTTGTAGTGTTAAATACATGAGAGCTTAAAAACGAGTTGCATATAACAGGTGAGGGGTGTGAGGGCTTTAGCATCCAGTTGTCCCCACATAATGTCTCCAAGTAACAAAGCATTCTTTCTTACAAATACAAAAGAATGGAAAATAATGGATATGCAGTTGTCATTATACAAGTTTTGAACGGGAAGGATGAAGAGATGTAGAGACTTCTTTAATTTTTGAAGGAAAAAGTTATGGCTTTTAAAAAATCCTAACCCAACATATATACACAGAAGATGATATTTACCCTTCATTATTTTCTAGTTCTGAGTGTGAACAGGATAGAATGGCCACAACCTAGCATAGTGAAGTATTTTTCTTTGGGTTTCATTCAATGGAATGAGCAAACATTGTCTTTTTACCACATTCAAGAAAATGAGGAAATCTTCAAGCTGGTTCGAAAATAGAAAAACCCAAAATGCTATTATGAGGTTGTGGCCATGAGAGGTAAGAAATCCCTCGTAGATAGAAGGTGAAGAGCTAAAATGTAGATAATAGTGTTCATAATCCTTATTTTATAATTTATAAAGGTAAACAACAGATTGGAGGTTGCAGCCTTTGGTGGAATGAATAAATAAAAGTATTGTGATTTTCGTCAAACAAATCCTCAAATGTAATCTATAATGAAGTATATGCAAGAATCAAATGAGGTTTTCCCATTTTTTGTTTGCACAAGCAATATTATCAAAATAAAGGTGTAGAAGAGTGTTACCTCACAGCCTAGAGGAGTTACAAATATTTGGCAACATAAAACCGTTTCCAAAATGATCATGCAAGCTTCAAGAAAGTCCTCACATTAGGCCATTCAAGACACAAAAAGGAGCATTGAAAAATGTGGGGGTAAGTAAAGAAATACATCAAAAACAATGCATGTTTGTAGACTGAAAGCCCACAAATGGCTTTGATATTGGAGACAAAAGCTAGATTTATGACTCAGAATAACACTTACCTTGTTTTTCCTGTCAAGAATCCTCAATGATCACTCAGAAACAACATGAGTTTTGTAGGTTTGAGCTGAAACCCCAGTAGCATGGCAGTGTAGTAGTTAGCTCTCAAAAAATTGCAAAGTGAAAAATAAAAATTTGGATTAGGGTTCGATGGCTTTTACCCAAAATCCTTAATTCGAATCATGAGCAATTTTCACTTATGTTTTTAATAAAATCATTTCATTCGAGTTATTACCATGGTCTTGACTTATTAATTCAATTGAGCTAATCATTCTCCCCTTGGCTCTTGACTTTGAAGATGGAGTGCCAAGCTCAAGATTGATTTTCTATATTCTAGAGGAGTGTCACTTATATTTATTGCATAATTTTGAGCAAAAATAGCAATGTAATTAAATATTAAAGGTATTATTACCTTAATATTTAAAATTTTATGCATGTAATATAAAAAGAGTCACCACATATTAAATATAAAAATAATCACTTTGATTATCTTTAATATTTAATCACACAATTCCTTTTTTCCAAAATCATGCAAGAAACACAAGTAAAGAACTGAAGTCAATAATAGTTATCTAGAGACCACATCATTCAGACCCATTATGCATGGATTTTTTGAGACAAAGATTCAGTTTCACATCAATTTTGAGGATCTTTTGATCATGCATAACATGGGGAGGAGTTTACAACATTCAGTGTTCAATATACTTCAATTGTGGGCCCTTTTTTTAGGGATTTTCTTCTTTATGCGTAAGAGGATATTTTTCACTCTTAGTTGGCTTTCAGTTCCACCACTTGGTGCATTGGGGTTGCCATATTTTGTATATATTGAGAAAAGACTTAATCTTTTTCTCAATTCTTTCTTTATTCCTTTGCATTCTCAAAAGAGACTATCTTGTAACTTAGTTTTATTTACACTTAATATAATAAAACAACTTTTACAGGTTATCATAGTTTGTCAATTGTAAAACTTTCCTTTCATCTTTCAATATTTTCAAGTTTGCTTTCTAGATTTTAGGTGTTGTCCTTATGCTTTCTTTGATAAGAAATTTATTGTGTTTCAATCTTGAAACCTTTATTTTTTGTCTCACTCATAAGTGTATGAACACAATTAAATTTAGTTTAATAGATTATACATTGTGCATATAACTCAAAGTTATCATCTTTGTTGTGAAAACATTATTTTTTACCATTGAAGAGGATAATTCCATTAAAGCCTTTGTATGAAATATTTATGTGATTGAATTTTTCAGATCTAGTTGTGCAGATAGAAGCTTTGAAAGGTCCTTGTGAATCAGTTTGCAAGTTTACCATTTTTTAGGTGCATCACCATCATTTCATTAGATTTTTGCATTTCATTCCAAAAATCCTTATATCCCTTTTCCTACATAATCATTAGCTTAATAGAAAAATCATAAGCGAACCAACCCATAACCTGGAGGTTTTTCCTCATTATAGGGTACCCACAACTTGAGGATATTCCAATGTTTCATAGGATTGCAGAGCTTTGCAGATTTACATCACGGGTGTAATCTCATTGATAATAGTTGTTGGCACGCTCAACGAGACTCTAAAGCACACTTCAAATAAATAATTAAAGAGTTTCAAGATGTTCTAGTATATAAAACAACATTTTTTGCCTTTCAGAGGTTACAATTTATACCTGGAAACTCCAACCACAATCTACTGGTTTGAAGTAGACAAAGTGTTGGTTTTTATGAAAAGAGCATGTTTTCACCTCTGTTTCATGAAAGTCCTGCCTATCCACATCCTTATTAGCCATATCAAGCCAGTTATTCAATTGGTTTTACCCAAATATCCATGCAACAACAAATAACCAACATGCTTATTATGCTTACCACTCACCCTCCCCTGCTCAACCTTCATATCAACATTTATATGTCCAAAATAAGCTCCAAGAGGTTGATGATATGAAAAATAGAATGAATGGCACTTTAGACATCACAAAGTAGATAGAAGAGTTTAGGAGGCAATAAGAGATTGATATGTAGCAACATGAGTTAGATTATTAGGCCTACCTTCATGAGAAGGAGTTGGAGACACAAATAATACATTATGAAGAAGATCTTGCTGCTAAGGAAGATAAAATTAGAATATTGTTTGCCCAAGCACCAATAGAGGAAGAGGTTTACAAATTTTCTATTCAATTTCCAAGTAAGTCTTCTAAAATTGACATTCTTGGAAGTTATAGGGGTAATAGTCATACCAATGCTAAATATCAACCCCTATAGGAGCTCATGAATGAACAAAATATGTCAAACCAATCCATTAATCCTCAATTTCAGTTATACAAGACCCTAAACTAGGTGACTAAAGCATTAAATAGTTATGGAAGCCTTCTTGGACCAAGCATCCTGATTATAAAATTCCAAACCTCAGTAAGGATATTCCTTGTGTATTAATTCAAGGTCAAAAAGAGGAAAAAGTTATAGAATCTAACTTGATCAAGGTTCCAAGTTGGTGTCATAAAAAATAGGAGGAAGAATTTATTGTTTATACGATGTCCTCAACTCAAAATAATGATAATACATGTGAAGAGGAAGTTGGATCAAATTTTCTACAAAACCCCTTGCATTTTGATTCATTTGAAAAAAATTATAATGATGTTTGTAAGATGGATGAAAGTAGAGTACAGGGATTACCAATTAAAAATCTTCACTTGTAGAGATAGGATGCCCAATTTTCACTAGGGAAGGCACCGCATGACGAGGAACAATTGGTTTATTTGTTTGACCAACTACCTATTTTTATTGAGAAAAATGAAGAGAGCATGCATGTGCTTGACTTATCAATTAATTTGGAACATTCATAAGATATTGCAAAACATGATGTACTGCTAGTTCAAGATGAAATTTAAGCCTCAATCCATTTGGAACAGAAAGAGTTCAATCCTATTTTGGAGATTAATGAAAATGATCTACATGAAATTTCCCAATTTGAAAAAAACAAGCAAATCAAAACTTAAGGATGATCTCAAATCTAAGGTAAGCTCTCGCATGACACAAAGTAATGAAGATTGTGAATAAGAGAACTTATTTTGGGATGAGCTTGAGGTATTTGTTTCAAAATTTAGACTCTAGACTTTCATCTTTTGAAGAAGAAAATCATGAACAAAAGGTTGTTGAGGTAGAAAAGGATGTTCAAGTCCAAAAATTTGTTGATTTATTTGATGAACTTCCAGGATTTGTACATAAATATGAGAAGTTATTGATTGAAATAATTGAGCAATAGGATGAAAGAAATTGGTTTAACAAGGCACAAATCCAAGAAGATATGAATGAAAATAGTCATGTTTCAGAAAGTCAAACATTTGATTCACAAACAAAGGTTGTTCATGTAGAGAAAGAAAAGAAGAAAATCATAGATTTTCAAGGTATGATCTTTGAAGACCATCATGAAAATGAGTTATAGCGTACTTTCTATGATAAGTTCGATCATGATACAAACTTATTCTCAAGCATCATTGAAGTTTTTTTTTTTTTTTTTGCTTCATGTGCAGGTCACAGGTTTCATCTATTTGTTGCAATTTTTTTATATCAGCATGTGGAGTAAAATGTGGATCCCACAAGGGTTGATCCCATCACATAAAACTAAGACAACAACAAACATATAAAGAAATATAATATCCTTAATGAGATGGTGAACTTTGTTTATTGCCAAAATGCTAAAAAGGAAAGGAACAATGTTTGTACTCAATGAAGTAACAATTGATAGAAGCATAGTCAACAAAATACTTTGCATATATAATCATAAGTACAGTGCATAATACAAACTTGACAGCGACTAAAGTTATCTTGACAAAAGAACATGGAGTTACCATAAGTGGGATAACCGAGTATAATAGAAAAAACATGGAGTCATAGTGAGAAATGAGTAATACTTCTGAATAATTATATCAAAACAATAATGTCAATGTATTTAATCATTGATCAAAAGGAGTAGTCATCAAGGATGGGAAAATAGTGCTTGCATATATGGGACAACAAGGGATGCACTACCCATGGAGTGTCAATATGGGACATACACTATGTGCATAGTTTTTTAAGTGCCTCACACAATAAATCATCATAATGGAACAACAATTTTGTGTTTTGTCAAGGCTTGAAGGATTTCAAAGGAGTATTGAAAGTGTACAGTCATAAGGACATCAAAAAAACAATAAAGAGAAGCTAATAAGGTCATAACAAGAAAGAAAAGGCACATCCATTTCCTCCATACAAACTTAAGGCTATGCATGATCATTAGAGGGATAAAAACATAAATAGCAGGGGTTCATTCACATAATTCCATTCACGACATAAAAGAGTATTTCAGATCTTGTAAATACTTATGCAATGGATCTTCTTGCTCCATTTGAAATGAAGCTAAAATAATAACCTACAAAGTGAGGAAGCATATAGTCATGTATTAGAATTTCAGGGAGTGTTGATCTGTAGTGTTAAACACATGAGAGCTTAAATAAGAGTTGCATACAATAGGTGAGGAGTGTGAGGGCTTTGGAAGACAATTATCCCCACATAATGTCTCCAAGTAACAAATCATTCTTTTGTACAAATACAAAAGAATGGAAAATAATGGATATGCAATTGTCATTATAAAAATTATGAATGGGAAGGATGAAGAGAAATGTTGATCTGTAGTGTTAAAGACACGAGATCTTAAAAAAGAGTTGCATACAATAGGTGAGGGGAGTGAGGGCTTTGGTAGTAATTTGTCCCCACATAATTTCTCCAAGTAACAAAGAATTCTTTCTTACAAATACAAAAGAATGGAAAACAATGGATATGCAGTTGTCATTATACAAATTATGAATGGGAAGGATGAAGAGATACAGAGACTTCTTTAAGTTTTGAAGGCAAAAGTCATGGCTTCTAAAAAACCCTAACCCAACATATATACATAGAAGATGATATTTACCCTTCATTATTTTCTAGTTTTGAGTGTGAATAGGATATAATGGACATGACCTTGCACAGTGAAGTATTTTTCTTTTGGTTTCATTCAAGGGAATGAACAAACATTGTCTTTTTACCACTTTCAAGAAACTGAGGAAATATTCAAGCTCATTTAAAAATAGAAAAACCCAGAATGCTATTATGATGTCGTGGCCATTAGAGGTAAGAAATCCCTCGTAGATAGAAGGTGAAGAGCTAAAATGAAAAGAATAATGTTTGTAATCCTTATTTTATAATTTATGAAGGTAAACAATAGATTGGAGGCCGCAACCTTTAGTGGAAGGATCATACAAGCTTCAGGAAAGTCCTCAGTTCGACCATTCAAGACACAGAAAAGAGCATTGAAAAATGTGAGGTTAAGCAAAGAAATACTTCAGAAACAATGTATGGCTATAGATTGAAAGCCCACAAATGGCTTTGAAATTGGAGACAAAATCCAGATTTTTGACTGAGAATAACACTTACCTTGTTTTTCATGTCAAGATTCCTCAAAGGTCACTCAGAAACAACATGAGTTTTGCAGGTTTGAGCTCAAACCCCAGCAGCATGGAAGCATAGTAGTTGCCTCTCAAAAATTGCAAAGTGAAAAATAAAATTTTGGATTAGGGTTCGACGGCTTTTACCCAAAATCCCTAATTCGAATCATGAGCAATTTTCACTTATGTTTTTAATAAAATCATTTCATTCAAGTTATTACCATGGTATTAACTTATTAATTCAATCAACCTAAACATTTTCCCCTTGGCCCGTGACTTTGAAGATGGAGTGTCAAGCTCAAGATTGATTTTGTATATTCTAGAGGAGTGTCACTTATATTTATTGCATGATTTTGAGAAAAAATAACAATGTAATTAAATATTAAAGGTACTTTTACCTTATATTTAAAATGTTATGCATGTAATATAAAAGGAGGAGCCACCACATATTAAATATTAAAATAATCACTTTTATTATCTTTAATATTTAATCACACAGTCCTTTTTCTCCAAAATCATGCAAGAAGGACAAGTAAAGAAGAACTAAAGTCAATAATATTTATCTAGAGACCACATCATTCAAAGCCATTATGCATGGATTTTTTTAGACAGATCTTTAGTTTCAAAAAAAAATTGAGGATCTTTTGATCATGCACAACATGGGGAGGAGTTTACAGCATTCACTGTTTAGTTTACTTTAGTTATGGGCCCTTTTTTTGAGGATTTTCTTCTTTGCTCGTGAGAGGATATTTTCAAGATTTCTCAAATCTTGTGTTCTTCCTTTGCGTTCTACAAATAGACTATATTGTAACTCGGTTTTATTTATAGTCAATATAATACAATAGCTTTTAGAGGTTATCGTAGTTTGTCAATTGCAAAAATTTCCTTTCATCTTTCAATATTGTCAAGTTTGCCTTCTATATTTCAAGTGTTGTCCTTATGCTTGATTTGATAAGAAATTTATTGTTTTTCAATCTTGAAACCTTTATTTTTTGTCTCAGTCCTAAGTGTATAAATGCAATTAAATTCAGTTTAATAGGTTATACATTGTGCATATAATTCAGAGTTATCATCTTTGTTGTGAAAACATTATTTTTTCCTTCGAAGAGGATAATTCCATTAAAGCCTTTGTATGAAATATTTGTGTGATTGAATTGTTCAGATCTAGTTGTGTAGATAAAAGCTTTGAAAGGTCCTTGTGAATCAATTTGCAAGTTTACTATTTTTTAGGTGCATCACCATTGTTTCATTATAGTTTTTCATTTCATTTCAAAAATCCTTCTATCCCTTTTCCTGCATAATCATTAGCTTAATAGAAAAATCATAAGGGAACCAACCCATAACCTGGAGGTTTGTCCTCATTATAGGGTACCCACAACATGAAGATATTCCAATGTTTCACAAGATTGCAAAGCTTTGTAGGTTTGCATCACAGGTGTAATCTCATTGATAAAAAATAGTTTAGGAGGTTGCAATTGTTCCAACATTCCTTGTTTGCTTAGGCCAAGGCCACAGTGTCCATCATATCATTTTCATTTCATTATTAGGAACCCTTTTGGATATTGTTCAACTAGAAATTTCTTAAGCTCACTATCCTCATCTTCTTTGTACAACCATGTAAGAATATGGTCATCCAAAGACTCTTTGGCTAGCTCCTCCCATTTAGTGAAGGTGGTAGAGGGATTACGAATGACGAATTTAGGCTACATGGGATGCGGTTTTCCATAAGACTTTGATGATTTAGGTAACTTTTCAATGAAAAGGTGACTCTTCATGTTGCATTCTCCACATCCTTTGTCTTGAATATGGATTTTGGGTTTCAAAGGTGTGGTGAATGGAGTGGATGATTTGAAAAGGGTAGATGGATCATTGTAGTGATATGGAGTGGTGGGTAAAGTGGAAAATGAGGGCTCTCGATTGATGGGCACTTGATGTTCAATAGTTCCTTTTAGGTTTGTGAAATATTGAAAAGGATCAAGGTTGCCAGGAATAATTTTAGTGCCATTATATGGGAACTTGAGGCATTGGTGGTATGTGGATGGAATAGCCTTCATGGCATGAATCCATGGGCAGCCAAGCAGAAGGTTGTAGTGAAAATCCAAATCTAAGACATGAAACACTATATTTTATATTGTTGGACCAACTCTTATAGGAAGTGAAATTACGTCTTTAGATGAACACTTAGCATCGTCATAAGATTTGATCACAATTTTCTTGGTTTGGTCTATACAATTCTCGGAGTATCCCAATCCTTTCACCAATTATAGTGAGAAAATTTTAAGACCTTCTCCACCATCTACTAGGAATCATCTGATCTTATGTTTATGAACGCATACTTTGAGGTGTAGGGGATCATTATGATTGGACTTTTGTGTAGAAAAGTCTTGTTCAAAGAAGGTGACATGGTGTGACATAGCTAGGTATCCAACTATGGCCTAAAATTCATTGACATCTAGATTAACGAGCACATATTATTCTTGAAATTATTTATCAAGGATAGGTTTTTGTTGTGGTGATATGTGAAGAAGTTCCAAAATGGAAATTTGTGTGGGAGTTTTCCCTAATTGATCTAGGAGATTATACTAGCTTTTCAATTGTGTATTGGAAGAAGGTCTTGGAAGAGTTGTCTTGGCTCTATGAGTGGTGACCACACATTCTGAACTTGGCTTATTTATGGTAATGGTAGCAATGTGATCATCAAAGTGTGTAATGTTAAGGATAATAGTGCTATAATCATGTTTGACTATCACATAATTGTCTTTGTTGTCATTTCATGAACTAGAGGCTTTTCCTTTGCCATGGTCATGCAAGGGAGTTTTAAATATGGTATGATCAGTATTGGTTTTCCTTCTGAGTCTCCTATTGAAATGGTTTTATTTTCAACAAGTTCTTGAATGATATTTTTGAGAGTCCAACATCTAGATGTTTTGTGTCCTTTTTTGTGGTGATATTCATAATATTCATCTTCTTTCCACTAGTTGGGTTTGATTAATGAGGGTTCATAATTTTTATGTCTAGTAGTGTGATGGCATTAGATTGAAAAACATGTTTTATGACTGATTCG
Organism: Sequoiadendron giganteum; assembly: GCA_007115665.2. Taxonomy (NCBI): domain Eukaryota; kingdom Viridiplantae; phylum Streptophyta; class Pinopsida; order Cupressales; family Cupressaceae; genus Sequoiadendron; species Sequoiadendron giganteum. The sequence continues at coordinate 377,930,625 of CM021104.1, forward strand.
ATGGGTTCACCCAATGGGGTTTATGTTCTCTTGGTGCAGTGAGGACCTCTGTGTTACTAATTATTTTGGGATGCATTCAATGTTAGGTTTTGACCTTGCGTTTGAGCATTTGATATGTTTGGTGTGTTTGATGAGGAAGGATATTAGAGATGAATGATAGGAACTTTGGTTATCACTTTGGCATACAAAATTCCATCTTTTGTGACATTCTTGTTTTGGGACCAATATTTGCTTGTGTCATTATTGGGTTTTGGATTTTATTTGTGTACTTTAACTAGTCCTTTTGCGACAAGACCTTTTTCAATAAGGAATCCTTTCTCAAGGATCTCATAAAAAATTGTGAAACATTGGATTTGTACACTACTCATCATTTCTTTGTCAAGGTTTTCAACAAATATGGTGACCAATTATTTCTTAGGAATGTGACAAGAGAACTTGCTAACCAAACCTCGCCATCTCTGGTAAAATGAGGTAAGTGATTCCCCTTCTTCTTGTTTGGTTGTGCTTAATTTTGCAAGGGTGACTTTATTTTTAATGTTGAAGGAAAATTAATTAATGAATTTATTGACCAGTTCACCCCATGTTCTAATCCTTGGATGAAGATGTAAAAACCAATCTAGGGTTGGCCCTATGAGACTTCTCACGAATAGTCTCATCAAATAGGTAGGATCATATGACACTTCCATACATAGTGTAATTGAGGATTTTTTTGCAAATTAGATTGTTAGCAAACATACATGCATATTATATAAAACCCACAATTATCAATGGAATGCATAGGAAATAAATAAAGAACACAGATGAAACAATCTCACCCATTCCTTCATCCTCCATGGTTGATTTCCATTGTACCTTCTAGCTTGCTAAAATATAAAGTGTGCCCTCAGATTTGATGAGCAACTCTATGGTGTAAACTAGACCTAAGCAAACTGTTGAAGGATTTTCTAAATGCCTATGCAAAAGAAATTAAATCCTATATGCAATTAGCTAAATGATAAAATAAAACAATCTTAAAACTCAAAGAGATTCAAAGATCCTTCAAGATATTAAAGATTATTCTAGATTCATGATAATGAGCACAAAATTGGCATTTTATAGAAAATGCAATTTTGGATGGATGGATGAGATTGAAGTTTTGGGAAATGCCCTCGAATCAATGGCCAAGATTCAAAAATGGAAACTCTCAATTAGGGTTAAGGTAAGATTTCAAAATGAGTGGAAAAGATTTAATTTAAGAAATTAAATCAAGAATGGAGAATAAATGTGACAGTGAGATGAAAATTAGTAAAATCAAAAGGATAAAGATTGAACAAGAAGATGAGATTTGAAAAATCAAGAATTTTAGTAATTACCTGATTTATAGAAGAATATTAGCATTTTGAATTAAAATTAACTCAAAATATGTATTTAGTGTGATAGTAAATAATTGATTTTAATATTATTTACTAAAAGAAGTGGTAGTTAACCATGTGAGGCCATTTTAAATAAATTGTTTTATTTTAAATGAGAGAAATGTCAAATAAGGCAATTAAATAATTAAAGATAATTATTTAATTTAGAAAAGGTGATAGATTAATTAAATAAATTAATAAATCTATTTAATTATAAGAAGAATTGAGAATTAGTGATGTATTAAATAAATAAATAAATTATTTATTTAATAATTAGGAGGACATAAATGGCAAAGATTAATTAAATAAATTGAGAACTTTATTTAATTATGCGAATAAATTAAAAAATTAGTGACACATTAATAATCATGAAGAATAAAAAGACATAAATTAATTAAATAATTATGAATTATTTAATTAATAGTCGAAGGTGGACAAAAGACATAATTAAAATGTAATAATTATGCTAGGACGAAAGTGGTAAAATAGAGCTTGCAGGCTTAGGTCATTTTTATGTGTCTACATTTGCCCCTCTTTGTCATAATGTAGGTTATTGTGTTATGGAAAAGAAAAAAAGTCAATAATATGCCCCAGCAAAGGTATGGAGTGCCTATGCCCCCTCTTGAAAATTTTGAAATTTTGGCCCAAGGCCATAAATATTTGGAAAGTGTCCCGATTAGTCAAATTGATGACCATAAAAACAACGACACGATTTTTTCAAAAATGGACGTTGAGCCAACGAAAGTGCAAGTCAAGGGTGGTCAAATGAGCCTCTAGTACAAGCCTATCAAGTCAAACCCTAATTTTCAACCTATAAATAAGTTGAAAAAGCCAAACCAAGTGTCATTTTCACATTTTCTATTCAGAAATTTGGAGACCGGAGCACGAGGAGAAGATGGTGATTCTCATGACAGAACATCGTGGATACCATCTGTAGACATTCTGATGACCCGAGGGTGCAGAGGCACCGGTAAGTACCCTATCCAATTTTTATTTTTATTTTTGTGCATTATTAGGGTTTTACGAGGAAAAAGAATACGTTGTGACACAAATTTCATCGCGTAAACCACAAATGTCTTTGTGTTTGACACATTTGATTGCATCGTGATGCAAGTGCCATGGATGGGTGAGTCAAAGTTTAAAAAAATGCAAGTGCAAGGTCAAACAATGCATTTGACAAAATGTGACACAAGTGTGGTAATCAACGACATAGTTGCGATATTGCGATGCAAACGATTTTCCAAATGATGCAATCGTTATAAAATGATGCAATTTCCATACCGAAAGACGCAATCATTGTATAGGTGTGCAATTGTCAGCTGAAATGATGCATTTGATAAAGTGTGACACAACTGTGAAATGCAGAGCCACATGTGACCTAGTGTGATGCAATTGCAGTCAACGCGACATAATTGCCAATGACCAAGGTTGACCAAAGTTGACTTAGTGTAGACTTTTTTCAGATGAATTTTTTTTGTTTCTCAGATAGTACTAATGTGTCAAATTATTAATCCATGTGTGCTAACCCATGTTTCTACGTGTGGAAAGATGATTAATGCCTATTTATACGTGAGAGTTCAAACCTGCTACCTATGCTTTTTGAGATCGGTTGATGAGACTAGGTTTATATTACATCACCTACATGCCCATTATTCAGGAAAATAGGGGATTACTGACAGTGCTCTGCAAGAGATGGCACTAGAGACCTGCTCATTTCATTTACCTACAGGAGTGGCTACCATTACCCTAGAGGATGTGTATCATATTTTGCACATCTTGATCAATGAGGAGAGAGTGGTATATGATCCCCACAGAGGGTAATAGGCTATAGGAGAGATGTATGATGATGTAGGTGGTGTTGGTCTAGGCATTCATGGGTATGAGATCGGGTGGGATTTTGTGGCCGACCACTATCCACGATGGGATGCCATGTTGATGATCTTGATTGTCGGAGTGTTGATTCCAGATCATTGCAGACATGGGTTTTTGATTGGATGGGGGGATATACTAGTCCGCATGCAAGCTAAGAGGACATTATTTGCTTGGGGGCACTGCTTGTTGGCTATGTTGTATCATCAACTTCACGATTTTGTCTACCAGGAGGGACAAAGTATCAGTTGTGGGACCACCCTACTTATGATCTAGGCATGGGAGCACATTTGCGTCTTTCGCCTACTAGTACATATTTAGTAGGTGGATGATGAGATGCCCTATGTTTAATTATATGATGGTTCAGTTAGCCATACCCACGTAGGAGATATCAGGTACTGGAAACATCGGATCGACACCTTGGTTGGCTTTGTCTAGAGGTTGTACAAAGATTACGCACAGTGGCCAGATGAGGATGGCCATCTTTCATTTTGCAGATAGTTCAGATACATGATTAGTCATATAGTGCAGAGTCAGCATATCATTAAGATGTGCCTGCCCCAGCGGGTACTACTACAATTTGTTGAGCAATAGGTTGTGCTAGTTGGGATCATCGAGTATGCACGGTCATCCAGGGAGTTCGTACGGGGGCCACTAATAGTAGTGGCAATAGCAGAGCAGCAGATAGACAACCTATTCATGCAGTAGTGGTTATGGAGAGGAGGTCTAGCAGATGCAAGGACATCTGCTAAGTTTGACGTCTACTAGAAGATTCACAGGCCCATTCTATTGACAGATCTAGATGGTCCGGCTCCTATAGATCGCAGATCAGTTATCCCGTGAGTACGGAGGGGAGGTCGAGGTGGAAAAGATGGTGGGAGAGACGGCATGTAAATCGAAGGGAGAGATAGTGGGAGAGATAGTAGGGGATCCAGAGGGAGAGATGGTGGAGATGACGAGGGTGGCGAGGATGGAGGTGATGGCGGAGATGAGAGGGGTGTGAGGAGGAGGAGGGTTGATGGAGGGTGGAGACAACGTCAGAGAGGAGATGGAGGTTAGAGTAGAGGAAGAGATGCCAATAGAGGAGGATCCTTTTGTAGAGCATCATCCTCTTGACGTTGATGTAGAAGATATCGGCAGAGAGGAGGCGAGGGAGGAGGAGAGGGAGGATGATGATGAGGAGGGGGAGGATGAGGCTGAGAGGAGGTTATGGGAGTGGATGATTGATGGGGATGAGGAGGGGGACATGCCACCCATTCTACCAGTGGATGTCACTATGGATCAGAGGATTGTAAATCTTCAGAGCAAATTAGATGTGGCCTTATCTCAAAAGAAGGCCTAGACACTAAGTTAGAGGTTATGAGAGTGGAGAGAGACCAGGCTGTTATTCGACAGTAGGAGTCAGACAGATGGGTGACCAAGTTTGTAGAGTTATGCGTAGGGCCGATAGGGGATATGGCTAGGGAGTTGGCCAAGATGGCCAAGAGCAGGGGCTGATAGAGGTTGCTATATGAGTAGGCTATTCCACTAGAGAGACATGACTTAGGATTGTCTCGATCATACAACAAGACTAGCAATGGAACCTGGACCCAAAACAAAAGCAAATCACACAAAAATAGTCATACGAGTGTTGGGGGGTCCACCTCATCAGGGAAATCATCAGGCCATAGGTCACACATGCATTCATTAGGCAATAGCCATAGGTCAGGGCATAGTCATAGATCAATGTCATCAAGACACCAGATAGAGTAGAGCCAACCTCCTATTATTCAGCCCTCGAGATCTCATAGTCAAACTCAAGACACTATGCCTATCTAGGTTACTTTCCATGTGATAAGTCAATCATAGCCGCCTCACGAGTAACCTCCATGAGATGGAGGGGGAACATAATAGTAATTTCACTTTGTTATTTGTATTGCATATATTGGCATTCAAGCCTGCGAGCTCCATTTTTGGGATATCTCATGACTCTATCTTGTGACATTATATTTTTTTGAGATTATACATATATGCGATACAGTTTTGATGCAGCCTATATGATTTTATGTGTTATGTTGCTTTAAAATTTATCAGATGTTATGTGATGTGATGCATTTATGATGTTATGAGATGTATGGATGCATTGTGTAATGTATGATGATATGATTCCTATATGTTAATGCAAATTTTATTTATGATGTCTATATCTTAATGCAAATGATGGTTTATGTATGCCAAATGGATGGATGTAAATGATAGTGTCATGCAGTGTGAATTATGGTATTTGATTTATGCAAATGCAAAATGTGAATATGCAATGCTCATATGATCATGTATGCAACTCTATTTTTGTATGTCATGGGATATTATCAAAGGATGAGAGAAGAGAAGATGAAGATGGATGTTAGTGTGGAGAAAGAAATGCATGTTAGTGTGGAGAAGATATGCATGTTAGTGTAGAAACAAAAATCATTCAACATTTTCCATAGTACTATCCAAGTTGTTACTCTTTAATCATCATTGGGTGAAAATTTCATGATGGCCAACAAACACTATGATACGACATAGATCAATAGTGTGCAAGGTCGAACCATCACGTAGATCAATAGTCGCAGACAAGGATGATCATGACTCATACAAGGAACACAATTTTCCCCTAGTCATTTTGTCATAACTGTTGGGGATACAAAGGGTCTGTCATCATAGAACAAACATCTAAAACATCAATGCCTTAGTGATTTTTATTTCTTCAAATCATATCAAAGACACAAAAAATGACATAAAGAGGAACCAGGCATAGTGGATCCCCCATTGATCTTTCTGAGAAAAATAAATGCTTAACAAATATAGATTCAACACAAGCATAGATTCAAGAATACAAAATCAAAAAAACATGAAAGAAAAACATGTGGACACACATATTTATGTGGGGAAAACCTTTTCAGGTGAAAAATTCCATCCTCCAAAACACTCAACTCAAATTGTATTATTCAGCAATAAATAGTTACAATACAATCTCAAAGCTATGCTCTTCAGAAGATTACATCTTGTCCATCTAGAGATGTAGGCAACAACAATATACAAAATCTTTAAATAGTTACAATTTCTTCAAATGACATACTATGTAGATTCCCTTTAGCTCCTCAGTTGACTATCTCAACCAGCCTCATGGCCAGCCCAGCCACTATGCATCTCAAGTTCACATCTTTGTTGATCTGAGAGTCTAAGTGTTCACAGTTACAACAATATGCAAAACTTCTTGAACACTCTCAGCCTCTCTCTCTTCACTCATCATCATCTAATCTTGCACATGAGATTAATTTATAATCTCTAACTGTGTGCCTACTTGTTCTACTCGTTCAAGCAATCAATAGTCAACATGATAATTAATTATCCTACTTGAAAGATTCCATCATTCTCTGATAACGTGCACCATCTTTCTACAAATGCATCAAGTCGCGCATGATTAAATAGGTTGCAGAAACATGTCTGTCAACCTCCACTCAAATAATGCAGCCTATCACAATCAAAAAATAATATTTTGGCCAATCAAATCTTAAAGATCTTGCCACGTGTCGCCCTTCCATTAGTTCGTCGCTTTGACTTCTGGTCAAGCTCAGTCAAGCTCAGCCGACCAAGCTCTAAGCTCATACTGGCTTCCCCCGCGCTACCACTCTGATTCCATTCATCCACTGTGGTATGGCAATGAGCCCATGCGACCCACTTTCGGCTTTTCCAGTGCTACCGCTGAGCTTTGACATGCCAGTCATGGTAAGGAGGTAACTACTTGACATCACCATTATGGTCAGTCGTGCTATTGCAGAGGCTATCAGGCCACCCCGTGGCAAGGCGGTGGCCACAAGGCAGACGCTAGTGGTCACACCCACACTACCGTGGAGGCGGCCAGGCCACCTTGCGGTAGAGCGGTGACCACCCTGACAGACCACCAACAATCTTACCATGGCCATCCATGGTAGGGCAGTAATCGCCAAACATAACCGTCGCCCTTCATCCACTAGCAACCACTCCTATGCCACACACCGCGCTACCTCCCCTGCCAGACAGAGACCTCATGGTAAGGAGGTAAGGCATCGCTCTCCCATCGCGTTGTTGCACCCCTGATGAGAAACCTCCATGATGAGGAGGTAAGACTTCACTTCGCCAGTGCGCCGCCAACCGCGCTACCCCGCCACCTTTGAGTGACCCCTTTGGTAGGGAGGTAACAGCTACACAAACCACTGAGCCTTCACCATGCCACTGCCAAGTAGGGTAGGGACCACCACGGTAAGGAGGTAACACCGCCCAACCATTGGACCAAGAAAAGTGGCCTACGGTAAAGCTGTAAACCGCTCAACTATGCCACCAAGGAAAGCTTGCAGCGGTGTAGCGGTAAGGCCAAAAACATGGAGAAATTTCCCAAGTTCAAAAGGGATCCATAAATTTGATGCATAAATTTCCCAACAATATCCCACTTGACGAAGACTTACTAACTTCCTCCAAACACAAACAAGGACCAACACTAACCTTTCATGCTCCAACCAAGACACCTGCAATGACATCCGATAAATGTCCACCATCTCAGGCAATAGCTCCAAATACCCACCATAGGAGAAAGGAAAAAGACAAGGCATAAATGAAACAATCTCCCTTTCACGCTCCAACCAAGACACCTACAATGACATCCGATAAATGTCCACCATCTTAGGCAATAGCTCCAAATACCCACCATAGGAAAAAGGAAAAAGACAAGGCATAAATGAAACAATCTCTGGAACACAAGCATTAAATCCTTCAGGTGGTAAAGGCACCCTAGTAGTAGCAACAAATCACTCAAACATGAACACAAAATGAGAAACCAATCTCCAAAAAAAAATAAACCATCAGCTAGAAAAGAAACCACACAACTAACTGCCCTCATCCAATTGATCAAACCCACATGACTCAAAACCAAAACCCATAGCTTGTGTTATTTCAACCAATCACCCATATCTCAAAAGTATGGACATCAGTAAACTCACGCCAGCAACACTACCAACCCATCAATAGTAGAATATGAGCACCATGTGCTGACCAGTCAATGAAGACAAAGCACATTCAAGAACTCCCACTACATGGGTAATGCAAGATCTGAAAGATCAATGGCATAACCAGTCTACCAATAATAGCATATAGAAAAATGTAACCATGTAGTTACAAGGAACATCCACACTAATATGCACAACATGCAACCACCTGCTGCAAGAAACATTTCTCTCAATAGTCTTACACAGTTCTTCCAAGGTTCCATATCTGACTGGAGAAGGAAGCACAAGAACCTTCATGTCATCACCCAAGTGACAACACATACCACAAACTAGTGACCAACATGGCTCCACATATATCTAAATTCAAATGAACATTTAGGAAGAAAAGACTAGATAAAAGAGAAACAACAAATCATAACATGTAGCATCCTCCTACATACACTTCTAAATGTCACATGTGACAAGTATGATCTTCTTTACATCCCAAAGGAAATGGCATAACAACACCCAAACAGTTCCATGAATGTATGCATCTTAAAGAAGATCAAACTAAACCATATAAAAATCTCCTATAAGTCTTCAAAAGCACAAGGAGATACATTATGTTGTCCACCTTCCATTATGAATCCTCCAGAATCTTAAAACATTAACTCATTTGATTGTAAAATCTGATGAAAATGCTTGACGGAAGCTATATAATCAGATGTATCGTCAAGCACTTGCGCAAAATTTTCATTTTTAAAATTTTTATCTTGACGTTCGTCGGAATTTTGACGAACCTTATTTTTCGCCTACATTTCAACGAAGATCTTTTGCTGAAATTTCAACAGACTTGCAATGTTAAATTATAGCCAACATAATAAATAAAAATGAGCTCGACTATTTATTGCGATAGTGTTTTGCTCAATGATTTTCTTGGGGAAAATCAGAAAAAACTCAAGAAGATATCGCTAGGTTGAGGGTAGTCATTGTCTTTTTCCAGAATTCATTTGTGAAGTCAAATTTGTACTTCCAGGTTTGAAAATTATATTTTAAATAAACATCTCATCAGATTTAATTTTTATTCTTGTGCATTTTCAGAATTTCATTTCCAGATTTTAGACCCGACTTCACAAATTCTTTATAAGGGAATTGTTTATAACTGATGGAAAATTCTTGATGGATTTGGACAAAGATTATATTTGCAAGGTTTCAATTTTAACCCTAATGATCAATTTTCAATAGATTTGGAGGCCATAACTAGATAATATCAAAGGTGTTGGTTGTTTTTACTATAACCAAGTTTATCTTCTAATCTACCTATGGAATTTCCAATTTCAATTAGAGGCAGCTCGAAGGACTTGGACCAACTTACGAGGGTTTTAATAAACCTTTTATACTTTGGGCTCTGCAAACCCTAGGAGGGTGATCCCCTTAGCATGTTTATAATCTTTGCGCTAGACCTATAAACAACATCAATACTAATAGATCATCTCAATTAGTAGCTCAACATAATAGGATAATACTTAAATGAATTGGCTATTCATCAATAATATGAGCTACTTGGAGTGTGAGATACTATAACACCATTACACAACTTAGGATAATCATTGATTTGCAATTTTTAGCAAGATCTAAGCAAAACCAAAGGAATGCAGAACCTCACAAACTATTACAACTTAGACCAGTGCCATATACCATTGGAGGAGTCAAATTCATAAGCACTTAAATATTCATGACAAATTCAGACACATAGCATATAAAATCTCAGATAATACTGCCTTACAATACCATCAATCTATATTCTAACCCAATACTACTTATCAAATCCTTATATGAACATATTCACCTATAACCTCACTCAAGCATTTTAATTAATTCCTTGAATTAAAGCCAAAATGAGAATTACACACACCATAACAGTGAGATGAACAAAATAACCCTTTATCATTTTATTCACGATAATAATATATTCATACAATGGAGAGACATGAGCTTGAAATGAGTAATTTTCATTCAGATGCTAATACTGTCTTGAAAATTAAGTACCCATGAAACTAAAACCTACAACAAAATGACACCAAACCTAACAATAGTATCTTCACTATAATATTAGGCTCTTTACAAATTCTCTATGCAAATTCACTTAGACTCAACCTAAATATATCTAACTTGCTCACCCATATTTCTAGTCTTGAAATCCTTCTTATAGGGAAAATGAAGGAGCAACAAGCATCAGACCAAAAATACACCTATCACTGGTCACTTGGACCGCCTTATGAAATTTCAAAAATTGGTTACAACAGCTGAGTCTTTGGAGAATATTCTTCTTCATCCCATCCACTGGAGAATAAGCATTTTCCAAACTTTAAAAATTTGCACCAAAACTACCACCAAGACATAGCCAAAATTTGTTATAACCATAACCACTAAGCTGCTAATTGTCGGTTGTAGACTTTGTCCTATTCTTCTTCAATTAAGTACTTGTCTACCCATCCTTGATATTCCTCATCCATTGGCCAATTAAAATTTACCATCTCATTTACCTTGGCACTATAAGGTGTATACTTTACTGCTACTTGATTCACCTCCCTTTCGAAAGATTCCAAAAATGTGCTAGTGTTAATGATTTTATCCATACTACTCACCAATATGTCATAATCTGAGTCATCACAAATCAATTTGATTTGTGCATTGACGACTTCATCTACCCTGTCCTGCCATTACTGCAGTGATCTAACATTTCCTTAGGCATCTACAATATCTGGTAAAGATGTGTCACTCCAGTCATCAAAACCCTTTACCAGCTCTTTAATCCTCCTGCTCAAATCATCAGGTAAGGCCTGGAAACCTTGCAGTGACTTCACAAAGACTTGAGTAGGCCTTAATTGTTGAGGCCTATTAGCTGCATAAAATCTAGAGGTTTTATACATAGCATCTAAATCATAGGCCCTAGGGATCCATTTCTCAATTAAAGGAAAAACTAAATCTTGATCCCTGGTTATATTTGTAATTGAATCCAAAAATAAAGAATATAAAGAATAGACAGATGATAATCTACCATCAACTCTCTCATTCAGGTGCCTCAAAATTGTATCTACAACCTCATTTTTCTTACTCACTTGCTTTTAGAGCTTCCTATAGCTCTGTAATCTTATTAAGCATTTGATTTTTGGTTGGATGTACAAAATACTCAGCCTCCTCTTCAAATGGCTCTAATGAAGGACTGGGTGCAGGAGTCTAGATGGGAGATCCCAGATTGGAAACAATTGGAGAAGCTGGGGGTACTAACCTTGATGTTGAAGGTAAGGCCAGGGTACTTGGAGCACTAGAAGACTCCCTGGCATGCTTGTACTTCAACTTGTCTACTTCACTCTACAGCTCAACATTTCTTTGTTGCATTCTACTATATTCTCCAATAATGATATTGTATTTCTCCATCAAAATTTTCTTTTCAGCTTCTTCTCTTTCAGCTATCTTTTGGGCTGATTTGGCCACATTCACAGTCAAGTTTGTAGCTTTTTTGGTTGAGGTTTTAGAAGCTATTTTGATAATCAACCCTCCCCTCAAGTTTGGGCTAATATCAGTAACGTTTGGCTTTCTGCCCTAAGGTGCCAATGCCCAAATAGCCAAGGTCTCATACTCTTCACTGAAGGCAGAATCTTGGAGTGCTCCCTTGACCTCTTCCTCGATGTTTTGCATTGGATGTTTGGACTTTAGGATAGAATTGAATGCTACAACATCTCCTATGTCCCAATCAGGCAGAATCAGAACACCAGCCTGGGTTACCATCTTTCTTCCTTCCTTAGGAGTTATGATTTTGAACTCATTCATGAGTTCATCCTTCACCTTATCATCATTTTCTTGATCAGACCGATTAGGCCTTGATTCTCTTCTCTCCTTGCATTTGGCCTGGTATTCCTCCAACTTCATCCTCCATACTAGTTTCAAGAATACAAGATTATTCACAAATGCATCATCATCCAAGAATGCCTTGCATGCTTCCATTCTAGCATCTTGTATACACTAGCCTTTTACATCCATATTAGATAATACTAATTTAGTTGATCTAGGAGGGGATGGAATACCAGCCTACATATCTTGGTTAGTAACAATTATTTCCTCAATCAAAGCATGATGCATTTCTTCAATTATTTTCCTCTTTGGGCTTGTCTCTGATGGTGTTACTGCAGGATCAACCTAAGGTGGAAAATCCAAATCAAATATTTTTACACCTCTAGGTGCTCTGATCTTCAGTCCTGAGTGAGCTGAGGCTTACATCGCCTGATTCCCCTTCTTATCCTCCTCCTCCTCACTACTAATGTCATTATTTTTCCTCTTGTAAAGAGGCGAGCTCATAGTACCCTGATAAGTTGGCCTTGTTTCTTAAGGCCTCACCTCTGGTCTCTAAATACCGAAATCCAAATCCAAATTGACCTTCTTGGTCATCAGAGTGCTCATGATATCTCTGAAATTATCCATCAAGAAATCAAACTTCTTGTGGAATGGAGTAAACTCCATCAATGGATCATGCTTGGGATTAATTTTATGTACTGTAGCCAACATTTTTTCATAGGCAATCCACTTCTCCTTATTTAGAATCTTATTTATTCAAGTCAAATTCATTCTTGATTATGTCTTCAGGAAAATTAAATTCATGGGCAAACTTGCCACCCTTAATCCATTGCCTGAATAAGGAAAAGAAACCCTCTAGATCATGTTGCCGCCTGGGACCACTCCTCAAGTGAAATTCATCAAATTACCTCCCAAAATGAACCCATCCACCCTTGGAAAAAACAAAATCTAATACAACGGTGTAATCAGGGAAGAGAGTCCCATTTCCCTACCTTGTCAGGTTATCCTCATGGATACAACCTATTTGCCAAATGACTTCAGCAAACCCCATTTTGGATGGCACATTGAAAGGGAGAATATGTGGGGCTGCTTGGAAACCATATACTCTTAAGACAGTGTTGACAGGGTACAAAATGATGTCACCCCAGTTGTCAGAAACCTTTAACTCTGGCTTCCTCCCCTTAGGACTGAGAAAGTCATGAATATCCTCAAGAACCCTGGGCACATTAAAAATTAGCCGAGCCTTAAGCCTCGAAGTAAAACAATTATCAAATTGCACATAACTGGCGCTTCCCCTATTGTATGACAGGTCTACATTCCAGACCTATACTAGTAACCTTTCCCCATTTATGTTCTTCCTTAACTCCATCCTTTCTAAAAAGAAGTCGGAATTCTTATACAAAAACATATACATAAGCAATGAATACCAAAAGAAAGGATTGCTAGTATCTCCAATTTGCAATTTCAACAATCCATCATGCATCTTTTCTGATAGAAAAGATGCAAAATCATATATTATAGATAAATTTGAATGTTGTATCTAGGCCCCCATGAACATATATGCAATGGGCATAACACTGTTTGCGCTAAAACCCAGAATCTAGCAGAGTGACACTATTGAATTTGACTCCAATTTCCGATGACCATTCATCAGACTTTCGATGTTGTTTTTTCGGTCGACTGACGAATCGCAGAAATCAGCATCATTGCTTAATTTTCATCTATATTTCGACGGACTGTAAAACATTGCACGCATGATGCAAAATCATCGAAACAGTGACACCCAATTCGTCAATCGAGCAACGAGTAGTGGCTAGAGCACGGGCGGCGTACCTCCATTGAAGCATCGGAGCAGCAACATACATTCGTCCAAACTACGATGACAGTTTCATCGATCTAACAATGCACAAATCATGGAGCACGAGCGACATACCTTTGCTAAAATGTCGGATTACCAACAAAATTTCATCGCCATTACGTTGAAAGTTTTGACGTATTTAAAATATCAGTGAGAGATCAATACTATTGCAATGACTATATTTCCTAACAAGATATATCAGGACTAGAATTTGGTCTCAATGACAAAGTTTCATCAACGAGATACACATCTTGTCTCATTGACGAAGCACGAGGGAAGCATATCGGCAAGGCATATACCATCGGAGTAAGTTCTGAATGTCTACCTAACCCGCTATGTGACGTCAATAAGATTACATTGGCAAGAGTCTTGGCGACATACTTCAGATTGAAATAGCAACAGACGTTTGTCGAACTCGCGACGAAATGGGAAAGTCATTAAGAAGAAAGTTCGTCTGATACATTGCGAATTCGTCAGGCGCTTTTCAAGGTTCGTCGCAAATGCGACAGAACAATGCAATTTAAAAAAAAAAAACTATTCGTTGAAATGTAGGCATATCGGTGAAAGATCAAGAATATTACAGTGATCAAAATTGTCTGAGAGGATATATCAGAAGGACTAGATTGTAGTCTCAGCGATGACGGTTCATCAACGAGATACACATTTTGTCTCATC
>CM021104.1:377945354-378081888 GCA_007115665.2 Sequoiadendron giganteum
GTGCTCTGCAAGAGATGGCACTAGAGACCTGCTCATTTCATTTACCTACAGGAGTGGCTACCATTACCCTAGAGGATGTGTATCATATTTTGCACATCTTGATCAATGAGGAGAGAGTGGTATATGATCCCCACAGAGGGTAATAGGCTATAGGAGAGATGTATGATGATGTAGGTGGTGTTGGTCTAGGCATTCATGGGTATGAGATCGGGTGGGATTTTGTGGCCGACCACTATCCACGATGGGATGCCATGTTGATGATCTTGATTGTCGGAGTGTTGATTCCAGATCATTGCAGACATGGGTTTTTGATTGGATGGGGGGATATACTAGTCCGCATGCAAGCTAAGAGGACATTATTTGCTTGGGGGCACTGCTTGTTGGCTATGTTGTATCATCAACTTCACGATTTTGTCTACCAGGAGGGACAAAGTATCAGTTGTGGGACCACCCTACTTATGATCTAGGCATGGGAGCACATTTGCGTCTTTCGCCTACTAGTACATATTTAGTAGGTGGATGATGAGATGCCCTATGTTTAATTATATGATGGTTCAGTTAGCCATACCCACGTAGGAGATATCAGGTACTGGAAACATCGGATCGACACCTTGGTTGGCTTTGTCTAGAGGTTGTACAAAGATTACGCACAGTGGCCAGATGAGGATGGCCATCTTTCATTTTGCAGATAGTTCAGATACATGATTAGTCATATAGTGCAGAGTCAGCATATCATTAAGATGTGCCTGCCCCAGCGGGTACTACTACAATTTGTTGAGCAATAGGTTGTGCTAGTTGGGATCATCGAGTATGCACGGTCATCCAGGGAGTTCGTACGGGGGCCACTAATAGTAGTGGCAATAGCAGAGCAGCAGATAGACAACCTATTCATGCAGTAGTGGTTATGGAGAGGAGGTCTAGCAGATGCAAGGACATCTGCTAAGTTTGACGTCTACTAGAAGATTCACAGGCCCATTCTATTGACAGATCTAGATGGTCCGGCTCCTATAGATCGCAGATCAGTTATCCCGTGAGTACGGAGGGGAGGTCGAGGTGGAAAAGATGGTGGGAGAGACGGCATGTAAATCGAAGGGAGAGATAGTGGGAGAGATAGTAGGGGATCCAGAGGGAGAGATGGTGGAGATGACGAGGGTGGCGAGGATGGAGGTGATGGCGGAGATGAGAGGGGTGTGAGGAGGAGGAGGGTTGATGGAGGGTGGAGACAACGTCAGAGAGGAGATGGAGGTTAGAGTAGAGGAAGAGATGCCAATAGAGGAGGATCCTTTTGTAGAGCATCATCCTCTTGACGTTGATGTAGAAGATATCGGCAGAGAGGAGGCGAGGGAGGAGGAGAGGGAGGATGATGATGAGGAGGGGGAGGATGAGGCTGAGAGGAGGTTATGGGAGTGGATGATTGATGGGGATGAGGAGGGGGACATGCCACCCATTCTACCAGTGGATGTCACTATGGATCAGAGGATTGTAAATCTTCAGAGCAAATTAGATGTGGCCTTATCTCAAAAGAAGGCCTAGACACTAAGTTAGAGGTTATGAGAGTGGAGAGAGACCAGGCTGTTATTCGACAGTAGGAGTCAGACAGATGGGTGACCAAGTTTGTAGAGTTATGCGTAGGGCCGATAGGGGATATGGCTAGGGAGTTGGCCAAGATGGCCAAGAGCAGGGGCTGATAGAGGTTGCTATATGAGTAGGCTATTCCACTAGAGAGACATGACTTAGGATTGTCTCGATCATACAACAAGACTAGCAATGGAACCTGGACCCAAAACAAAAGCAAATCACACAAAAATAGTCATACGAGTGTTGGGGGGTCCACCTCATCAGGGAAATCATCAGGCCATAGGTCACACATGCATTCATTAGGCAATAGCCATAGGTCAGGGCATAGTCATAGATCAATGTCATCAAGACACCAGATAGAGTAGAGCCAACCTCCTATTATTCAGCCCTCGAGATCTCATAGTCAAACTCAAGACACTATGCCTATCTAGGTTACTTTCCATGTGATAAGTCAATCATAGCCGCCTCACGAGTAACCTCCATGAGATGGAGGGGGAACATAATAGTAATTTCACTTTGTTATTTGTATTGCATATATTGGCATTCAAGCCTGCGAGCTCCATTTTTGGGATATCTCATGACTCTATCTTGTGACATTATATTTTTTTGAGATTATACATATATGCGATACAGTTTTGATGCAGCCTATATGATTTTATGTGTTATGTTGCTTTAAAATTTATCAGATGTTATGTGATGTGATGCATTTATGATGTTATGAGATGTATGGATGCATTGTGTAATGTATGATGATATGATTCCTATATGTTAATGCAAATTTTATTTATGATGTCTATATCTTAATGCAAATGATGGTTTATGTATGCCAAATGGATGGATGTAAATGATAGTGTCATGCAGTGTGAATTATGGTATTTGATTTATGCAAATGCAAAATGTGAATATGCAATGCTCATATGATCATGTATGCAACTCTATTTTTGTATGTCATGGGATATTATCAAAGGATGAGAGAAGAGAAGATGAAGATGGATGTTAGTGTGGAGAAAGAAATGCATGTTAGTGTGGAGAAGATATGCATGTTAGTGTAGAAACAAAAATCATTCAACATTTTCCATAGTACTATCCAAGTTGTTACTCTTTAATCATCATTGGGTGAAAATTTCATGATGGCCAACAAACACTATGATACGACATAGATCAATAGTGTGCAAGGTCGAACCATCACGTAGATCAATAGTCGCAGACAAGGATGATCATGACTCATACAAGGAACACAATTTTCCCCTAGTCATTTTGTCATAACTGTTGGGGATACAAAGGGTCTGTCATCATAGAACAAACATCTAAAACATCAATGCCTTAGTGATTTTTATTTCTTCAAATCATATCAAAGACACAAAAAATGACATAAAGAGGAACCAGGCATAGTGGATCCCCCATTGATCTTTCTGAGAAAAATAAATGCTTAACAAATATAGATTCAACACAAGCATAGATTCAAGAATACAAAATCAAAAAAACATGAAAGAAAAACATGTGGACACACATATTTATGTGGGGAAAACCTTTTCAGGTGAAAAATTCCATCCTCCAAAACACTCAACTCAAATTGTATTATTCAGCAATAAATAGTTACAATACAATCTCAAAGCTATGCTCTTCAGAAGATTACATCTTGTCCATCTAGAGATGTAGGCAACAACAATATACAAAATCTTTAAATAGTTACAATTTCTTCAAATGACATACTATGTAGATTCCCTTTAGCTCCTCAGTTGACTATCTCAACCAGCCTCATGGCCAGCCCAGCCACTATGCATCTCAAGTTCACATCTTTGTTGATCTGAGAGTCTAAGTGTTCACAGTTACAACAATATGCAAAACTTCTTGAACACTCTCAGCCTCTCTCTCTTCACTCATCATCATCTAATCTTGCACATGAGATTAATTTATAATCTCTAACTGTGTGCCTACTTGTTCTACTCGTTCAAGCAATCAATAGTCAACATGATAATTAATTATCCTACTTGAAAGATTCCATCATTCTCTGATAACGTGCACCATCTTTCTACAAATGCATCAAGTCGCGCATGATTAAATAGGTTGCAGAAACATGTCTGTCAACCTCCACTCAAATAATGCAGCCTATCACAATCAAAAAATAATATTTTGGCCAATCAAATCTTAAAGATCTTGCCACGTGTCGCCCTTCCATTAGTTCGTCGCTTTGACTTCTGGTCAAGCTCAGTCAAGCTCAGCCGACCAAGCTCTAAGCTCATACTGGCTTCCCCCGCGCTACCACTCTGATTCCATTCATCCACTGTGGTATGGCAATGAGCCCATGCGACCCACTTTCGGCTTTTCCAGTGCTACCGCTGAGCTTTGACATGCCAGTCATGGTAAGGAGGTAACTACTTGACATCACCATTATGGTCAGTCGTGCTATTGCAGAGGCTATCAGGCCACCCCGTGGCAAGGCGGTGGCCACAAGGCAGACGCTAGTGGTCACACCCACACTACCGTGGAGGCGGCCAGGCCACCTTGCGGTAGAGCGGTGACCACCCTGACAGACCACCAACAATCTTACCATGGCCATCCATGGTAGGGCAGTAATCGCCAAACATAACCGTCGCCCTTCATCCACTAGCAACCACTCCTATGCCACACACCGCGCTACCTCCCCTGCCAGACAGAGACCTCATGGTAAGGAGGTAAGGCATCGCTCTCCCATCGCGTTGTTGCACCCCTGATGAGAAACCTCCATGATGAGGAGGTAAGACTTCACTTCGCCAGTGCGCCGCCAACCGCGCTACCCCGCCACCTTTGAGTGACCCCTTTGGTAGGGAGGTAACAGCTACACAAACCACTGAGCCTTCACCATGCCACTGCCAAGTAGGGTAGGGACCACCACGGTAAGGAGGTAACACCGCCCAACCATTGGACCAAGAAAAGTGGCCTACGGTAAAGCTGTAAACCGCTCAACTATGCCACCAAGGAAAGCTTGCAGCGGTGTAGCGGTAAGGCCAAAAACATGGAGAAATTTCCCAAGTTCAAAAGGGATCCATAAATTTGATGCATAAATTTCCCAACAATATCCCACTTGACGAAGACTTACTAACTTCCTCCAAACACAAACAAGGACCAACACTAACCTTTCATGCTCCAACCAAGACACCTGCAATGACATCCGATAAATGTCCACCATCTCAGGCAATAGCTCCAAATACCCACCATAGGAGAAAGGAAAAAGACAAGGCATAAATGAAACAATCTCCCTTTCACGCTCCAACCAAGACACCTACAATGACATCCGATAAATGTCCACCATCTTAGGCAATAGCTCCAAATACCCACCATAGGAAAAAGGAAAAAGACAAGGCATAAATGAAACAATCTCTGGAACACAAGCATTAAATCCTTCAGGTGGTAAAGGCACCCTAGTAGTAGCAACAAATCACTCAAACATGAACACAAAATGAGAAACCAATCTCCAAAAAAAAATAAACCATCAGCTAGAAAAGAAACCACACAACTAACTGCCCTCATCCAATTGATCAAACCCACATGACTCAAAACCAAAACCCATAGCTTGTGTTATTTCAACCAATCACCCATATCTCAAAAGTATGGACATCAGTAAACTCACGCCAGCAACACTACCAACCCATCAATAGTAGAATATGAGCACCATGTGCTGACCAGTCAATGAAGACAAAGCACATTCAAGAACTCCCACTACATGGGTAATGCAAGATCTGAAAGATCAATGGCATAACCAGTCTACCAATAATAGCATATAGAAAAATGTAACCATGTAGTTACAAGGAACATCCACACTAATATGCACAACATGCAACCACCTGCTGCAAGAAACATTTCTCTCAATAGTCTTACACAGTTCTTCCAAGGTTCCATATCTGACTGGAGAAGGAAGCACAAGAACCTTCATGTCATCACCCAAGTGACAACACATACCACAAACTAGTGACCAACATGGCTCCACATATATCTAAATTCAAATGAACATTTAGGAAGAAAAGACTAGATAAAAGAGAAACAACAAATCATAACATGTAGCATCCTCCTACATACACTTCTAAATGTCACATGTGACAAGTATGATCTTCTTTACATCCCAAAGGAAATGGCATAACAACACCCAAACAGTTCCATGAATGTATGCATCTTAAAGAAGATCAAACTAAACCATATAAAAATCTCCTATAAGTCTTCAAAAGCACAAGGAGATACATTATGTTGTCCACCTTCCATTATGAATCCTCCAGAATCTTAAAACATTAACTCATTTGATTGTAAAATCTGATGAAAATGCTTGACGGAAGCTATATAATCAGATGTATCGTCAAGCACTTGCGCAAAATTTTCATTTTTAAAATTTTTATCTTGACGTTCGTCGGAATTTTGACGAACCTTATTTTTCGCCTACATTTCAACGAAGATCTTTTGCTGAAATTTCAACAGACTTGCAATGTTAAATTATAGCCAACATAATAAATAAAAATGAGCTCGACTATTTATTGCGATAGTGTTTTGCTCAATGATTTTCTTGGGGAAAATCAGAAAAAACTCAAGAAGATATCGCTAGGTTGAGGGTAGTCATTGTCTTTTTCCAGAATTCATTTGTGAAGTCAAATTTGTACTTCCAGGTTTGAAAATTATATTTTAAATAAACATCTCATCAGATTTAATTTTTATTCTTGTGCATTTTCAGAATTTCATTTCCAGATTTTAGACCCGACTTCACAAATTCTTTATAAGGGAATTGTTTATAACTGATGGAAAATTCTTGATGGATTTGGACAAAGATTATATTTGCAAGGTTTCAATTTTAACCCTAATGATCAATTTTCAATAGATTTGGAGGCCATAACTAGATAATATCAAAGGTGTTGGTTGTTTTTACTATAACCAAGTTTATCTTCTAATCTACCTATGGAATTTCCAATTTCAATTAGAGGCAGCTCGAAGGACTTGGACCAACTTACGAGGGTTTTAATAAACCTTTTATACTTTGGGCTCTGCAAACCCTAGGAGGGTGATCCCCTTAGCATGTTTATAATCTTTGCGCTAGACCTATAAACAACATCAATACTAATAGATCATCTCAATTAGTAGCTCAACATAATAGGATAATACTTAAATGAATTGGCTATTCATCAATAATATGAGCTACTTGGAGTGTGAGATACTATAACACCATTACACAACTTAGGATAATCATTGATTTGCAATTTTTAGCAAGATCTAAGCAAAACCAAAGGAATGCAGAACCTCACAAACTATTACAACTTAGACCAGTGCCATATACCATTGGAGGAGTCAAATTCATAAGCACTTAAATATTCATGACAAATTCAGACACATAGCATATAAAATCTCAGATAATACTGCCTTACAATACCATCAATCTATATTCTAACCCAATACTACTTATCAAATCCTTATATGAACATATTCACCTATAACCTCACTCAAGCATTTTAATTAATTCCTTGAATTAAAGCCAAAATGAGAATTACACACACCATAACAGTGAGATGAACAAAATAACCCTTTATCATTTTATTCACGATAATAATATATTCATACAATGGAGAGACATGAGCTTGAAATGAGTAATTTTCATTCAGATGCTAATACTGTCTTGAAAATTAAGTACCCATGAAACTAAAACCTACAACAAAATGACACCAAACCTAACAATAGTATCTTCACTATAATATTAGGCTCTTTACAAATTCTCTATGCAAATTCACTTAGACTCAACCTAAATATATCTAACTTGCTCACCCATATTTCTAGTCTTGAAATCCTTCTTATAGGGAAAATGAAGGAGCAACAAGCATCAGACCAAAAATACACCTATCACTGGTCACTTGGACCGCCTTATGAAATTTCAAAAATTGGTTACAACAGCTGAGTCTTTGGAGAATATTCTTCTTCATCCCATCCACTGGAGAATAAGCATTTTCCAAACTTTAAAAATTTGCACCAAAACTACCACCAAGACATAGCCAAAATTTGTTATAACCATAACCACTAAGCTGCTAATTGTCGGTTGTAGACTTTGTCCTATTCTTCTTCAATTAAGTACTTGTCTACCCATCCTTGATATTCCTCATCCATTGGCCAATTAAAATTTACCATCTCATTTACCTTGGCACTATAAGGTGTATACTTTACTGCTACTTGATTCACCTCCCTTTCGAAAGATTCCAAAAATGTGCTAGTGTTAATGATTTTATCCATACTACTCACCAATATGTCATAATCTGAGTCATCACAAATCAATTTGATTTGTGCATTGACGACTTCATCTACCCTGTCCTGCCATTACTGCAGTGATCTAACATTTCCTTAGGCATCTACAATATCTGGTAAAGATGTGTCACTCCAGTCATCAAAACCCTTTACCAGCTCTTTAATCCTCCTGCTCAAATCATCAGGTAAGGCCTGGAAACCTTGCAGTGACTTCACAAAGACTTGAGTAGGCCTTAATTGTTGAGGCCTATTAGCTGCATAAAATCTAGAGGTTTTATACATAGCATCTAAATCATAGGCCCTAGGGATCCATTTCTCAATTAAAGGAAAAACTAAATCTTGATCCCTGGTTATATTTGTAATTGAATCCAAAAATAAAGAATATAAAGAATAGACAGATGATAATCTACCATCAACTCTCTCATTCAGGTGCCTCAAAATTGTATCTACAACCTCATTTTTCTTACTCACTTGCTTTTAGAGCTTCCTATAGCTCTGTAATCTTATTAAGCATTTGATTTTTGGTTGGATGTACAAAATACTCAGCCTCCTCTTCAAATGGCTCTAATGAAGGACTGGGTGCAGGAGTCTAGATGGGAGATCCCAGATTGGAAACAATTGGAGAAGCTGGGGGTACTAACCTTGATGTTGAAGGTAAGGCCAGGGTACTTGGAGCACTAGAAGACTCCCTGGCATGCTTGTACTTCAACTTGTCTACTTCACTCTACAGCTCAACATTTCTTTGTTGCATTCTACTATATTCTCCAATAATGATATTGTATTTCTCCATCAAAATTTTCTTTTCAGCTTCTTCTCTTTCAGCTATCTTTTGGGCTGATTTGGCCACATTCACAGTCAAGTTTGTAGCTTTTTTGGTTGAGGTTTTAGAAGCTATTTTGATAATCAACCCTCCCCTCAAGTTTGGGCTAATATCAGTAACGTTTGGCTTTCTGCCCTAAGGTGCCAATGCCCAAATAGCCAAGGTCTCATACTCTTCACTGAAGGCAGAATCTTGGAGTGCTCCCTTGACCTCTTCCTCGATGTTTTGCATTGGATGTTTGGACTTTAGGATAGAATTGAATGCTACAACATCTCCTATGTCCCAATCAGGCAGAATCAGAACACCAGCCTGGGTTACCATCTTTCTTCCTTCCTTAGGAGTTATGATTTTGAACTCATTCATGAGTTCATCCTTCACCTTATCATCATTTTCTTGATCAGACCGATTAGGCCTTGATTCTCTTCTCTCCTTGCATTTGGCCTGGTATTCCTCCAACTTCATCCTCCATACTAGTTTCAAGAATACAAGATTATTCACAAATGCATCATCATCCAAGAATGCCTTGCATGCTTCCATTCTAGCATCTTGTATACACTAGCCTTTTACATCCATATTAGATAATACTAATTTAGTTGATCTAGGAGGGGATGGAATACCAGCCTACATATCTTGGTTAGTAACAATTATTTCCTCAATCAAAGCATGATGCATTTCTTCAATTATTTTCCTCTTTGGGCTTGTCTCTGATGGTGTTACTGCAGGATCAACCTAAGGTGGAAAATCCAAATCAAATATTTTTACACCTCTAGGTGCTCTGATCTTCAGTCCTGAGTGAGCTGAGGCTTACATCGCCTGATTCCCCTTCTTATCCTCCTCCTCCTCACTACTAATGTCATTATTTTTCCTCTTGTAAAGAGGCGAGCTCATAGTACCCTGATAAGTTGGCCTTGTTTCTTAAGGCCTCACCTCTGGTCTCTAAATACCGAAATCCAAATCCAAATTGACCTTCTTGGTCATCAGAGTGCTCATGATATCTCTGAAATTATCCATCAAGAAATCAAACTTCTTGTGGAATGGAGTAAACTCCATCAATGGATCATGCTTGGGATTAATTTTATGTACTGTAGCCAACATTTTTTCATAGGCAATCCACTTCTCCTTATTTAGAATCTTATTTATTCAAGTCAAATTCATTCTTGATTATGTCTTCAGGAAAATTAAATTCATGGGCAAACTTGCCACCCTTAATCCATTGCCTGAATAAGGAAAAGAAACCCTCTAGATCATGTTGCCGCCTGGGACCACTCCTCAAGTGAAATTCATCAAATTACCTCCCAAAATGAACCCATCCACCCTTGGAAAAAACAAAATCTAATACAACGGTGTAATCAGGGAAGAGAGTCCCATTTCCCTACCTTGTCAGGTTATCCTCATGGATACAACCTATTTGCCAAATGACTTCAGCAAACCCCATTTTGGATGGCACATTGAAAGGGAGAATATGTGGGGCTGCTTGGAAACCATATACTCTTAAGACAGTGTTGACAGGGTACAAAATGATGTCACCCCAGTTGTCAGAAACCTTTAACTCTGGCTTCCTCCCCTTAGGACTGAGAAAGTCATGAATATCCTCAAGAACCCTGGGCACATTAAAAATTAGCCGAGCCTTAAGCCTCGAAGTAAAACAATTATCAAATTGCACATAACTGGCGCTTCCCCTATTGTATGACAGGTCTACATTCCAGACCTATACTAGTAACCTTTCCCCATTTATGTTCTTCCTTAACTCCATCCTTTCTAAAAAGAAGTCGGAATTCTTATACAAAAACATATACATAAGCAATGAATACCAAAAGAAAGGATTGCTAGTATCTCCAATTTGCAATTTCAACAATCCATCATGCATCTTTTCTGATAGAAAAGATGCAAAATCATATATTATAGATAAATTTGAATGTTGTATCTAGGCCCCCATGAACATATATGCAATGGGCATAACACTGTTTGCGCTAAAACCCAGAATCTAGCAGAGTGACACTATTGAATTTGACTCCAATTTCCGATGACCATTCATCAGACTTTCGATGTTGTTTTTTCGGTCGACTGACGAATCGCAGAAATCAGCATCATTGCTTAATTTTCATCTATATTTCGACGGACTGTAAAACATTGCACGCATGATGCAAAATCATCGAAACAGTGACACCCAATTCGTCAATCGAGCAACGAGTAGTGGCTAGAGCACGGGCGGCGTACCTCCATTGAAGCATCGGAGCAGCAACATACATTCGTCCAAACTACGATGACAGTTTCATCGATCTAACAATGCACAAATCATGGAGCACGAGCGACATACCTTTGCTAAAATGTCGGATTACCAACAAAATTTCATCGCCATTACGTTGAAAGTTTTGACGTATTTAAAATATCAGTGAGAGATCAATACTATTGCAATGACTATATTTCCTAACAAGATATATCAGGACTAGAATTTGGTCTCAATGACAAAGTTTCATCAACGAGATACACATCTTGTCTCATTGACGAAGCACGAGGGAAGCATATCGGCAAGGCATATACCATCGGAGTAAGTTCTGAATGTCTACCTAACCCGCTATGTGACGTCAATAAGATTACATTGGCAAGAGTCTTGGCGACATACTTCAGATTGAAATAGCAACAGACGTTTGTCGAACTCGCGACGAAATGGGAAAGTCATTAAGAAGAAAGTTCGTCTGATACATTGCGAATTCGTCAGGCGCTTTTCAAGGTTCGTCGCAAATGCGACAGAACAATGCAATTTAAAAAAAAAAAACTATTCGTTGAAATGTAGGCATATCGGTGAAAGATCAAGAATATTACAGTGATCAAAATTGTCTGAGAGGATATATCAGAAGGACTAGATTGTAGTCTCAGCGATGACGGTTCATCAACGAGATACACATTTTGTCTCATCAACGAAGCACGAGGGAAGCATATTGGCAAGACATATACCATTGGAGTAAGTTCTGAATCTCTACCCGACCCACTATGTGACATCGATAAGATTACATCGGAAGGAGTTTTGGCAACATAGCACATATCGAAATAATGACAGAAGTTCGTCGAATGCACAATGAAATAGGCAAGTCATTACGACAAAATTTCATCAGATATATTGCAAATTCGTTGGACGCTTTTGGAGTTCTGTCAAAAATTCAATGGAACAATAGAATTTTTTTTAAAAAAAAGTTATTTGTTCAAATGTAGGCATATTGGTGAAAGATCAAGAATGTTGCAGTGATCAGAATTTCCTGAGAAGATATATCGGGAGGACTGGCCTGTGGTTTCAGCGATAAATTTTTATCGACGAGATACTCATCTTGTCTCGTCGATGAAGCACGAGGGAAGCATATCGGAAAGAAATATAACATCGAAGTAAGTTCTGAATGTCTACCCAACCCACTATGTGACGCCGATAAGATTACATCGGCAGGAATCTTGGCGACATAGTTGAGATCGAAAGAATGATCATCGGGGAGACTCACCATGTCGAGGAAACTGCAGAATATCCTAGCGATATATGATCTCTTGTCGATGAAGATACAAATGGATCAAAATACTTATCAGGGTGACTCTAGGTGATATTAAAAAGTAGGAGGCTCCAAAGTGCATCCATAGGGATAATGACAGGACATCAGGACAGGTCAATCAAAGAGAGAAAGTTGATGTGCCAAGATCATGAGCATTTAATAGGGGTAGTAAAAGACAAGATGGATTGTCATCAATGCTCAGATATAAAGGACAGATTGGAAGACTTCATTATGAAAATTTAGATCACAATATGAGTAACCCTGTTTGGACAAATGCAATGATATTAGTGTCAAGATTTAAGAGGACATTCAACTTTGCATTTCAATAAATTATTGTATGCATTGAGTAAGTGTTTACAAGGTAGAAAAGGGAAATTCATATGACTATTTAAAATGTCAAACCACATATCAGTTGTTGTGTTTAATTAGGCTTAGAGAGGTAGGGATTTATCATTTTTTGCATACATTTGCAGTCCAAGCTGTAGGCTTGCATTATTTGGTTACTATGTATGAGAAATGAGCAATGAATAATTATAAAATATGAAGGCTATGGATGATATTATGATGGCCACATTTGATGTTGATCAAAAATTGGAGAAAAATACAAAACCTATGATGATTCATGAGATCAAGGGGACTGTCATGGATAGAAAACACAACCTACGAACTAGATCCTATTTTTTCTAAAAAAGAAAAAATCAAACTAGTGAATATTAAACTACACACTAGAATCTAAATTTGTGCAAAATGAGCAATTTGGTGAGAAAGACTACCTGTAATGCATCTTAGATACTTAGCTAGTGTACTAAAAAATAGGATTGCAAACCCAAAATTATTCACTTTAGAAATTCAATAGAAAAATATAGAATGTTATCTTGGATACTTAGCTCTTAGATAGTCAACAAAACAATATGAGCATGATTATGAATGGTTTTACTGGTCCCACTCTTGATCTCCATGTTTGAGAGCCTTCTCTTTAAGACCCCATGAATCCACTTTGATCCATTGTTGCCAAAAGAGATATTAATGTGTAAACAAGGAGCCACATTTAGACAAACCGGTTGTTGATTTATTCTAAGAAATTTAGAGACTACAAAAAGAAGATACCTGATGGGGATCATGTGGGCTTCCTAGAGAAAGCACTGCAATATGGCCTCGAGTAGCAATGAAAAACTTTGGATTAGATTCAAAGTAAATCCTAATATCATGACATTGAAAGTTACTCAAGTATCGGATCCTCTCCTCTAGATTAAATTAAGGAAAATATTATTGTAAACACAATATGTATAGAAGAATATGAATGTAAAGGAAAATGGATATTAGCAAAACATAAATATAAATAAAAGTAGTGTGAGCAGAAAATGAATCTAAATTGGTCTTGAACAAATAAAATCATACCCAATTAGCATTAAGTTATACTGACCTTGTACTCATTGCCATTGTCAATCTTGAAGGTTACTTTGATGCCTGCTACAGAAAATATCTAGCCACGAGGAAAGAGAAGGCGATAAAACCAAGTGTATATTGACAACTTCCTGAAAAAAAAAAAAAAGAAGCAACCAGTCAACCCTATTAGAAAAAAATAATCTTATGAATTGATTTTATTTCTTTTACTGGCTAATGGATAGTGGACCTGGTTCTCTTGAATTGAGATACTACTAAGATGTGTTGATTGGTGATTTTAGACTCCCGATATTCTACTTCAATCTCTATAAGATACTTTTATCTTAAATATATTCAAGATAACTCTGCAAAAAAATTCCCTGATCTCTTAGAAATTATGCAGATTATTTTGTTAATACTTCTCCATTTTGATATTTTCTTTCAAAAATTCATAGAAAGATATGTAATGCCATATTTGAAACTTACATATTTTAATTTTACTAGTTCTGTAATTATAGTATATGATTCCAACAATTGTGAAACGCATTGGCAATATGTTGGATGAATGAAGTAAACTATGCAATTGGCAGGTGTAAAGCCAAATTCCTTAACCCTTGCTAGCATCATTCTTTCCTATTTTAAAACATGTGCTTTTGAACAGGGCATGAAAATCCATCTATGTATAATGAAAAGGAGATTTTTTTCAGATATTATACTACAGTAAGTTGAATGAATGTAAGTAGAGATATTTTAGCATACCTGCATATGGTAAAAAAAATCATGGTTAAATGGAAGCCTCCCATCAACAACAAGATCCAAATATCTTTCTATCTATCTCAATCGAGCCTCTAAACCCTTCAGAGCTGTCAAATTTTCCACTAACCTGTTATGCACAAAAGTCAAATTTCAGAGACCACTAAAAAAAAAAAAAAATAGAGCTTTGAAACCAAATCCACACACAACACTTGATGTTCATAGTGAAAATTTATCACTTTATTTCATCTTTGCATATTGATTTGATGCTTCAAATGATGCATTTCTTATATTGAAAAGTGCATTACTTACCTTATTGAGCTTCTCTTTGTTTTGAGAATAGTTTAATATTCTCTACTTAACAGGGCCAACCACGTGAAGGTGGAAGCTCATTTGGCCCCTCGACCCCCCCTCACACCACTCTCAATTCCCCATACCCGATCATATAACATTATATCATTCATTCATCCATTAATAACATATAACATTCATTCATTCATCTTGCATTAATAACATATAACATTCATTCATTAACATATAACATTCATTTATTAACATATTCACATTTATTTATTCATCCATTAATAACATATAACATTTATTCATTAACATATTTGCATTCATTCATTAACATATAACATTCATTTTTTTAGTTTTTACATATAATCAAAAATATGGTTGTCATAATATGATTAGAATCACTTTTTTTTTGTTTCTTTTTTGTAGCTAAAAAAAGCTGAAGTGGAGTATCATTTTCAAAATCATTTGTCCCCCCTTCATTTTTTCCAAGCTCTGTTTGTGATCTTAATGTATGCCTAGTCGTGTACTCACAACAGGAACGCCACTGCAAGGGGGGGTCTGCTACAATAGCAAACAAATGTTGAATTGATATGTTTTATTATTATTGTTACACGTATTTCATTAATTAAAAGAACACTAGAGTGGTGCTCTTTACCTGATTGGACAACATCATGTTCCTAATATTGTCTTATAGCCTCATGCTCAACATGTTGAACACCCTCTAAATCTTGATTTGGAATTGAAACATGAAATATTACATTAATTAATACACCAATTGCAATTAAATATGTTTAAAAGAACATTAGAGTGGTCCTCTTTACCTAATAGAGCCACATCATGTTCCTACTCTTGTCTAGCCTGATCATGCTCAACATGTTGATCACGCTCTAAATTCTCTAAAGTTGAAACACGAAAGGTTACATTGATTAATACACCAAATACAATTAAGGATGTTTAATTGTATTAATCCATGCTACATTTTGTATAACACATGAATACATACAGTACCGGGATGCACACCATGGCCTTCATCTGCAAGTTGTGCTCCACCCTCACTAGGCTGCATTCCAATGTCATGTGTAGTATTATCATTGCTTATCTATGTAAAACAAATAGGCACATTATTATGGTGGAAATTAATATTGAATAGATTGCACAAGTATTCAATTTGAAATAAACTTTATTGAGTATATTTACCTAGGTGTTGGATGCAGTGGTAGATTGTGTTTGCCTAGTCAAGACTCTTAGGTGTTCAATTAGGGATCCATAGCCTTGGTGGAAGGCAATCTTCAAGACCTCTTTTGTGGAAACTCCATTGAAATCAGAGCCCTGCATTTTTGCATGCGATCATGAATTTTTCTTCTATGGTGTGATAAAACCAAAATTGTATGCAAATTATTATTTGGATGCAATATTTCATTTATTGATACTTACAAATTGTGCGGCTAATTTCATATAACCACCAGAGCCAAGTTTGTGTTGCCCGTGTTTTTCTAGTCTTTCCTTTGTTGCCTTCGATGTTTCGGGTAGCCTATGAAAATTTTGAAATACGTTAGATTATGTAAAAAGAAAGAGTAATCAGTATATAATTAAATTGTTGATAGTATCACATACCTTCCTTGGCCCGGTGGTGTCCTTTTTTTTTTTTCAGCTTTCTCCTTTCCATCTGACACCAATTCCTTCCACTCTTTCTCTAGAATAATGGGGGGGTGCTCGTATTTTTTGTTCTTCTATAGATGTGACCTATATTGGTCCCTCACATACTTTGGATAGGTACCAGCTTTCTTAAGGACCTTGGTTCGGTTGAATGTTTTATCACCGAACAACACAACTAAACGGTTAATGAGCTCATCTTTTAAATCTTGATTTTGGGCATTCCACTATGTACGTATGGTGGGCCCAAAGAGCTCCAATGTAAGATCACTTGGATGTTTATAAAAAACATCATTTCTTACAAAATGATCATGGGATCATTAATCTATAAAGAGTGATCAATAAGTAAATTTCAATTGGATTATATATAAAATAATTAAAACATTTTAAAGTGCCTAGGACCTTCTCTATCTTTATGGGAAAGAAATCCTCGGTCATCACAAATGTGACCAATAATGTTCTCGTACTGGTAATACGGGAAGATCTAGGAAATGTTGCTAAAACATCACCAGTACTAATGGCCTCTGTATCCATAGGTACTGGCACATGTAGTGGCATGTATTCGCTACAAGATGGTCCACTACCGAATGCCTGCATGGTATGTGTTTCTGAAATTTCAATCGACAATATAGGCACAGATGATGGGGTCGGATGATGTGTTGTATGCGTGGGAATATCAAGACTGACACTTGTACTAACCCCTACTTCTCGAGCAACAGTTGTAGTACCTTGATCATGGACAGTAGCATGATGAGGACACAAATAATCCTATAAAAAAAACACATATTTTAGTTCATGACATAAAAGAGTACAAAATATAAAACCATGAATGAACTTATATTATAATTAAAGATCTCATGACAGCTTACTTGCAAGTTTTGTGCTCTCTCAGACAATATTTTAACCCTTTCTCTTATCTCATCTATTTGAGGCACTATGAATACCAACTTAAGAATTTCTTCATTGCATTTTTTATGGGCCTTCCTCATCATATCCATAGGGTTTGTGGAAAATGTGATGTCATCATCACATAATAGTGACTGCACCTCCATATGGATGCTCTCTTATACTGTTGGTGCCTTTCCCTGATCAGCCGACTGCAACAAGAATATTAAAAACGTTATCGAAATTAACCAAATAAACTCATGAAAAAAACATAATAATAATTTTTTTTGCTCATATCTAATTTGTACAATTACGATGAGGTAAACTTGTCACATAGAAGTGCCTGAAGATGGATTGTGATCTAAGCTCTAGGTTAGACCCTTCCTCGTATGATCAATGTCCCGTTGTGACAAAAATCAAATATAAAAAAATTATCGAAATGAAACCAATAGACTTAAGAAAATAATAATAATAATAAAATGGTATATTGGAGTCATTAATTGGAGGTTGGGTAAAATGGTATATAGTACATACCACCCCCATAGTAATTGTTTTTTTATCTAAGTGATTCAAATTTTAATCGATTAGCAACTCTTCCCTTGTATTTATTGATTTTATCACATACGAATACATGATTTCCCTCTTACACCTCGAATATACAATTGGGTTGCCTATTTGTTGACCCAGGTTGTGTACTATTTATAAACCCTGCAATATTTCATGATGCTTTTGGCCTCTCGTCAATGTACCTAGTTGCTCCTTTATTTTGATCCTTATCTTTTAGTTGTATATAATTTATAGATAGTGCATACCTACACATACTTTGTGTATATCGAACCAGCTACATCTAATCTTTGTAATTGTAACAAGGTCCAACATACTCCATCAACTCGGTAACTTTTTTGTAACAGACCTTTATGTCGTCCATGCAAAATAGGCCCAAACCATGTAATGACGATGGTGCTATGTGATATATCCTCTCGTTGACACAAAGATTAGTGTTTATTGAATGAAGTTCCTTGGGTACCCATTATTTCTGTAGATGTTTGTACCTCAAGGGCACCTCGATGTTGCCTATGCTCTCATCATTATAATAACATGACCCCCCTTTAGCAAGAAAAAATTCCATGCATTTACAGAATTTTCTTCTAATCTTTTTACCTCTAGTTAATCTCCCTCTTTTAGACCTACTACATGTCTCGCTTTCCTCTTCTCTTCCTAAATTTCCCTCGCTCAAGGAAGAGAAATCTAAAAAATACCTATTTGGTGGTACCTGCACTCATAAGGATGTTGGATGAAGTTCTTTCATGGTGATGTGATCCGAAGGTGACATTATGATTAATCTATCATTTCATCGCTAGAATTTGACAGGTTATAAGGTAATCAAGTCTTGATAGATTGTAAGTTATTGTTACTACCATCCAAATGTGTCCATCACAAATCAAATCTACTTAACGTTTTAACTCCCAAACTTTGTAACAAGTGTTAAATGTGACTATGGTCCACCAATTATACAACCAAGGTGTCAAATTTATTCTCTAATTGTAATCAAAGGTCTTTTTCTCTTCATTCAAGTAAATAAACTTGAAGGGAAACACCACCAAGTGGTTTATTGGACACTTACATGACTAAAAATAGCAGCAAGTTTACATTTATTTTTCATATGTCTAAGTGGTTAATGGGGAGGGAGTGTGTACTAGGCCTAGTAAAGTCATCATAAGTTTATGCTTTGGCAATAAAAATTGTTTAAATCATCTTAAATCTTCCTATGTCTAATTGCTAGGAGACTTTTGGTGTGTTTTAAGGTAGGATGATTGGTCGCATCAATGTTCTAATTCTCTATGACAAGGTTTCAACATCTTGAAATAGTGAAAGTTAGTGCTCATAGTCATTTGAAACAACAAAATTTTTACTATGTATGATGGTAGGATTTGATAACTTAAAAGAATTGGCTACCCAACAAACTTAAAGCTAAAAGAAAAAATTTCAGTTTAAGGGGTTAGCAGTTTCTTTCATCTTTGTATATTGGTTTGATGCTTCAAACAATGCATTTTTTATCCCACTTCTATCATATTGTATTCCCATCCCTTTTCAATTGTTGGAGGAGTTGATACCAAAATTTCATATTAGATACCACGTTCTTGAAGCAATTTTCTATGTTTTTACAATTTT
The DNA here is from genome assembly GCA_007115665.2 of Sequoiadendron giganteum. NCBI lineage: Eukaryota > Viridiplantae > Streptophyta > Pinopsida > Cupressales > Cupressaceae > Sequoiadendron > Sequoiadendron giganteum. The sequence continues at coordinate 377,964,678 of CM021104.1, forward strand.
TATGAAGTTCTTTTGTGTTGTATGGATCCATACAAGCTTGAAATGCTCTGAGATCATTGGTGTAGATAAATATGTGTTCCCTTTCATTTTCATTTGTTTTGAAGTTCTCAATCACTGTTTTGGGGAGAAAACAATAAAATACAGGGACTGCCCTGTTGTGCCTATGTAAGGGTTTGAGGGCTAATTAGAAATGACATCCACCAATCCACCCACTGTCTTGGAACTGTAACTCGATGGATTGGTGTGCATCATGGTGGATATGATGGAGTTGCAAATCTTGTTCTCTAAATTCCATTTGTGTTTTTCCCTTGTCTTGGCTTGTTACATTGTTTGGGAGGAACCTAAGGTTGGGTTTTACCTTGGCTTTCATAAAAATCTTAATATTCCATGTAAAACCTTGGGTGAGATATATTGGTCGTTACCTTTTTGGAGTGGGTATTAAAATGACTTATGTCTCATTGTTTCATCTAGGCCGGGCCCCTTTTTATAAATTGAGTTAAATATTTTTCCTAACTTTATTACTTCCTAAGTTTAGGTTGGCCTGTGCCCTATGTTACTGATATTAGCCCAAACGTAAGGGGATGGTTAATAATCAAAAGATCTTCTGAGAATTCAACTACATAAGCTACAAACTTGACTATAAATGTGGCCAAATTGGCCAAAAAGAGCGCTGAACGAGAAGAAGTTGAGAATAAAAGTTTGATGGAGAAGTAGAAAAGTTCATTGCATTTAGGGGTCTGTTAAAACAAGAAACTTGGCATTGAATTGATGCCCTAGGGCTGATAGGGGCAATTTTCTTGTGAATTTTTGGTTGTTAAGTCAAGGTTTATCAATTTGATGGATATCTTGGGAGAGTCATGGTGACACTATTTGATGGTCCAATCAATACTTCAAAACAAAAATATCTCTAACATTTCTAAGAGCTATAATGGGATGGCATTAAAGGAACCTTCATATGAAGGATCTTCTGAATTAAGGTCTTCATTTGAAGGTACTTCATGCCAAGGTTCCTTTTATAAAGCATTTTGGACATAAAATATTTAAAATAAAAAATACCTTCATTTTAAAGTTTTGACATGACATTATTTTTGAATGAAGGTTCATTCAAGGGTCATGACGACATCACCTTCAAATGAAGGTTCTTCATTCAACTGGTATTTTGTAATTTTGAATGTGTGATAATAATTTAGGGTTAAAAATAAATCCACTTGATCCTTTTATAAATGAAAGGATATTTGATGCAATCATATGCATTTTCAAACTTTTAACTTAATAGTAAGGGCATCATGAGTAGTTTGTTGGGCTCATTCAACAATCTTTGATGCAAGGATTGAATTGTCTAGAATGTATCTACTATTAAGAAAGCCAATTTGTTTACCTCTATGACTATATCTCAAGCAACAAGTTTTATTGTGATGGCAATGATATTGACAAGGATTTTATAATCTAGGTGTTGAGAAGCATAATTGGCCACCATCCTAGGAAAGATTCTTCATTCTCACTTTTAGGTGTTAAAGTTTAACAATACGTAGATTAATGAAAGAGCCCAAAGAGCCTTTCTCCATGTTATCCAAGTACACATAGCAGCGGTCTTCTCTTATACGGTTGGACATGATTTCAAGAACTTAGCTTGGAATTATTCATTTAACCTAAGGTTTTCTCATAATACCATCATTGGAAAAGTATGATCAAATTCTTCTATTATGAAGAATTTGTCTATGTGCCTCTAGTAATCACTATAAAAATGTGAAAGACTAAGCTATTTTATTTTTTTTGTCTTATCTTATACCATTTTACGAGATTGGGGGGCCAATGTACGAGAAGATCTTTGGAAACTAGGCATGAAAATTGCAGGTTAAAGAGAATGGGGGTGCCAAACTTACATTACTGATTGTCTCTTGGTTGTCAATTTTCCCTGAGTGCCCTCAACCTCATCCTCGACGCTGGTATTGACCTTGTTTTAGCTCCAAATTCTTCCACAGCGCTGGTATTGACCTTGTTTTCACTCTTCCAAACTCTTCCTTAGCGTTGGTATTGACCTTGTTTTCACTCTTCCAAACTCTTCCTCAGCGCTGGTATTGACCTTTCACTTCTCCAATTTAACAAGCTACATCCTAGTTTCGTTAGGTTTTAGAGTATGCTAATTAAATTTAAAATTATGTTGCCATTTAGAGTAGTGAATATAAAGCAAGAAAAGCCTATTATGGTGCCATTTAGAGTAGTGAATATAAAGCAAGCCAAGCCTATTATAGTCGTGAGGGAAATAATAAAACTCCTAGGATGCTTTGTGAAACCATTTTCCTTGGTTAAAGGGAGCATAAAATATACCTTTGGATTTTTTCAATCTTCAAATATGAGGATTTGCAAGGTTCTTAGCAACATGAGTAATGGAAATGTGTGCAACAAGAATTTTTGAACACACATGGAATCTCCTTGCCAGAGAAAGGGGTTTCATAATTTAATATGATAATTTTTCTCGGCTCTAGAAATGATATGTTTCCTTAAAGAGGAAGGAGAAACCTAAAAGTTAAAAGAGATGCTTAGGAATCTCAACACTTCCTTATGATCAACCCCCTTCTATCCATAGGAACTGAACCAATTGGGCTTGGCTAAGAAGGATTTCCTATAACATTGAGTTTTATGCCACTATATATTTGACCTTCAAGCTTTCCAAAAAATATCTAGGCATTGAATATCCTAAATAATGTCACATTTGTCCTCCAAGAGAGTGAGAAAGGAGTCATTACAAAAATGACCATTGAATAGTTGGGCTATCGAGTTATGAAAAGTAGCACCTTTAATAAGGTTCCATGAAATACTATTAGCCAAAAGATATCCAAAGGCTTCCATAAAAAACACACATAAAGTAGGAGCTAAGGGGAAAACATGAAAAATTGAATGAAAACACCCAAAATCCTCAAATTTATATCCATTCATGGTAATACAATTATAACCATCATAACCTTTTTTTGAAAAAAGTAAAAAAAAATTGAGGAACAAATCCTAGGTGACATAACTAGTCCAATTCAACACTAGAGGTAGCAAGAGATTAATGAAATTACCACAAGTTTTAAGTAGAAGTAAATTTCCATTTTCAAGGTTTAATGCTAGTATGAAATTGTGACTAGCTAAATGGAAAGAAAATTAGAAAATTGTAACCAAAATTTAAGTTGAAATAATTAGAAAATTGTAACCACACTGTTTGCATGGTTGAACCAATTTAAAAATTCAGCCAAAGGTGATATTAAGAAAATTAAAATGCACCTTTATGAAATATTTAGTCTAAGAGCCAAATTTGGATGGCAAAATTAGTAAGAAGTAGTGTTGAAAGTGGAAAATTAATCATGAAATCATGGCTAATAGAGCATAAAAAATATATTGAAAAATTCAAGAGAACTTATATCTGCACACAAACACACTCAAAATAATAATTATATCATACAACTCATTTGGAAATATATTACAATATGGCTTTTACAAAGCCTTTCAAATATACCTTCCCATTTGAACTACTATCTTATAAAAATATAACTAATTATTTAATAAAAAAAATAGACAAGTTAGTAAGGTTAATTTATTAATGTTAATCTTAATATTCCAACACCATCCCTTAAGTTTTACATTCCTCACAACAAAACATGTTGATTGAAACAAACAAATATATATAGGCTAAGCTAACATCATTTGATTTTTCTTTAAGTTCTCCCTCAAGAACATCATTGGCTCGAGTTATACAAGTCCACACTATGTGATCCTTTTTCTTACAATAATAACATTCATTTTTATATTTTAATTGTTATTACCTCATGAGTATAATTCATTCTCATCTTGAGAATCAACTTTTAAATCTTTTCCATTGTTCTTTTTTCTTCTCCTAATAGGGTCAAAATCACATCTTCTTGTGTTTGAGAATTTATTGGACTAAGCATAGAAATAAAATTGTTGCATTTTAAAACTCTTTAACAACATATCCTTAGCATCTTCATCATCTAATAGAGCCTTGAATTTTACCAGTTGTTTAATGAGAGATCTCAAATTTCTATTGTGATTAGACATAGTGATTATATCTCTCATTTTGAATCTAAATAGTTGAAGTTTTACGAAAAAATTCACATTAACTATTTTTGCTCCAAATATTTTATTGAAATTATCCCAAATTTCCTATGATGATTTATCTAAATCTATATAATAAAATTTAATGTCAGAAAGGGAAAGACCAATAATATATTTGACTTTATCATGTATTTTATGTCATTCCAATAACTTATTTGCATTTGTAGGTGGTCTTTTGTTCCCATGCATGATTCTCTATTATTCATTTATTGCATTCGCATTTTTATTTTCCAAGTATGAAATTTAAAACATTTTTTTTGTTTAAAAGAATCTTTATCTTAAAAATATGAACTAAAAATATTTGAAAAGTTTAATGTCAACCTTATCACTCTAAAACGTACAACTTAAACATCCCTTTCAAACCTTGGAACCAGTTTTGAACCACTCTCCAATACATCTTTCCTCATCACAAAAATTGACACCATTTTATTGTTCTAAACAACTTATTTAATTGTTTCAAAAAAGACAAAAAAATAAATTTGAAAATATGACTTTTCAAACTTCACACTTCCTTCTTATTATTACCAAATGCCATTATTTTAAATGAAAAATAGATGAATGTTATAAATGCATTATTTCTATAAGGAAACAAACCATATATCTCTTTTTATTGACCAACTTAAAGTAGATTTCAAATAGAAACTTGGTCGTTGTATAGAACATTGAAAAATTGATAACAAAGAATAAAAAACACTACTACAAAGACCTAGGATAGGCTAGAGGCCCACAGTAGAACATTCATCACAAACCAACTAGCCTTTACAATGATTTTGCACTCGTTGATTCCCTAAAGAAAACCTTATCTTGAGTATAATCCATCATAGTCACATATGATCACATCATTCTTGACCATTTGATATCATGAAAAACCTCCAAAATCTAGTATTCAAATAGCCCATATCATCAACAAGACAAGTTCCATCGGGGTGAAATGAAAAGGTCATACCGAGCATATAGGTCTCACTCAAGGAGTTGTATCGGTCAGACCAACGCCATCAGATTAAGATCCCTAAGTCATCCCGAGTGCATTTGTCTCATCTAGCTTGATGCGAATTTAAATTCTAACCATCGATCCTTTAATTTTGTCAGATCATCCAATGACTGCCTTCAAAAGGCTGAGGTAATCTCCATCTTAGTACCAAGAGCACACCACATTATGCATCGCCAAGGAAAGACACATGGTGCTCGCCCGTGATATCGCAATCAATAAACACCTTGCATCTTTGTATCATGCGATGGCGGGCAACCATTGATCTCCACCATCGGCAATTGTGTTCATTCATAGAAGTCACCAACACTTAACATAACCATCAAGAAACTTTTCATCAAGATTATAACATCATTGTCGATTTTGAGCATGTGCATCTCACAGCCGCTTTAGTAACCTATCATATAATGTATTAAAACTCGACATAAATATTAAAGCACTTTGATTATTCCTTTGGCACTGCCGGTTGAGACACATGGCGCTCGCCTGTGATATCGCAATCAGCCAAAACTTAGTCGTGAGGTCATCACGGGATTGCGGGGAATAGTCAGGATCAACTGATGGATGATCGATGGTCATTAAAAAATCGTTCCCTACAAAAAATAAAACAATTATTAAAGGGACAATAATTAAAAGTTTAATAAGACAAAATATTAGTAAATTAAATTTATTTTAATAATTATTTATAATTATTAAAACTTAAAAAAATTTAAAACTTAAATCTAAATTAAAAATTTAAATATAATAAACTAAATGTAAATTCAAAATATATCAAAATCTAAATATTATTAAAAATAATTATTTTTTAATAAATAATTAAATAAAAAGGTAAAAAAATAAACTTACTATATTAACAAGAAAAGACAAACTTGGGGTCTAATCGGATGTGACATGGCTCAACTGTAGAGGGCAAGATGCAAATAAATCGAACAAGTTTCAAGGCAAAGGAAAGATTGAGTGGATCTCAAAATACTTTGCATTAATCACACCCAGTACCTCTAGCAAAGCGCCTACAAGTTTACATGCTCCAACCGCCAGGATCATAGAAAATTAATCATGAAGACTTCTAGCCACCACAGTTAAAAAAGGCTAGCCTAGGTCATTTAAAACAGTGTCTTTGCAAGAATAGTGTGTGCGTGCAGAAACTCAAGATTTTTACTTGGTGATAGAAGTAGGCGATAAAGGGATGTAGACTCCTCTGGCCCTAGACACCGACAAGCAACTGTAAGCATTCCAAGGAGAAGTGGCAAACCAAAGGCTAAATGGGCTATTGGCCTTGTCCCACCCGCTGATACTCTGGACAACCAAGAAGGTTGTAGGACCAGAGTTCCTAAGAGCATATCACAGGTTCTGGTCCAATGCAAAAATACCAGCAATGTTTCTGGTGGTGCTCCTCCACATGGGTGTGCCAAAGGAAATCGCACAGAAACTAACCTAGATGGTCTTCATTCATGCATAGCTTGGAGACATTGTTGCAACTTTAGATAATGTGGACGAAAATAATCTCATCCCAATGCCCCAAAACTACTACGTGTTGAGCATACGAGGAAAGGAGGTCATGAAATTCCCTCTGGTCAGGACGATTGACCCAAAAGGGTTTGAAAAATGATGGGATGAAAGGGACCGGAGCATCACCTTCCTGCTCAAAGAAGCCATGATAACCACCAACCAACCTCATGGCTGGGTAAAGCGATATGTTTAAGACGAAGGGCTGGCAAAGGAGTTAGCATCAAGAGATGACATTGACTGAGACTAAGGCTCCAAGAAAGAATGGATAACACTCAATTCCAGGGACCCAGAGGAGAAAGTGAAGGGGCTGACTCACCAGAACTACAAAGCAGACTGCCCAGTGATTGCAGATTACATTGCATACAAGAAGCGGGTGCAATCGGAAGTCTCTGAGGATGAAGACTCTGAGGAAGGAATGGAAACCTGACTCAACCCACTGTGCCATGGTCTTTTCTAAGCTCTTGCATAATATTAATGAATCCATATAATTGTAAGGTGTAGATGTTTTAGTTAGTCCGGCCTCTGAATTGTAGTGTATGTGCATTTTCCCAAGCTTTTTGTATTTAGTTAAATCTCTATAAAATTTTAATTGTAGTGCATGTATTTAATTAGTTGAATCGTAGTGCATGTATTTAGTTAAATCTCTGAATCAAACTCTATATGAATAGAGTTTAATTTGTCAAAAAAAAAATTCATTTGAATTGCATGTGAATTCACTAAGAGCATTTTAATTAATTTGCACATCTCTATAAAACTTATCATGTTCTATCTTATATTTCAATGCCTTGTACACCCTCTCTCTATTGACTGCAAAATTGTAATTTGTTTTGTGTTGGTCCTTCCTTCGAACAATAATAATTGGTAAATCTTTTATTCGATGTGGTAAAATTTTAGCTATTTCTCTTGCTTCTTGTGGAAAACTTATGGTATGTCCTTTATATTTGTACTGACCTCCAGTTGCACGTGTGACTTGAAGTATTGGATTTACAAGCCCTATCAACATTTCATCAATTTGTGTTAGGTTTGAAAGTTCTAATGGTTGTGGGACCAGGATTCATATTATTTAATGTCGAAAATTGATGTTCATGTTTCTCTTGTCGACATATATTGCAAATTGGACTTTCAAGAACTCATACAACCTTCATTGTAGGGTAACTTTCTTGACAAATGTAACACATGCTTGGTGCTACAATTTTATCCCGACCATGTCGAAATATAATTTGTAAATCTTTCAAATCAATTTTCACATTTCTATTTTTATTGCCTATACCTAGATCTCTTTCATTTTTTCTTCTTTGTATTCGTCTTCGTCTTCTCAATTGAGAGGTTAAATCCTATTGTGGACTATTATTTTCTTCATGATTTTCAGTTTTGTAATGCCCAAAATTTAACACTAAAATACCTTTAAGGGCAAAACACAAATTTCAAATTTCGACCACAACCACTAACACAAATCCCAAGGACTACTCTCTATACATGCACTTCAGGAAAGCATAACAACATCTGACCAATAAATTATGAGAACTCAACCATCTACACATTTGTTTTGGCATTCATGGTTGGGTCTCAGATGAAGATGCATAATCCACCTCACTAAGGTAGGCTTGATTAGTTTCATGAACCCATCAACAATCCCAAACTTAGTTCAAGTCACAAGTAATAGAAATAGAATATATATACATCAATAGTATCTCTAAGTAATAATAAGAGAACAAGCCTAGGGGCCAAACCTAATTCCTCGGGGGCTCATCTTTGACGGCCTTGCCTACATATATAATTCGTAGAGGAATCGTAGTTCGACGACTGGGATTCAACCATCACAAACTTGGTTGACTAACAAAAGGGGTATAAACAATAGGTTTCAAATGTATTTTGGACTTCAACTTCAATCATAACCCCTAACCTTATTGCACCCATAAGAAAACCACACCAAAATTATAATAACAATAGTTACACTAAAGATCTCTTAACTACTAGGTCCTCAATATAATTGTAAGACTAACATCAACCGAAAATCTTTAAAATGACTCACTACAAAAGTCTATATCCTATCCATTCCCTAAGCAGTATTTTATTATTGAAAAACTTGAGAGAAGTTTAAAGTTTACTCCAATCATAATATACTAAAATCAAATCGATTTACTCTAGCCAGTGTTATGAATAAATGGTAACTTGATTATTGTAAAGACAAACGACTATGGAGTCAATCAAACCACAATTAATGCAATTATACTTTAAATCAAGAGTTATAGCATTTAGTACTAATCGGATCAATGTAATCTTATAACATAATAAAACCCAAAAGACTTAAAGAGGATTGTTACTATGAGAAATCAGATAATAATTTTTTTTTGATAGATCATACTATAGATTAAAGAGAACAAGGGTACATTATTGGAACACCCAAATTATGATTAATAGGATAGTTTTCATCTTAAGTTCCCACACAGACACTAAAAAATGCATGGGGAATTTAATTCTAAAAGTAAAATACCAAGCAAAAACAGGGGCAACAAATAAAATACAAATTTGGTATCCAGCTAGACAGCTTTACATGTAATTTTATAAGGAAGGGGAAATACATGTATTGATTTAAAATTGTAGATTTCTATGGATTATGTTTGTAGTTGGAAACATAAAATCAATAAGTAGAGATAATTCCTAACTAATGTAAAATATGAGATATGAATAGTTATGTATTGATGAAAGAGCATTTGCAATTTAAAATCTAAAATCATTCCAATGATATTTAGATAATTTGTCTAAAGCACAGAGATCATATATATGTAAAAGCTATGATAGAAATCATAAAATAAAGTGAGCATAAAAATGAGGAATGCGTTGGAAGTAAATTCCAAATGGCTTATTAAGTGCAAGTAATAAGGCTGCATAAAATGCAGTGATAGAAGTACGTTATGTGCATAGTTAAGAGTGCATTAGTACAACCATAAAGATTGCATATTAATGTTGGTTATAAAGGCAGCAATAAAACATAAGTATAAAGTGCATAAAATAAAAGTCACGCAAATGTTTAAATACGCAAAAGATTGAGTTTTCCAGGCAACAGGTTTGTTATGATCCAACATGCCCTAGCATCAAATGCCAATGGTCCCCAAAATTCTTTCTTGGTTTTATGATTGCTTCCGGGGTTGTTTTAATTTTATATGTCTTTCCTGGTTCTATTTCCATGGTTAAATTTTTTTTTATTTTTTTTTCTTTTTGTAATTAAGTATCAGGTTGTAATACCCATTCAATTATAAATCGTAAATATAGTAGAAAGAATAAATGAGAACATGCAACTAGTCTGCGGACAAGCAAAGCACTTAAAAATACCTATATATTTGAATACATCAAAATAGCTATGAAAGAGCAAGAGTTCAACTGCAAGGACATAAATACCTTTCTCCTATATCTCTCAACAAATATAAATATATATAAAAAGCTCTGACAGTTAATATTTGTATATATTAAAGAACTAATTTTGCTCCAGCATGAATGTTACAGTAAAACAATATGTTTGAATATATTTTTCAGTGATGAGAAATGTAGCAGCTAGAGATTAATAATAAGTATAATTTTAATAAAAAAATTATTTTTTATACTCTCAAAAGGCATCATCAATTGCATTATATTTTACATGGTTTCAATAAGTTTTAGTTCTTTAATTTCTCTCAAACATATACAATCTGCACTATACAATGTCAATTTATTGGAGTTTTCTGTGTATGTTACTCCAGACATTTAAATCATGAATCGTGCAGTCATTGACTCATTCATGTTTCTACTTTAGTAAGAATAAGGTTGGGTGGTTTATTTAATATTGGGTATCATAGGAATATCACAAATCATAGGAATATCACAAATGAAAACAGTGATGGATAATCATAGAACCAATGCCTTCGTTTAACAGATAACAATAGAACTGTTTTAGAGTAAGGTGATTCAGCCATGTACCACTTCCCATTTATATATATATATATATATATTTTTTCTCTTAAGCTGCATTCATGGTAAGAGACTTACCTCAATATTTTTGCACAAATTGAGCAACGAGGGTCAAATTGGCAAGTATGGCGTCTGATTCCACAACCTTTTCCAAGATCGACTCTGCCCTCGCCAAAATGGGAGCTCTTGAACAGGATATGGACACCCATCAAGCATAAAGGATGGGGCTATTTATGAGTTTCCACTGCCATGGTAGACACGTATGCAAGATGAGGATGCATAGACACAGCACGTGAACTGTTGGGATAGAATGCTTCGGAGAAATGTGATCCCATGGCTGCCATCGTTGTAGGATTTATTAGAAGGGCTCCCCTTCCCCCTACACAACCCCCACCACTAACATGACTCTCTGAATCCTCGAATTGGTCTTGATACTAGATGCATATTTGGAATACAAGCGACACCGGTAGCCCCTCCAAACCTGTCTCTGGCATGTCCTCGTAAGGGATTTTGAGGGCGCCTCTATCTAGATCTTACGTTGCTTGGGAGGGAAAACATACTTTGGGGTGGTTCTCCATTTTCTACCTTCGCCTCCTTTCCTCATAATCCGACAATTAGATTATACCCCTATGCCACTTGGGAGCTTCCCCTTTTTCCATTTTCGATCCCCTTTAATTTGGCAGGTGAATTGCATGCATCCCCTTAAGACTTTTCACCGTCCTTCACCTGTTGTGATCCTTTTTAATTGTGCATCAGCAGATCCTCCAACAGTGAAACTCACCCTAAGCAATACAACTGCTGAGGCTACCATGGCCCATGGCAATCGAGGGGAGACTAAACTCACTATCCCCACATCAGATGCCAACCCCGAGGGGGTATCCCATCTCGTTGGGTAGTTGAAGAATTTAAAGCATTGAACTTGACTGTTGGCTATTGGTTGTTTTCTAAGAGCCAAGTATGGCCTCCCTGCCCAATAGAAATCTCAAAAATCTGACGAATCGGTTGGCCTGAGTTCTATTTATGAGAGATATAATTGCATATCTCCCTGAAGTGGCCTCTTCGGATCTGCTGTACAATCAGAGTTATACAGAATGCACGATAACTTCTCAAGATTGAATCTGCACCTTCGACATTTGGAAATGCCTGAATTCATTAATGATCGAGATGATCAGAAAGGAGGGTTTCACCTACTATAATTCATGGGCTGAACCACATCGAGCACTACACAACCCACACAATTGATGAGGAAAAAGCAATTTAACACTAAGTATTTGGTTTGCAAGTCTGATACACTTAAAGTACTTTTAATGAATGTGATTAGGGATGTTAGTAAACTTATGGGTTCTACCATTATGGTTACTTTTATTTGTTAAAAGAATAGTTTACAAAAGAGGATAATTAGATCCCATCTTAAATTTTGTAGTTAATATATATATAGATATAATATATATATATATATATATATATATATATATATATAGATATATTTTTGTTCTAGTTTTCTTCAACGTCATATATAATGATTATTATTACTTAGAACAAGATAAAATGTCAATACAAGTACACAAATGTATAACTTAATGTATGTACTTTTCAAAAGTTGGTGAGAATTAATTAATTAAAATCTTAGACCCCAAATAACCTTGCTTATTTACTTAACTTCCCTTTCCACTAATTTCATATTTAATCAAACTAGACCACCTATTACGACTTAAGGAGATACAATTGCTACACCATTCAACATATTTTCTTTCATAACAATGCAAACCAAATTTGGTGTACACCACTTTGTTAATGGAAAATACAATTAATAACTTAAAAACCAACTTAGAAGAATCCCAAGAAAATTTCATAAGTTCTATAGCATTTATTGATTTGACTCTTATTAAAACAATAATGATTTCCAACATTATTAATTTCTTTATTTCTTAAGGTAGTGTATGCTTGTTATGTTGTAGATATTAACAAGTTTCTCGATTATTAAAATAATTAAAATAATCCCTAAGATGGAAATTAACATAATTAACAATTATTGTTTCTTACTTGAGCCCCTTATGTAAATTTCTACATTAAATCATATAATGAGCATATTATTATTACTCATCTACATACACGTTAGTGACGTCATTAATTATTTAGCTATTGAACCTTATCGATAAGAATATTATTTCTTGATCAACTAAAAATACTTAATGATATTGGTGTTATGAAATTAAACCTTTTTGAATTCAGTCATGATATTATCATTTAATTACAACTTAACTAAATTATATTATTATTTACCCCACCAAAAGACTTATCAATAATAATGATGTTATCACGAATTAACTAATTGAACATTAATAGTATTCTTCTTTAACTAACACAAGTACACCTCTATATGTGCATATCTATAAATATATCTCATTTTTAATCCAATTAGGTTAACACCCCCCCTTAGCTTCTCATTTATAATTTCAATTCATATACAGTAATTTATGACTACATAACACCTTTATGGAAATGATAATAAAACATAAAGTAAAGAAACACAATACAATATTGTTTCCACACAAAATCACCTTATTTATCACCTATGATAAATCTAGCTATCTATTTAAGTAAAGTATATAACAATTTAGGTTGGGATTAGTAACATGTGGGGCGGGGCCTTACAAGTTTCAGCATTTATTGCATCTTGAACTCTATTATCTGGTGTTTGTAACACACGATCTATTTTAATTGAATTCATTCCTTCAAATTTACCCTCTATATTCTCATGAGATTTATAATTCCTTTCAACTAATTCACAATTGCATACTAGTATTTTTTGTTTTTTGATCTCATTAAATTGGTCTAAAATGCTCATTTGTTTGTAATCTTCTTAATATGTATTGCTCATCTTCATATTCTCGTACACGATGTATTCTTCTTTTTGTAAATTATTCATTTATTCACGTCTTTGTCTCATGTAATTTTGAGCATATTCTCTTCGTTGTTCTTCATTTTCACAATTTAATATTCAGCAAGGCATCCTAAATAATTATTTAAAAGTAAAATTAAAAATTAAAAAGCACTATAAATATGAGAAATTTTACTATACACTAATTTCATAGAAAAGGATATCACAAAATTAATACATATTTATTGATGAATCTTATTTATTTATAATTAATAATTAATAATTAATCTTCTTAATAAAAAATATGTCTTCTAAAAGAAATTGAAAAATAAAATATATGCAAACTCTTTTGTAACAAATCAACTAGCATGCCTATAGTTTAGAAATATATGTAAAGTACACCGAGATATATCCTTCGCAAGGAACTTATTTTTAATCAATTGAACCTTAACTCAAATTGAAGCTTAACCCTAACCATAAAGCTATATGAACCCTAATCATAACCCTAATCAAAATCGGTTTGAATTACTAGCCCATAGATAAGTACGAATTCCCTAGAAGAGTGTCTTTCAAGTTTAAAAAAGTGTAGTTGGAAAACCCAAACTTTGAAATGGTTGTCACTAACTCCTTGCTCACCCAAATAGTTGATCATTGCACTAAGATTTGCATGCTCAACATAAAATTAAAATTCATAAAACTTAGACTGAAAGAGTGGAATACCAAATCTTCATAAACCTTTTCAGAGAAAGAATCTCCCTGAAAGTAGAATGGCTAAGATCCAAAAAGACCTCTCAAATGATTTTTCTTACATCCTAATAGAAGAAGAGATGAATCTCATAGTTCAATTGGATGGTGTCTACAGTTTTGAATAAATCTATTGGAGACAAAAATAAAGGATTAAATGACTTAAATAAGGTGTAAAACCAATTTTTTTCATTTAACATGCAAAATGAGAAGGCAAAGAATAATAATATGAAGATTGAAGATGTTTATGGATAAAATTTTGATGATCTGACACCATAAGTTTAACCCCTAATTGAACCCTAACCCTAATCTTAATAATAACCATAATTTTTTTGGTAGATTTAATAGCAACCATAATTGATCCTTATACCTAACCCTAATTTAGCCCTAATCATGATCTTAATTGTACCCTAACCCTAATCTGAATTCAATTTTGTCCCCAATTGAAATTCCAACCCTAACTTTAACCATAATTGTAACCCTAATTGTAACCCTGCCCATAACCTTAATTTTAACCATATTTTTTAACCTTAATTCTAACCATAATTTTCTTATTACTCTAACATAACCCTTACCTTGATTGTAAACATAACTCTATCCCTAACACTAACTATGGTTATAACTATAATTGTAACTCTACTTTTTAACCTATTTCTAATCCCAACCTTAACCTTCACCATAACCCTAACCCTAACCATAATTTTAATATTTTTTTAATTATAATACTAATAAATAGGTTTAAAATTATAATATTAATAATTTTTATTATAAAATTAAGTTTCTAATTAATTATTTCAATTATATTTTTTAAATTAATAATTATAATAGTAACTTTGATATATAATCATGAAATTAAAATATTACAAAATAATTATTTAATAGGATTAAAGTTATAGTATATTTTGATTAGATCTCTTTTTATCTAAATTTGGGTTCGTTTTTTTTCTTCCTTGATTTTTAATTACACTTTTTTCTTTATTACAACTTTTCTTATCTATGTGTATAATTCTCACTCTACTTCTTACCTTAATTCAAATCTCAATCTTAACATTCACCCAAACCCTAAACCTAATCTTAATTCTAATGATTTTTTAATCATAATAAAAGAATAATATCATAATATTATAAAATATTATAAAATAAAGGTTATAACCCTAAAATTAATTATTTTAATTATATCCCTAAAATTATAAATTATAACCCTAACCTTAATAAATATTCAAGAAAATAAAAAATAAAAAAATAATTATTTAACAAGATTAAATTTCAATATTAGTTAAATTTGTGTTGTAATTATTTGTATTCATTGCCACATCTAATTATGTATGATAGCACATGAGAATTTTATAAAATGGTCAATTTTTTATTTAATAAAGTGCTTACAACATGTATTATGCATTGGTTATGGTTTGTGTCAAGGTAAGTATTTACTTTCTAGATATGACATGCTACTACGTTAAAGAAAATTCATGTAAACAAATACCTAGAATAATCATTTCCAACATTATGTGCTCCCTCTTTATTGACATCGATGGAGGAATGTTATTGTTGATAAAAAAAATAGGCCACACCGAGTAAATAGATCTCAGCTCTCCAAATGGATTGACACCATCTACTACCAATGAAAGCCTGAGATTACGAGGTTCTTCTTTAAAGTGTGGCCATTTTTCCTCCATGTCCCTAAATGCAAAACCATTTGCAGTCATTCGAATAATGTCATCTCTACTTCTATTTTGTACATGGTAATCCATAAATTGCGATATGCTTTCGCACCTAAATAATTGTTGTATATGTGGAATAATGGGAATATAACGAAGAAGCTTGTGAGGCACCTTTTTTGTTAGTTGATCTGTTTGATATCTATTGATATGGCATTCTGGGCATTCTATTGCAAATTCATGTTGTTTATGATATATAATATGATCATTGGGAAATGCATCTATTGCTTGATACTCCATTCCAATATCTTTCATAATGCCAGATAAATCTCGGTATGAGCGAGGTAAAATATTTGATGGTGGTAACAAAAATTCACCAATCAATCTACAACAAAAAATAATTTGTTAAGATAAAGAATGTTAATGGTACATACTTCATCCTTTATTTACTAGCGATGAACTAACAACAATTAAAATATAAAAAAAAAAAGATGACATATATGACATATACGACATACCTTAACATCCCTGAGATTTCTATGTTGGATAAACCATTCATAACCTTCAAGTTCACCAGCAACAATACAGCAGAGAGAAGAGTTGTTTGGGAGCCTTCATAAAGGGGCTCATATGCCTTCTCAAGTACAGGTAAATCATGAACATCATCAAAGTCATCTTGATCAACATGATCAATTGTGCCACTACATGTGTCATGGATCAATGTATTTGTACCATCATATTCAACAGTGTTTTCTGGCGCATGATCATCTTCTTCCATAGGATCATTAACTTCATCTTCGATATTCACAACTCCATGTTCCTCTACTTGCAACACCACATTCTTTGGGATGTGATAATCTATATCATTTTACCTAGGGTGCCCCACCTTTATAATAATTTCAAACACAAATAAACCATGATCGTGATCAAGTGATTTTATATATATATATCAAATGTTAAAACAATATAAACATTTAAAAATTCAATCAATATAAACACATACAATGAACAACTTACCAATGGACGAAAACCATGCCCCCCTTCAACATGACCATGCTTCCTACAATTTTCTCATCTGTTGTGATTAAAATTCTTCTCATCTTTAATCCCTTCCAATTATTGCAAGGACAATAACATTTCCCATCACCCTTTCTTTTCAATCTAGCCCACAATCTATCAAGTGACTCTTCATTTTGTTCTGGACTAATATTCTCTGACATGATTTTTCTTTACCAAGCTTGAATATTTAGATCTTCAAAAAATATCAAACTCACACTCCAATAATTTTTAATCATAGACAAGTAACAAAATTTAATAATTATGATATTTTACACCCAAAAAATTCAGCATGCAACCACCCCTGTAAAAGAGAAGATAGTCTAAAGTTAATGACCCCAAAAAACATTTTAAAATGCTAATTCTAGAAATTATTAAATACTAATTTTACTATGATTTCCAACTATTAGACTCCTAAAATCATAATATTGCACTTGCACAAAAAAATCTGGAAATGAAATTCTGAAAATGCACAAGTCTAAAAATGAAATATGATGAGATGTTGCTTTAAAATATGATTTTCAAACCTAGAAGTACAAATATGACTTCACAAATGGATTATGGAAATAAAATAGTATGGCATAATAAAGAGTTTCATTTGAAGTGGACCACCCTATTATATGCCTTGATAAAGTTAAAATCTATATCTCTCCTCGGTGGCATCCCTGGAATGTCATCAGGAAAGACATTTGTGAACTCCTGAAGAACAGAATGACTATCAAGAGTTACCTTCTCCTCTCCATCTCCTATACCCAAGTCCTCAACTGTAACTGTAAACAACTGACATCCACGACGAACACATCTCCTCAACTACATAGCTGAGATGATCCTCAAAGATATCGGTCTCTGAACTCCTATAATATCCACCTCTCCACCAGATGCATTAATGCACCCAATCAACTTACGTTGACAATCAATAACTACTTGGTGAGCCTCTAACCAATCCATACCTATAACAACATCATAAGATCCCAATGGTATAACCCAAAGATCTAAGGTAGTGAGAAGTGGTCCAATCTCCAACCTACAGTTAGGTACTACATAATGCGATGCAACTTTCACACCAGATGCTAACTCTACTTGCCACCTATTGGCTTGCCTTATGGCTCCCAGTCTGCAACATGACACTATCGATGAAGAAATGAAAGAATTAGATGCTCCTGAATCGAAAAGAATAGTAACAGGGTTACCCAATAACATACCATAGGTCTCTACCATGGTACCCTGGTGCTCTGCCTGGTGGTTATCAACCGTTGTGAACACACGATGGCCTCTGCCAGCATCTCCCACTGTCGGCTATGATGCTGCTGATCTCAATGTAAATCCCGACGTGCCCTTATTGGGACACATCCTAGCAATATGGCCCTGTTGACCACAAGAGAAGCAACCTGTGCCTCTACCATAACCTTTGCCTCCTGCTGGTGCACTAGACTGTTGTACATTGCCTCCAAAAGTGGACTGGGCACTCCAAGCCGGTTGCTCAGCATTGAAACGCTTCATGTGCCTCCAGTTCCTACTACCCTGTCCCTGTTGGAAACCTTTCCATTTCCCCTGAAATAACTATTGCTGACTGCCTTGTACTGATACCTGCTGATTCTTAGGAGGCACAACTTCCTGTGTCTGTCCCCCTCGAGCACTAGTCCCAGCTCCTGTACTACTACCAATACCAACACCTGCATGACCTCCTAGTGCCATAGTCAGGTTCTCCTCCACCAGTCGTGCTTTCTCCACAGCTATCTCCATAGACTTGGGTTCAAAGACCCATACACCACCACTGATACGAGTGTTTAAGCCCCTGATGAAATGTTGCACAAGCATTCCCTCATTGTCCCCTATTCCTGCGAACTGTTTAAGTTCATAGAATCACCTCTCATACTGATCAACTGTCATGGCTAGCTGACATATGGCATGGAACTCATCGCCTCTACGCTGATGCCAATGATCGGAGAGAAAGTGGGCTCTAAATCTCTCAAGAAAGATCTCCCAAGATACTGTACTCATGTCCATATGGAGCTTCTGCTCCTCTAGCTTCCACCAAGTGGCTGCAAAACCTCGAAGATGAATAACCGCACACCGCGCTTTAGTGTTACTATCAAATGGGTGCATGGAAAAACATCAATCAAGACCTATCAACCAAGTTTCGGCCTCAAGATCGGTACCTACTCCATCAAATCGAGGTGGTTGTGATCGCATTAAATCCCTCATATAGTTCACTGCTAACATATCAGACTGAGCTATAACTGTACCAACAACAGGGTTACCTACAGGTACTTCCTGTCTCAGACCCAATAATGCCATAGCCTTCTCGAAGGCTCTACATGCAGCTTCGACCCTAAGAGGATCTAACTGTCCACCACCACCTCCTGCACCATTTTGCGAAGCCTGATGCTCCTCCTGCTCTGGTATATGTGGCACATGAGGTGGCGAGTCATGCTGACTCTCCCCTCGACCATCTACCCAGCCACATCCATGTCCTCTCCCTCATCCGCGTCTAGGAGGCATACTCCTACACAGACACAAAAGGGTATTAGACAAGGTACACTTAAAAACCTACGCAACTAAGCTTAATGGGTACTTCATAATCCCAGAGCACCGAGTGTTTAAACCTTGGCTCTGATACCATGTAATAATAAAAATGAAAAATTAAAAATAAAATAAAAAATAAACAAAAAATAAAAAAGAGGGTTGGATCATACTCGTACCGACAGACAGTAGGTGGTACCCATGCCTAACGCCGACTATACATTGTACAGCAGCTAGTGTACCTTCGCTATCACCAGCTATACAATGTACAACGGTCTGTGCTGGTAAGGGAGGCCGCAACTCCCATGGGGAGTGCGCCCCCAAAAGGTGGGCGCACTGCCCATGGCAGATGCGACCATCCCTTTGGGATGTGTGACGGTGGGGGTTTGACCTCCCCATCTGTCCACTTAGGATTTAATAAAAAAAAAAAATTATATTTTTTTTATATATAATTTTTTATAATAACACAGATACCAACAAAAGAAGTACCTTCCGCCATTAATACAGTGTGAAATTCGAAAATGTGAATTTTGACAGAACCTTGACATTTAAATCATAGATTTATTATATATATATATATATATATTATATGCAACTTCATATAATATATATAAATTTATATATATATATATATATATATATATATTTACCAGAATTTCCATGACTGGTAAAATTGAGAAAAGTATTAAAAAAAAACAGTAATAAAGAAATTAATTAAATTTTTCTAGAATTTCATCTCAAAATTCAAAAGATGTAATTTTATTTTCCCTCAATCTATTCCTTCAGATTTTGAAAAATTTAAACAAATAACTTTGTACATAACTAAATTTTGTTTGATTTTCAATGTAGATTTTCTACGGGGTTTGAATTTGAAATACAGATCTGGTTGTTTTCAAAGTAGAATTTCCATAATAAATCCTAAATGTTTGAGAACATTTTAAATTGAATTTCAACAATGGATCTACAGGTTTTTTATTTTCTGAATAATCTCCTACAGTAAGTTTATCAAATTTCCACAACCATTAAATTGAAAATTGAAATAAACAACAAGTATAAAACCTGGAATATGAAGCTACAGAAGAAGATGAAATTCCTTTGATAGAAGCCTCCTCCAAGCTTTTCCTCAAACGTGCAACAATTCCAATTCCCAAAATCCAAAAATTGTTTCAAACCCTACTTGTGCAATTTCTTCAAAAATTCCCCAATCCTCTAAAAATATCAATCCTTCCAAAAACTTATCTCCCCCAAAAATTGAAACATGCATTCACATAAAACTAAAATATCTAATCTAGCCCTAATTCCCTTTTTGCATGCAAATTAGAGAATTAGATATTTATTTTCTTTTCCCCTTTTCAAAAACCCAAATTGAAATTAAAATATAATTCCAATTTCCTTTCAATTTCACATGATATAATTTAATTTAATTTAATCCAATAACTTAATTAATTAATTTTAATTATTTAATAACTAAATTTAACCCTTTTGAGATTAAAATTCAATTAATTAAATAAATTAAAATTTAATTGAATCAAATTTCATTATAAACTTTTAAACAAACATCAAAGCATAATTTTAATTTAATATTAAAATAATCACTACTTTTTTCAATGCAATTATTCCAAACATTCATCAAATAATAATGCATCTAATAAAATCATATAACATTAAACCAGGTAAAAATGACTCACAAAATAGGACTATCGACACACTAAGGCTAGGGCGTAGACCTGACACATGTTACCTAGTTACTATCTCCCTTTCAACTTAACCATTGGATTGACACGCTCAAACCTGTGAAACCAGGTGGAGTCGATGTCATGTAACTACAACCTGAAACCAAGTAAACAACATAATATAGTATATCCAATATATAATACACACCGTGAAGAAGAAATCACAGGTTCGCAGGGCGATCGCAAGCGAGTGATGCGAAACCGTCCTCTTCACCAATCCACTCATCAAAGATTGACATTACATCATAATCAATAATCACATAATAAAAATATCTCATGCTATCTCTACTAACATCATTAATCCATAATGCATGTAAAACAATAATCAGATAATCCACATCACACAATCATCATTGTCGCTCAATAGTAGCGATCAAAACACAAACAACAAGGTGTGTCTAGTATAATAGTAGCTGCATCCCAAACATAGCATAAAAAAAAACTAACAAGAAGCAAAATGGAGGGGTATTACATTCTCCCCCCAAAGACCAGGCTTACTCCTAGAAGCCTGCAAACAAGTAGGGATATAAGTCCCTCATCCTAACTGCATCCTCCCAGGTGGATAAAGTATCATCCCTGGGATCCCACTGTACTCTGACCTGCTCAATATCTCACCCTCGAAGAGCGAGCATTTTGCGCTCCAATATGGCCACGGGCTCCAAAGCCAGCTGCCTGTCCTCTACTTGTAAGGAATTCTAATCAAGGATGTGAGTAACATCTGGATGATAAGGTCAAAGAACTGAAACATGAAAAATGTCATGTATACGTGCAAGACTGGGTGGCAAAGCAAGTTGATAAGCAATTGGACCAATCTTTTCGAGTATCTCGAAAGGTCCGACAAAGCAAGGTGCCAACTTAGAACCCTTTCCATATCGGATAAGACTCTTTCGCGGATGCACCTACAAAAATACTCTATCGCCAACAAAAAATTGATAATCCACTCTATGCGCATCCGCATACTTCTTCTATCTATCCCGTGCTACCACCAAGTGCTCTCTAATCTGATCCACCTGCTGCTCCATATCTTGTAACATCTCAGGTCCGAATAACACTCTGTCCTCCAATCGATCCCAACTAAAAGGAGTACGACAAGGACGTCCATATAAGGCTTGAAAAGGTGCCATGCCAATGGAACTCTGGTAACTATTATTATAAGCAAACTCCACTAGATAAAGATAATCCTCCCATCGTGTCTACTGATCCATGACATACATGCGTAACATATCTTCGAGGATTTGATTAACCCTCTCTGTCTGTCCATCTGTCTCAAGGTGATATGCTGAACTGAAGTTCAACTGTGTCCCCATAGCATGTTGTAATGATGTCCACAAAGCTAAAGTAAACACTGGATCCCTATCATAAATAATTCGATGCGGAATACCGTGCAACCTCACAATATCCTCCATGAACACTCTAGCAACTGATGATGCATTATAGGAAGCACGCATAGGCAAGAAGTGTGCTACCTTCGTCAACTTATCAACCGTCACCATAATGGCATCATGTCATCGCGAGGATTTGGGTAAACTAACAATGAAGTCCAATGAGATAATATCCCACTTCCACTCAGGTACAAGGTGCAGCTATAGAAGCCTTGCTGGATGTTGGTGTTCAGCCTTCACTCGCTGACACTCTAAACATCGCACTACAAAATCTGCAATATCCCTCTTCATCCCTAGCCATAAATACAACTGGCGTACATCTGTGTGCATCTTCTTCACCCCAGGATGGGCTGAATAAGGTGCATGATGAGCCTTAGTCAAAACCAAAGATCGAAGGTCACCTACTGAAGGAACATAAATACGCTCTGAATGCCTAAGTAACCCATCTGACTCAAGTGAATAACCTATAAATCTTCCCTCAAGAGGTCTACATGCCTCAATCTATTCTCTCACATCCTGGTACCAACTATCTGTTGGAAGAGTAGCAAGAATTTGACTCCGTAAATCTACCATAAGAATCATCTCGGATATCTCATGCCTACGTCTGCTGAGTGCATCAGCTACAACGTTCTCTTTTCCCTAAATATACTTCACCTCAAAGTCATACTCACAAAGGAACTCCATCCAACGCCTCTATCTAGCGTTAAGGTTCAGCTGAGTAAAAATATACTACAGACTCCTGTGATCACTATGTAGCTCAAACTTGTGCCCAAGTAAAAAGTGTCTCCATCTAGTCAATGCATGGACTACTGCCGCTAACTCAAGGTCATGTGTGGGATAATTAAGTTCATGATCCTTAAGCTTACGCGACTCATAAGTTATCACTCGCTCCTCCTGCATTAGGACTGCACCTAAGCCCTCTAAAGATGCGTCTGTACAAACCACAAAGTCTCTTGTGGGATCAGGTATCGCTAAAATTGGTGCACTAGTCAGCTTATCCTTAAGGATCTAAAAAGTTGACTCACACTGCTCTAACCATCCAAACCTCTTCCCTTTCCTTTGAAGAGAAGTGATAGGATGACCTATCTTGGAAAAACTCTGCACAAACCTCCTATAATATCCTGCAAGCCCCATAAAACTACGGATCTCTACCACATTCGTGGGCGCAGGCCAATCTAGAATAGCTTGAATCTTTGAAGGATCCATAGATATTCCCTCTCTTGAGATCACATGACCAAGATACTTGATCTTAGACTTAAAGAACTCACATTTTGACAAGTTGGCATAAAGTTGGTTTTCTCGCAAACACTGCAGAACCTGTCGCAAATGCTCCTCATGTTCCTCTACTGTCCTGGAATATATCAATATATCATGAAGAAACACAAGAACAAACCTATCAAGGTACGTGCGGAATACTCCATTCATCAAACTCATGAACACAGATGGTGCATTCGTCAACCCGAATGGTACCACAGTGAACTCGTAGTGACCATACCACGTCTGAAACGTTGTCTTATGTATATTTGTGTCAAAAATATGAAGCTGATGGTATCCTGACTTAAAGTCTATCTTCAAAAAGATGGTAGCACCTTTGACTAGGTCAAACAAGTCATCAATCCTGGGAAGTGGATAACGATTCTTGATCGTTACCTTGTTCAACTATTGGTAATCAATGCACAACCAAAGTGAACCATCCTTCTTCACAAAGATGACAGGTGCTCCCCAAGCAGAAACACTAGGACGAATAAATCCCTTCTCTAATAACTCCTCCAACTGCAAGCGAAGCTCTTTTAGCTCCTAAGTAGTCATACGGTAAGGTGCTCGTGAAATAGGCTCTGATCAAGGTACCAAATCAATCTTAAAATCTATATCTCTCCTCGGTGGCATCCCTAGAATGTCATTAGGAAAGACATCTATGAACTCCTGAAGAATAGGATGACTATCAAGATTTACCTTCTCCTCTCCATCTCCTATACCCAAGTCCTCAACTGTAACTGCAAACAACTGACATCCATGACGAACACATCTCCTCAACTGCATAGCTAAGATGATCCTCAAAGATATTGGTCTCTGAACTCCTATAATATCCACCTCTCCACCAGATGCATTAATGCACTGAATTGAATTACATCGATAATCAATAACTGCTCGATGAGCCTCTAACCAATCCATACCTATAACAACATCATAAGATCCCAATGGTATAACCCGAAGATCTAAGGTAGTGAGAAGTGGTCCAATCTCCAACCTACAGTCAGGTACTACAGAATGTGATGCAACTTTCGCACCAAACGCTAACTCTACCTGCCACCTATCGGCTTGCCTTACGGCTCCCAGTCTGCAATGTGACACTATCAATGAAGAAATGAAAGAATTAGATGCTCCTGAATTGAAAAGAATAGTAACAGGGTTACCCAATAACATACCATAGGTCTCTACCACGGTACCCTGGCGGTTATCAACCGCTGCGAACACATGATGGCCTCCGCCAGCATCTCCCACTGTTGGCTCTAACACCGCTAATCTCGGTGTAAATCTCGACGTGCCCTTATTGGAACACATCCTAGAAATATGGCCCTGTTGACCACAAGAGAAGCAACCCGTGCCTCTACCATAACCTGTGCCTCCTACTGGTGCACTAGACTACTGTACACTGCCTCCAAAAGTGGACTGAGCACTCTAAGTGGGTTGCTCAGCATTGAAACACTTCATGTGCCTCCAGTTCCTACTACCCTGTCCCTGCTGGAAACCTTTATGTTTCCCCTGAAATAACTGTTGTTGACTACCTTGTACTGATACCTGCTAAGTCTTAGGAGGCATAGCTCCCTGTGTCTGTCCCCCTCGAGCACTAGTCCCAGCTCCTGTACCACTACCAATACCAACACCTGCATGACCTCCTAGTGCCATAGTCAGGTTCTCCTCCACCAGCCGTGCCTTCTCCATAGCTATCTCCATAGACTTGGGTTCAAAGACCCATACACCACCACTGATACAGGTGTTTAAGCCCTTGATGAAATGTTGCACAAGCATTCCCTCATCATCCCCTATTCCTGCGAACTGTTTAAGTTCATAGAATCACCTCTCATACTTAACAACTATCATGGCTAGCTGACGTATGGCATGGAACTCGTCGCCTCTACGCTAACGCCAATGATCAGAGAGAAAGCGGGCTCTGAATCTCTCAAGAAAGATCTCCCAAGATAATGTAGTGATGTCTATATGGAGCTTCTATTCCTCTAGCTTCCACCAAGTGGTTGCAAAACCTTGGAGATGAATAACTGCGAGCCGCGCTTTAGTGTTACTATCAAATAGGTGCATGGAAAAACATCAGTCAAGACCTATCAACCAAGTTTCAGCCTCAAGACCGATACCTACTCCATCAAATCGAGGTGGCTATGATCAAATCAAGTCCCTCATATAGTTCACTGCTAACATATCAGACTGAGTTGTAACTGTACCAACCACAGGGTTTCTACAGGTACTTCCTGTCACGGACCCAATAATTCCATAGCCTCCTCGAAGGCTCTACATGCAGCTTCGACCCTAAGAGGATCTAACTGTCCACCACCACCTCTTGGACCATTCTGTGAAGCCTGATGCTCCTCTTGCTCTGGTATATGTGGCACATGAGGTGGCGAGTCATGCTAACTCTCCCCTCAACCATCTACCTGGCCACGTCCACATCCTCTCCCTCGTCCGCGTCTAGGAGGCATACTCCTACACAGACACAAAAGGGTATTAGACAAGGTACACTTAAAAACCTACACAACTAAGCTTAATGGGTACTTCATAATCCTAGAGCACCCAGTGTTTAAACCTTGGCTCTGATACCATGTAATAATAAAAATTAAAATTAAAAAAAAATAAAAATAAACAAAAAAAAATAAAAAAGAGGGCCGGATCATACTCGTACTGGCGGACAGCAGGCAGTACCCACGCCTAACACCGACTATACATTGTACAGCGGTCGGTGTACCTTCGTCGTCACCGGCTGTACAATGTACAACGGCCGGCGTTGATAAGGGAGGCCGCAACTCCCATGGGGAGTGCGTCCCCCAAAAGGTAGGTGCACTGCCCATGGCAGATGCGACCATCCCTTTGGGATTTGTGACGGTGGGGGTTTGACCTCCCCATCCGTCCACTTAGGATTTAATAAAAAAATAATATATATATTTTTTTTATATATAATTTTTTATAATAACACAGATACCAACAAAAGAAGTACCTTCCACCATTAATACAGTGTGAAATTTGAAAATGAGAATTTCGACAGAACCTTGGCATTTAAATCATAGACTTATTATATATATATTATATATATTATATGCAACTTCATATAATATATATATATATATTTATATATATAAATATATATATATTTACCAGAATTTCCATGACTGGTAAAATTGAGAAAAGTATTAAAAAAAAACAGTAATAAAGAAATTAATTAAATTTTTCTAGAATTTCATCACAAAATTGAAAAGATGTAATTTTATTTTCCCTCAGTCTATTCCTTCAGATTTTGAAAAATTTAAATAAATAACTTTGTACAGAACTAAATTTTGTTTGATTTTCAATGTAGATTTTCTACGGGGTTTGAATTTGAAATATAGATTTGGTTGTGTTCAAAGTAGAATTTCCATAATAAATCCTAAATGTTTGAGAACATTTTAAATTGAATTTCAACAATGGATCTACGGGTTTTTTGTTTTTTGAATAATCTCCTATAGTAAGTTTATCAAATTTCCACAACCATTAAATTGAAAATTGAAATAAACAACAAGTATAAAACCTGGAATATGAAGCTACAAAAGAAGATTAAATTCCTTTGATAGAAGCCTCCTCCAAGCTTTTCCTCAAACGTGCAACAATTCCAATTCCCAAAATCCAAAAATTGTTTCAAACCCTACTTGTGCAATTTCTTCAAAAATTCCCCAATCCTCTGAAAATATCAATCCTTCCGAAAACTTCTCTCCCCCCAAAATTGAAACATGCATTCACATAACACTAAAATATCTAATCTAACCCTAATTCCCTTTTTGCATGCAAAGTAGAGAATTAGATATTTATTTTCTTTTCCCCTTTTCGAAAACCCAAATTGAAATTAAAATATAATTCCAATTTCCTTTCAATTTCACATGATATAATTTAATTTAATTTAACCCAATAACTTAATTAATTAATTTTAATTATTTAATAACTAAATTTAACCCTTTTGAGATTAAAATTCAATTAATTAAATAAATTAAAATTTAATTGAATCAAATTTCATTATAAACTTTTAAACAAACATCAAAGCATAATTTTAATTTAATATTAAAATATCACTACTTTTTCCAATGCAATTATTCCAAACATTCATCAAATAATAATTAATCTAATAAAATCATATAACATTAAACCAAGTAAACATGACTCGCAAAAGAAGACTATCGACACACTAAGGCTAGGGTGTAGACCTGACACATGTTACCTAGTTACTATCTCCCTTTCAACTTAATCATTGGATCGACGCGCTCAAACCTGTGAAACCAGGTTGAGTCGATGTCATGTACCTACAACCTAAAACCAAGTAAACAATATAATATAGTATATCCAATATATAATACACACCATGAAGAAGAAATCACGGGTTCGCAGGGCGCTCGCAAGCGAGTGATGCAAAACCGTCCTCTTCACCAATCCACTCATCAAAGACTGACATTACATCATAATCAATAATCACATAATAAAAATATCTCATGCTATCTCTACTAACATCATTAATTCATAATGCATGTAAAACAATAATCAGATAATCCACATCACACAATCATCATTGTTGCTCAATAGTAGTGATCAAAAGACAAACAACAAGGTGTGTCTAGTATAATAGTAGCTGCATCCCAAACATAGCATAAAGCAAAACAAACAAGAAGCAAAATGGAGGGGTATTACAATTTCTCAGTTACCTTTTTGGAGTGGGTGTTAAAATGACTTATGCCTCATTACGTCATCTAGGCCAGGCCCCTTTTTATAACTGAGTTAAATGTTTTGCCTAGATTTTATTATTTCCTAAGTTTTGGTCGGCCCGTTCCCTATGTTTCAAAACAACCTTAAGCCATCGTTTGTTGTTGGCCTAGGCGGTGTCCCCTTCCTTCATATTAATAAATGTTTTATTTTGTAGGGAATGTTTGATGGACCGTTGATCAACCATCGGTTGATCTTAGCCATTCCCTGCGATCCCGCTATGCCCCCACCACAGAGTTTCAAGTGATCATGATATCATGGGAGGGCACCACGTGTCTTAGCTAGCAGTGTCAACTGAATAATAAAAATGCTTTAGTATATGCATCAAGTTTTTAATACATTATCTGGCAGGTTACTAAAGTGGCTGAAGGATGCACGTGCTCATAATCGACGGATGTGTTATAATCGAAGTGAAAAATTTGCTCAAGAGTTATTTCCAATGCTGAGAAATCATATAGATGAACACGATTGTCAGTGGTGGATATCAACAGTTTCCTACGATCGCATGATTGGAAGATGCAGGATGTTTATGGATTATGATATCACGGGAAAGCGCCACGTGTACTTCCCTCAACGTTGCATACTATGGTGGGCCCTTGGTGTTGAGATGGTGATTACATCAACCTTTTGAAGGTAGTCATTCGATGATCTGATGAAACTAAAAGATCGACGATTGGAATTTAAATTCGCATCAAATGCGATTGGAGTCATTGGCTTGACATGTATGAGAGCTTTAATGGCGGATGAGACATTTACTGGCACAATTCGAGTGACATAAATCATGATTATTTCATCTTATTTCATCACAGAACATTCAAGCATCCTCGCAAGTCAGTTACAGAGCCAACGACGAATTTTCGAGCAAACACAGTGAGAATTTGGTCTTCTGGGAAGCATTTACTGTGAGTTATTCTTTGAACTATTATATTACTTTGGTTTTGGTTTTGTACAAAATTGTGAAAAGTTGATCAAAGGGTTTGTTGATTATTAAATTAGGGTTACTGTTCTGATTGAATTTTGTGAGATTGGAAATTTTTACTTTAATTTTGTTGTTCAAGTAGCCCTAGTTTGTTCAAGGTTTGAATTTTAAAGAAACCCTATTTTATTTGAGATGGCTCCATCGAAGCAACACTTCGGCCATGTGGATTATCTATAGAGGAATTTGTATGATTATTTCCTCGACCAATTACCACTGCCTACAAATGATAAAAGGAGGGGTGTGGTTTTGATGAATGGAAGAACCATAGGTGAGGGACTAGTATGTAAAACCTATAACATTGCAGATGCTAGGGTTCCTATGATAGATTTAGACATGTTCAAGCTCTAGTATGGAAAATGCAATTTACCTCACCCTTTCTCTAATGCTTGGAGATATGACATGGGGAGGTTGGTAGTACCAAATATATTCCCCGATGTGGACCTTCTCAAGGTTGTGGCAGCATGGTATGACCCTGTCACTAGGGTGATTAGGGATAATGATGGAGGAGTCTTGTTGAGTATAAGCAAATAAGAAATCCAATAGGTGTTTGATTTAAGTGAACCAAGCCCATTCTTGGTTCAAATTGATCTCAAGGAAATGAAGCAAGAATACACAAGATCAAATCTGTTGTTTAGGTTGAAGTTACTTCCTCCTCATCTAGCAAAGGTAGGTAGTTCTACAGTTTACATCAGTCCCAATGACTAGGAGCCTTTCAAGCTTAGCTACTTTGCCAACCATTTTTTGGCTACTTTCTACTCACTCTGCCAGATTATGGGTTTTAGCCCAAACACTATTATGCCCATTGCATATATGTTCATGGGGGCCTAGATACAACACCCAAATTTCTCTATAATATATGATTTTGCATCTTTTCTAGTAGAAAAGATGCATGATGGATTGCTGAAATTGCAAGTTGGAGATACTAGCAATCCTTTCTTCTGGTATTCATTGCTTATGTATATGTTTTTGTATAAGAATTCCAAATTCTTTTCAGAAAGGATGGAGTTAAGGTAGAACATAAATGGGGAAAGGTTACCAGTGCAGGTTTGGACTACAAACCTATCATACAACAAGGGAAGCACCAATTATGTGAAATTTGATAATTGTTTTGCTTCCAGGCTTAGGGCTCAGCTAATTGTTAATGTGCCCACAGTTCCTCAAGATCTTCATTACTTTCTCAGGCCTAAGGGGAGGAAACCAGATTTAAAAATTTCTCACAACTGGGGTGACATCATTTTGTACCCTATTAGCACTGTCTTAAGAGTATATGGTTTCCAGGGAGCCCCACATATTCCCCCTTTCAATGTGCCATCCAAAATGGGGTTTGTCGAAGTCATGTGGAAAATATGTTCTATCCATGAGGACAACCTGATAGGGAAGGGAAAAGGGACTCTCTTCCCTGATTACACCGTTGTATCAGATTTTGTTTTTCCAAGGGTGGATGGGTTCATTTTGGGAGGTACTTCGATGACTTTCACTTGAGGAGTGGTCCCAGGCAGCAACATGATCTAGAGGGTTTCTTTTCCTTATTCAGGCAATAAATTAAGGGTGGAAAGTTTTCCCATGAATTTAATTTTCCTGAAGACTTAATCAGGACTGAATTTGACTTCAATAAACAGGAGTTGAATAAGGAGAAGTGGATTACCTATGAAAAATTGTTGGTTTTAGTACATAAAATGGATCCCAAGTATGATCCATTGATGGAGTTTACTCCATTCCACAAGATGGTTTATTTCTTGATGGATAATTTCAAAGAAATCATGAACATTCTGATGACCAAGAAGGTCAATTTGGATTTGGATTTCGGTATTCAGAGACCAAAGGTGAGGCCTAAAGAAACAAGGCCAACCTATCAGCCTACTATGAGTTGGCCTCTTTACAAGAGAAAAATGAATGACATTATTAGTGAGGAGGAGGAGGATAAGAAGGGGAAGTAGGTGATGAAAGCCTCGGTTCACTCGGGACTGAAGATCAGAGCACTTGGAGGTGTAAAAATAATTGATTTGGATTTTCTACCTTAGGCTGATCCTACACTATCACCATCAGAGCCAAGCCCAAAGAGGCAAAGACTTGAAGAAACACATGATGCTCTGATGGAGGAAATAATTGTTACTGATCAAGATATGCAAGTTGGTATTCCATCCCCTCCTAGATCACCTAAATTGGTATTATCTAATATGGATGTAAAAGGTCAATGTGTACAAGATGCCAAAATGGAAGCATGCAAGGAATTCCTGGATGATGATGCATTTGTGAAGACTCTTGTACTTTTGCAACTAGTATGGAGGAGGAAGTTGGAGGAATACTAGGCTAAATGCAAGGAGAGAAGAGAATCAAGGCCTGATTGGTCTGATCAAGAAAATGATGATGAGGTGAAGGCTAAACTCATGAATGAGTTCAAAAGCATCACTCATGAGGAAGGATGAAAATTGGTAACCCAGGCTGGTGTTCTGATTCTACCTAAATGGGACATAGCAGATGATGTAGCATTCAATTATATCATGAAGTCCAAACATCCAATGCAGAACACCAAGGAAGAGGTCAAGGCAGGACTCCAAGATTTTGCCTTCAATGAAGAGTATGAGACCCTAGTTGTTTGGGCATTGGCACCTCAGGGCAAAAAACCAAACGTTACTGATATTAGCTCAAACTTGAAGGGAGGGTTGATTATCAAAAGAGATTTTGAAACCTCAACCACAAAAGCTACAAACTTGACTATGAATGTGGCCAAATTGGCCCAAAAGAGAGCTGAAAGAGAAGAAGCTGAGAAGAAAAGTCTGATGGAGAAGTACAATAACATTATTGGGGAATATAGTAGAATGCAGCAAATAAATGTTGAGCTACAGACTGAAGTAGACAGGTTGAAGTACAATCATGTGGGGGAGTCTTCTAGTGCTCCAGGTACCCTGGCCTTACCTTCAACATCAAGGTCAGTACCACCAGCTTCTCTAATTGTGTCCACTCCAGGATCTCCCATCTAGACTCCTGCTCCCAGTCCTTCATTAGAGCCAGTTGAAGAGGAGGTTGAGTACTCTGTAGATCCAACCAAAAATAAAATGCTTAATAAGATTATAGGGCTACGAGAAGTTCTAAAATCAAGTAATGAGGGAGCAGTTGTTAAGAAAAATGAGGTTGTAAATACAGTTTTGAGGCACCTGAATGAGAGAGTTGATGGTAGATTGCCATCTGTCTATTCTTTATATTCTTTATTTTTGGATTCAATTAAAAATATAACCAAGGATCAAGATTTAGTTTTTCCTTTAATTGAGAAATGGATCCCTAGGCCTATGATTTAGATGTTCTATATAAAACCTCTAGATTTGATGCAGCTAATAGGCCTCAACAATTAAGGCCTACTCAAGACTTTGTAAAGTCACTGCAAGGTTTCTAGGCCTTGCCTGATGATTTGAGCAGGAGGATTAAAGAGTTGGCAAAGAGTATTGATGACTGAAGTGACACATCTTTACCAGATATTGTAGATGCCCAAGGAAATCTTAGATCACTGCAGCAATGGTAGGACAAGGTAGATGAGATCATCAATTCACAAATCAAATTGATTTGTGATGACTCAGATTATGACATGCTAGTGAGTAGTATGGATAAAATCATTAACACTGGCACATTTTTGGAATCTTTTGAAAGGGAGGTGAATCAAGTAGCAGTAAAGTATACACCTTACAGTGCCAAGGTAAATGAGGTGGTAAATTTTAATTGGCCAATAGATGAGGCATATCAAGGATGGGTAGACAAGTACTTAATTGAAGAAGAATAGGATAGAGTCCACAATTGGCAGTTAACAGCTCAGCAGTTATGGTTATAAAAAAATTGGCTATGTCTTGGTGGCAGTTTTGGTGAAAGTTTTTGAAGTTTGGAAAATGGAATAGTTATTCTCCAATGGACGGGATGAACAAGAAGATTCGCCAGAGACTCAGCTGGTGTAACCAATTTTTGAAATTTCATAAGGTAGTCCAAGTGACCAGTGACAGGTTTATTTATGGTCTGATGCTTGTTTCTCCTTCATTTTCCCTATAAGAAGGATTTCAGGACCAAAAATATGGGTTAGCAAGTTATATATATTTAGGTCGAGTCTAAGTGAAGTTTCAGAGTGAATTTGTAAAGAGCCTGATATTATAGTGAAGATACTATTCTTAGGTTTGGTGTCATTCTGTTGTAGGTTTTAGTTTCATGGCTACTTAATTTTCAAGATACTACTAGCATCTGAATGAAAATTACTCATTTCAAGCTCATGTCTCTCCATTGTATGAATATATTATTATCTTGAATAAAATGACCAAGGGTTATTTTGTTCATCTCACTGTTATGGTGTGTGTAATTCTCATTTTGGCTTTAATTCAAGGAATTAATTAAAATTATTGAGTGAGGTTATAGGTGAATATGTTCATATAAGGATTTGATAAGTAGTATTGGGTTAGAATATAGATTGATGGTACTGTAAGGCATTATTATCTAAGATTTTATAGGCTATGTGTCTAGAAGATAAACTTGGTTATAGTAAAAAAAAACCAACACCTTTGATATTATCTAGTTATGGCTCCCAAATCTATTGAAAACTGATCATTAGGGTTAAAATTGAAACCTTGAAAATATAATCTTTGTCCAAATCCATCAATAATTTTCCATTAGTTACAAACAATTCCCTTATAAATAATTTGTGAAATCAGGTCTAAAATCTAGAAATGAAATATTAAAAATGCACAAGACTAAAAATGAAATATGATGAGATGTTGCTTTAAAATATGATTTTCAAACCTGGAAGTACAAATCTGACTTCACAAATGAATTTTGGAAAAAGATAATGACTACCCTGAACCTGGTGATATTTTCTTGAGTTTTTTCTGATTTTCGACCCAAGAAAATCGTTGAGCAAAACACTGTAGCCATAAATAGTCGAGCTCATTTTTGTTTATGTCCGCCACAATTTAAATTTACAAATCCATCAAAATTTTTGCGAAAGATCTTCGTCGAAATGTAGATGACAATAAGGTTCGTCAAAATTCCGACGAACATCGAGGCTAAAATTTTAAAAAGAATGAAAATTCGCACAAGTGCCCGATGATACATTTGATTATATAGCTATCGTCAGAAGTTTTCGTTGGATTTTGTAATCAAATGAGTTAGTGTGAGTAGAAAGTAGCCAAAAAATGGTTGGAAAATCAGCTTAGCCTGAAAGGCTCCTGGTCGTTGGGACTAATGTGAACTTTAGAACTACTTGCCTTTGTCAGATGAGGAGGGAGCAACTTCAACCTAAACAATAGCTTTGATCTTTTGTATTCTTGCTTCATTTCCTAAAGATCAATTTGAACCAAGAATGGACTAGGTTCACTTAAATCAAACACATGTTGGATTTCTTCTTTGCTTATACTCAACAAGACTCCTCCATCATTATCCCTAATCACCCTAGTGATAGGGTTATACTGTGTTGCCATAGCCCCGAGTAGGTCCACATTAGGGGATGCATTCAGCACTACCAACTTCCCCATGTCATATCTCCAGGCATTAGAGAAAGGGTGAGGTAAATTGTGTTATCCATACCAGAGCTTGAACATGTCTAAACTTGTCATAGGAACCCTAACATCTGCAATGTTATAGTTTTTACATACTAGTCCCTCACCTAGGGTTCTTCCATTCATCAAAATGACACCCCTCCTTTTATCATTTGTAGAAAGTGGTAATTGGTCGAGGAAATCATCATACAAATTCCTCTATAGATAATCCTCATGGCGGAAGTGTTGCTTCAGTGGTGCTATCTCAAATAAAATAAGGTTTCTTTAAAATTCAAACCTTGAACAAACTAGGGCTACTTAAACAATGAAATTATAGTGAAACTTTGCAATCTCGCACAATTCAATCAGACCAGTAACCCTACTTTAATAATCAACAAACCCTTTGACCAGCTTATCACAATTCTTCACAAAACCATAGCCAAAGCAATAAAATAGTTCAAAGAACAACTCACAGGATATGCTTCCAGTAAGACCAAATTCTCGTTGTGATTGCTCAAAAAAAATTCGCTGGCTCTATAACTGACTTGCGAGGATGCTTGAATGCTATGTGATGAAATAATATGAAAGAAACATGCTTTATGTTGCTCAAATTGGGTTAGTAAATGTCTCATCCACCATTAAAGCTCTCATACATGTCATGCCAATGGCTCCAATCCCATTTGATGCAAATTTAAATTCCAACCGTCGATCTTTTACTTTCGTCAGATCATCGAACGACTACCTTCAAAATACTGATGTAATCGCCATCTTAGCACCGAGGGTCCACCATAGTATGCAACATGGAAGGAAGTACATGTGGCACTTTCCCATGATATCGCAATCCATAAACATCCTGCATCTTTTGATCACGCGATGGTGGGCAACCGTTGATCTCCACCACCGATAATCGCATTCATCCATATCATTTCTCAACATTGGACATAAGTGTCAAGAAACTTTTTCACCTCAATTATAACACATCTGTCAGTTCTGAACACGTGCATCCCTCAGCCACTTTAGTAACCTTCTAGATAATGTATTAAAACCTTGACACATATACTAAATCATTTTAATTATTCATTCGACACCGCCAGGTAAGACACGTGGCACTAGCCCGTGATATCGCGATCAGTTGAAACTTTGTGGTGGGGACATCATGGGATCGTGGGGAACGGCTAAGATCAGCCGATGGTTGATCAACGATCAATTAAACATTCCTTGTAAAATAAAACATTTATTAATATGAAGGAAGGGGACACTGCCTAGGCCAATGACAAATGATGGCTTAAGGTTGTTTTGAAACATGGGGCACGAGCCAACCAAAACTTAGGAAATAATAAAATCTAGTCAAAACATTTACCTCAGTTATAAAAAGGGGCCTGACCTAGATGATGTAATGAGGCATAAGTCATTTTAACATCCACTCCAAAAATGTAATGGCCAAATAGATTTTACCTAAGGTTTTACAATAGGACATTAGGATTTTTTTATGAAATCCAAAGTAAAACCTAACCTTAACATCCTCCTAAACAATGTAGTAGACCAGGACAAGGGCGAACACAAAATGGGATTCAAAGAGAAAAATTTGAAGCTCCATCAAAAGGCATAGGGATAGCTACAGTGTCAAATAGCTGTCAAGATTCAAGCCTAGAGGGTTGAACAAAGAATTGGGAATGTTTGATAGTGGATAGTTAGAGCCATTTAGCTATGATATTTTTGAAGAATACTTCATAAAGATGTATTTTTCCCTTTGCCAAGTTTCAGAAATGGATTTTAGACCTTAGATGCTAGTGTCTTATAAAAGCAGTTAGGGTATATTTGTTACCTAAAGTTCTTGAATTCATCTTGACTCTATACAAATGTATCTATTTTTATTTGAACAAGAAAGAAAGAAAGCAACCAATTTGTAAATATTATGAGATATTTAGAGCAACAAACTAAAAAATGAAAAAATGAAGGTCAAGGCCTTTCTATTTTTCTCAGTTCATTTAAACTTTTTAGATGCTGCCAAACATCTAGCAAGCTATAACTATCATATGGATTATATTATTTCTATTTGTTTTGTACTTTGGAACAATTTAGAAGATTTAATTGTCTCCTCATGAAGAAGCTGCCATATTCCTTCAGAAGTTATTACAAGAATCAAAAGATGAACTTGTCAAATTGGAAACCAAACTTTTTATGGTAAGAAGAATTGATTTTGACATGAATGGCATGTTGTAACAACTTTATTAAGTAATAAAATTTATTTAGTTATTTGACAATTTGGTGATTTGTGTGTAGATATGCCACCATATGAAACTGAGTGGAAAAGAGCACTCCTTACCTTATCAAGTAATATCCAGGTAAGATTTTATAAAAAATAACTTGTGCTTTTAGTGAAGCTGGTCAACCTACTTATGCTTTTCCATGCTTATTTTTTTCCTTTTGGATTGAGCTACTTATGATAAAAATTTAACTTTCCTTGCAACCTGTGTATTACCCTCTCAATTTTTTAATTGGTTAAAAGCAATCTCTTATAAAGGATATGAAATTCCTTAGTACTTTAGATTGTCCTTTATGTTAAGGGAGGCATCTTACTATTTTTTATATAATTCAACTCTATTTGAGAGTAAGCGTATTTAATCTCTATCTGGTAGATTCAGACACTAAAAGAAAGTATTTGACCTTATTAGGAAAAATAAAGAAAAAAACATAAAAGTGCATCACATCTCTGTTGAAAGTGATCCCATATCCTTTGTGATACCTACCCTCTAGCAACTTGATCATCCTTTGTCTTTTAGGTTATGCACGAGTTTATTCATTTGATTTTAATGTCCTTGCATAACACTTGAAGAAATTAATTGTGGTAGTTGCTTGAGATATTGTCCATGCACTCCTTAATAAACTTGTAGGTTGTCCTCTTTTGAAACTTTTCGAGATGGAAATATTTATTAGTTTACCATACTGCTATGAAGAAAATGAACCCTTGACAAGATTTATGATGTTTTAAAAGCCCTCTTGACTGCTCAGTTACTTTTTTTATGTATCTTTTAAAGTTTGTCATACTACCCTATCACTGTTATTATTAATTTCGATGCCCCCTTCATAGTTATGACATGGACTAATCATTTTTTATTTGAATATTCATGATTATAATATCCTTTTGGGAATCTATAGTAAAGTGTCATGCCTTTCTTTGAAGTCCATCTCCTTAAATCTTTTCTCTTTTCTCATTGCTCCTTACCTCTATAGTATCTCTATATTGCATATACACAATAATAACAATTATGGTGATAACTAGTGGACATGGGTATAACATCAAGAATCATACAAATGTAGTTTATATATGCATATATAATACCCCGAGACACTAATATATATTATAGCACTAGTCAAAGAATCATCATCAAACTATATTTGTTGATCAAATACAATGAAAAATAAAATATATTAAAATATAAAGTATTGATCTTTTCTATCTACTCCACTGTAAATAATAAATACTTCCAACACTCAAATTGGAAGGAAATTTCTAGAGTATTTATTATTTACAGTGGAGTAGATAGAAAAGATCACTATTTTATATTTTACTATATTTTATTTTGCAAATAGAATCGGACAATAAACTGGCCAATACACTGTCAAACATAATGATTGGACCCTATGAATATAGAGGTTATCAATATTTAATCAATTCACTTGAGAAATCATACTTACCAATAGTATCAATGAAACTTTGCTACTATATAACAATGTCTAGTCTCGGTTTGATGACATTTCAAGACCAATTCATGAATATCATTTGGGCCTCATAGCATTGAACATTGTTTTCATTCAACCATGATATAATCTTCTACTTCAAATGAAACTCTTTATTATTCCATACTATTTTATTTCCAAAATTCATTTGTGAAGCCAGATTTGTACTTCTAGGTTTGAAAATCATATTTTAAAGCAACATCTCATCAGATTTCATTTTTAGACTTGTGCATTTTCAGAATTTCATTTCCAGATTTTGTTGTGCAAGTTCAATATTCTGATTTTAGGAGTATAATAGTTGGAAATCATAGTAAAATCAGAATTTAATAAATTATAGAATTAGCAATTTAAAGTGTTTTTTCGGGTCATTATCTCTCAAACTATCTTCTCTTTTGGAGGGATGGTTGCATGCCGAATTTTTTTGGTGTAAAATATCATAATTATTAGATTTCATTACCTGTCTATGATTAAAAATTATTGGAGTGTGAGTTTGATATTTTTTGAAGATCTGAATATTCAAGCTTGGTAAAGAAAAATCATGTAAGATAATATTAGTCCAAAACAAAATGAAGATTCACTTGATAGATTGTGGGTTGGATTGAAAAGAAAGGGTGATGGGAAATGTTATTGTCCTTGCAATAATTGCAAGGGCTTAAGGACGAGAAGACTTTTAATCACAATAGCTGAGAAAAATTGTAGGCAGCATGGTCACATTGAAGGGGGGTATGGTTATCGTTCATTGTTAAGTTGTTCATTATGTGTGTTTATATTGATTGAATTTGTAAATGTTTATATTGTTTTAACATTATATATATATATATATATATATAAAATCATTTGATCATGATCATGGTTTATTTGTGTTTGTCATTATTATAAAGGTGGGGTGCCCTAGGGCACATGATATGGATTATCATGGCCTAGAGAATGTGGTTTTTCAAGCGGAGGAACATGGAGCTATGAATATCGAAGATGAAGTTAATGATCCTATGGAAGAAGATGATCATGAGCCAGAAAACATAGTTGAAGATGATGGTACAAATACATTGATCCATGACACATTTAGTGGCACAGCTGATCATGTTGATCGAGATGACTTTGATGATGTTCATGATTTACCTGTACTTGAGAAGGCATACAAGCCCCTTTATGAAGGCTCCCAAACAAATCTTCTCTTTGTTGTATTGTTGTTGGTGAACTTGAAGGTTATGAATGGTTTATCCAACATAGCAATCTCGTGAATGTTAAGGTATGTCATATATGTCATATTTTTTCATCTATTTTAATTGTTGTTAGTTCATCACTAGTAAATAAATGATGAAATATGTACCATTAATATTCTTTATATTAACAAATTATTTTTTGTTGTAGATTGATTGGTGATGTTTTTTTACCACCATCAAATATTTTACCTCGCTATTATCGAGATTTATCCGACATTATGAAATATATTGGAATGGAGTATCAAGTAATAAATGCATGTCCCAATGATCATATTATATATCATAAACAACATGAATTTGCAACAGAATTCTCAGAATGTCATATCAGTATATATTGAACAGATCAACTAACAAAAAAGGTGCCTCACAAGGTTCTTCATTATATTCCCATTATTCCACGTATGCAACAATTATTTAGGTGTGAAAGCTTTTGGCAATTTATGGATTACCATGCACAAAATAGAAGTGGAGACGACATTCTTTGAATGCTTGCGGATGGTTCCGCATTTAGGGACATGGAGGAAAAATGGCCACACTTTAAAGAAGAAACTCATAATCTTAGGCTTTCATTGGTAGTGGACGGTGTCAATCCATTTGGAGAGCTGAGATCTATTTACTCAGTGTGGCTTGTTTTTGTTATCAACAATAACATTCCTCCATGGATGTCAATAAAGAGGGAGCACATAATGTTGGCAATGATTGTTCCAGGTATTTGCTTACATCGATTTTATTTAACATAGTAGCATCTCATTTGTCTTATTTGTTGCATAATGACTTATATTTATTCATTTAATAGTCATGTATATTAATTTATATATATTTCAGTAAAATGTTTATAATAATTATGTAATGTTTATGTTCATTCAACTAGGTAAGTACCAAGTTAAAGATATGAATGTATATATTGATCCTCTTATCAACGAGTTACTAAACTTATGGAATGGCGTCACTATGTATGACGTATCTAGACCAATAGGACAAAGACAATTTCAATTCCATGTAATTCTTGTATGGACAATTCATGATGCCCTAGGGCTAACACATTTTTTTGGTATGTTATAATGTTCGACTGTATGACTTTAACGATATTTAATTTTATGAAGTAGATATCATGCATGTTTTTTAAATAATCTATTCATTATATATAATTATAAAAAATGACATATTTAATCCAATTATATATGATTTGTAGGTCTTCAAACAAAGGGAAAATTTGCATGTCCAATTTGTGGTCCAAAGATGAAATCTCGTCGTTCAACAAGTTTAGGAAAGCAGGTGTTTGATGAGTATAGGAACTTCCTCCACAGAAATCATAAGTATCGAACTACTGAAAAACATATTTTCAATGGGAAAGAAGAGACTACATCAAAGCCATGAAGAATGACACCTCACCTATGGAAGTTGGAATATAATAGAATTAATCGTCAAGGTTATACACCGGATCAAATTTTTTATCTATCACATATGATATGTT
This sequence comes from Sequoiadendron giganteum, assembly GCA_007115665.2. Lineage (NCBI taxonomy): Eukaryota > Viridiplantae > Streptophyta > Pinopsida > Cupressales > Cupressaceae > Sequoiadendron > Sequoiadendron giganteum. The sequence continues at coordinate 378,006,140 of CM021104.1, forward strand.
TTAAATTTATATTTTTATATTGTGTTGTGTTTACTCATGCTATAATTGACAATAATTGTCATTGTTGATTTGTTTAACTTATATGCTTCATGAAGGTTGTCAAGGCATTAATGGTTGGCTTCCACAGGGATTGAAAATTTATCCCAGACAATTTAGTAGGTTGCCCTACTATGAGCAGCTACAAATTGTGCATTTATTTGATACAATGCATATCAGAAAGAATATGACAAAAACGTTATGGAAAATATTGGATGGAAGGTGTGACAAAGAAAAAATTATCAAAATTTGTAGTGACATTTAGGAAATCAATCATGCAATGAAAAATGTCATTCAATTAAATAGCGATGGAGACCAAATTAATATAAGTGTCCTTCCTTGGTTATTAACAGAGCAGCAAAACAATGCTATAAAATAAATCATACAAACAAATCAATTTCCCATAGGATTTGTTGCAAACATAAACAATATCATAACAAAGAAAGGTGAATTTGGGTCAGGGATGAAAATGCATGATTGGCATACCTTCATTAAGGTAATTATTCTGATATATTATATATATATTTGTATACTACATGTACTTTTTAGTGTAGTATGTTTACTACTTTTGGAAAAACAATGAAAAGATCATTTTATAATTGTTGTAGTACATTCTACCTCTATCTCTCCCAGACAACTTTGACAACAATGTCAAGAAAGTTATATATGATCTTGGAAAATACATGAGGTAAGTAGCAATATCTGTTCAATTTGTTGTATATTTTTGTTAAATCTCATTAATATATTTGTGCCTTGAATCACTTGTAGATGGTTGTCATCTAAAGCAATTCATAAAGAAGATATGAATTATTGGAAGAGAAAAATTCCTCGTCTAATGTGTGAAATGCAAAAGTTTCTACATTCAATATGTTTCAATGCACAAGAACACTACCTCATACACCAAGTTGAAGATATTGAATTGTGTGGACCTGTACACACAAGGTCAATGTGGATGGTTGAGAGGCACTTGAAATTTTTGAAGGCTTTGGTTAGAAAAAGAGCACATCCTGAGGGTTCTACGGTGGAGGGATATATGGTATACCAGACCATGGTGTACATTACTGAATATCTTCCTAATTTTGCAGCAAAGATCCATTTAGATTGCATTTGGGATCCCAACTCCATGAACAAATTCGAAGGGGAGTACTTGATGGGGAAAGGTAGATTGAGGAAAGTGACAAGTAATTATAATATGGTCATGGAGACTAATTAGAATACATTTTACATTTAGTTTTTATGTATATTGTACTTATTTAATTATTAATCTTCAATATACATCAATTATAAATTAAGTTCGTATACCGTGGTAATTAACTAATTATATGTCGTTTGTAAATTTCAATTTTTTGATACAGTTGGTCGAGAATGGGATGCACTACATTTGTATGTCGCAAAAAATCTTGATTGCATGACAGTATGGATTGAACTACATCAACAATCTGGTCGCACATTAACATGAGAAGGTGTGGCTTCATTAGTTAAAGAAGATCATTGTAATGGAGATTCCAATGTTACACCAAGGGAAATTGATTTAGCATATGGTTTAAGAGATAAATAGGTACATATAAATATATTAATCACCCATATTATTTAATTATTTTCAATTATATTGATGTATATATATGTTGAGATATTTTTCTTTGCATACATTCGGCCAAGAATAAATATGTTTATCAATTGATGATATTTCAATAATTTTTACATGTTTGATATATTGTAGGTGAAACACCACAAGGATATGTGGTGCAATCATCATAAATTTTGAATCAAAAAGTTGGATGACACAAAGGAAACTTGTGATTCTGGGATAACTGTAGTCTTTTAGGTGACTAATATTTCATGTAGAAGAGACATACATCCAGAAGTCACAGAAAATCAATATTATGGGATTTTGGATGATATACTTGAGTGTGACTTTAAGTCCTTCAAATTATTTTTGTTCGTCATCCTATGGTACAAGCTACGATTGAATATCTTGAGAGAACTAGTATTGAACATGATAATGGATTTACCATGGTTAATACAAGGTATTTTGAGCGAGCTGGAAATGAGCCCTATGTTCTTCCAAGCCAATGTGAGTAGGTATTTTACTTAGAGGTTCCAGGTAAATTGGGTTGGTCATATGTTGTTAGACATTATTTAAGAGGAAGGTCGGTAAATTTTAATGTGGTGGAAGAAGAAGATACTGAAGAACTAGAAGATGATGTAGATGATGATCAAGATCAACAATTAGTTGATGATGTGCCTGATGAAGATGTCGAAGAGGAGGAACTAGATCATGATGATGTAGGATTTAATGTTCATGAATATGATATCCATGTGGATGATGAAATTATCGAAACTAATATCAATGATGATGATATGACCAATCCTTACAATGTTGAATCTAGATCGGATGATACAGACAAAGAGTTGGATGAAGAAGAAGATCAATGAAATTGAAATGTATGAGTTATGTGATTGTATTATCTATTTGATATTAATTTCTTGATAGAATTATATTTGAATTATGTGGTTATATATTTAATTTATGATGTACTTTGTAATGTTTAATTTTAATTCATGATGTTATAACTATTGTAGCTCTCCTAAAAATTTCCATATGATCATAATGAATAGTGTTTTGGGAAATTTCATGAAAGGTGACACATTGATTGTAGTAGTGAAATAATTGCAAAGTCATTTAGATTTTTTAGACCAATCACCCTTCGCAATGTCATTTTTAGGATCATCTCCAATTTGATTACTAGGACACATGAGGTAGGATTTGATTTCCTTATCTTGGACGAACATTGTGGCTTTGTGTAATGTGAACAAGTTTTGGGTGGGGTAGTGGTGAAGGAGCACCTACACCTAATAAAGTGATCATTGTAAAGTTTGTTGATGGTTGATTATTTAAAATACAAGCTCTTGACATTCCAAAAATCTGTGGTTTTCTTCAAAATTTCTGTATTTTTCCTATTTTGCAGCACTGTACAGTCACATACAACCATATTTTGATGTGAAATGAATTCCATGTTGTGAAGATATGTGTTATCTTTGATTTTAATCTGATTTTATGGCTTAAGGCATTGATTCGAGTAAGAAAGCTTCAGTTATTTGCATACAACCCAGTTACCCTGTTTTTGAGGGTTGTAGTCCAAACATGATATAAAGAAGCTCTTACACTTTTTGGGATTATTGTAGCTTGTGTAAGAGGCCCCATGGATACTATTTTAGTTTTAGGATGTGTGAATAGGGATTAGGATGAGAAATAAATAAGGTATAGTTGTTGTCCTCAAGAGTTTTGTGAAGAAAAGCATGTAAAATGAGAGGTTCAAGCCTAGGTTTCAACAAAATATGTATGGGTGATCTGATTTTGTGAATTTTTACCCATGTACAGACTTAATGGGTTGTGTCTGAGCTGGTTTTGAGGTCTGGGAGGTTTTGGAAGTAGGAGATTCAATAAACCCTCATGATTTTGGTCTAAAACAAGGGTTTTTGGGTTTGGCAAGAATTTGGCCGTACAAGTGGAAGCTTTATGTGGATTTGGGGGTTTGGAGGCTATTAGCTATCAAAAATGAAAGTATGAATACCTCAAGAGGTTTCCAATATATTGATATGTTTTAGGGTAACAAACAAGGCCAAATGATTTGAACCTTCTTCTCTTCAGGTGTTGTCAAACCTAGGTGGGTCTACCTTTGCGAACTGAGCAGACTTAAGTAATGTGATTTTGTTTACAACAATCTATTCACAATGGAAATCTTACAGTGAACAAATATAATCCTAATAAAGTGTATGTGTAATATTAGAATATGTTCAGTTAACAGATGTAAAAATTAAAATGGACAAACAACTTTGCCAATTTAACTATATGTATATATAACTTTAAGTTATTTTTATTTTAACTAAAAGTACTGAAGTTACAACATACGAATTAAATGATATTTATGATTGTAAAATTTATGATTAAATATATCTCTCAGATTCCTTTTTTCCCAATTTGAAAATAATTCTATATTATAGAATACATTTATTTAAGATGAAAATAGCAAGGAAAAATCAAACAAATATCTTTATTAATCCTAATTATCAGATTCTTCTTACTAATCCAAATAACATTCCCAGATTACTCTAATTGATTGAAAGGAATTTAATTCTTCTTTAAAGAACCCAATTAATCATATCACATAGATACAACAAATGTGCACTGATAAATTGAATATATACTTGATATTTCAATTTAAATAATCAAGAAATACTATGTTGGAGATAATCAAATAACTGCAGAAATTCAACAAACAACTGATACCAGAATGGAGTCACCGAATCAAAAGTCTTTCATTACCTTCCTCAAAATATTATACATGCAACACAGTCCCTTTTAATAAAAACATTCTGAAATTATATTTCTTACTACCTATCTTCTATCCTATTGTTCCTCCTTGTCATTGCTACAAAAAATGGATATTTATACATCAACTATCTGAAAGGACACATCCTTTCAGAAATGTCTTATGCATGAAACAAAAATAAAGTTAAAAGTAATTAAGCTCTTTTAAGCCATAAGTGAACTTTCAACAAGTGATCCAAGTAGTCTTGACGCATGTGTGTATCTACATCTCCTAATGTGTTTTGGATCGTGATCTCCATTTCCACCATTTTTTCGTTTTGCTCACATGCTTCATCTAGCATCATATCTTTCCCAGTAGCCATCTTCATAATCTCCTACAATGCTAACTCACTTTCACCTTTACACCTAGCCATCTCTTTTAATCTTCCTTTATCATGGAAGAATGTAGTCAGCCCATTTTTAGTGGCATCGATTAATCCCTACGCATCCCCTCACAATTCCTTGAAGAAGGCTTTATGCTTATCCATAAGATGAGTTGCAACCTCAATTGTAGCTTTATCAAGAGCATTCCTCTGATTTATTTCTTGGAGCTTCTCTAGGATCCTACCATCCATTATTTCGTGTTCTTGTAATGCATCAAGGTTTTGTGAGTGTATTCCCCAAAGCTTATTCACTAGGGAGTCAGACTAGCTTGCCTCTTCTTAATTACTGCAACAAGTACATCATACTTTCCTTGAGAATATGCACTTGCTCCTTCCCAATGAACTTTTTTCTGTGAAATTTCACCATGGGTGAGTAGCTTGGTTGATCCCACTATAACTCCTAATAAATCTTTTAGGTGCTCATTTTCTCTTAGCATTCTTTCATTTTTTTTCTTGTACATTTCATTTTCCTTGATCAATGCTTGTATTTGAGCTTTATTTATTTTTTCTACATTGATCCCAATCTCTTTTGTCGCCATAGGATCAGCCTCCCCAACTTTTAGGGTCATCACATGACCAAATTACTTCTCAGTATCAATGACAACTGATCTCCTATGAGGTGGATACAAGGCCCAAATCATCAATGTCTCCTCATCTGGATTGTACTTTGATCCTGCATAAACTTTTGTCACCTTTTTTGTGTTGAGCTTGTGTGTAGTATTATTATTTTGCAAGAAACTATCAAAGACTAGTGCAAAATTGAGGTCTAATCCTAGAAAAATCATGACACCGATACTTTCTAACATTTCCCTCCCTTTCTCAGGGGTCATATTAGCCATCTCCCTCTCCACATCATCTTTCAAAATTTTCAACAATTGTTCTTCATTACCTGGTGTGACATTGCCAACCATTCCTCTTATTTATTTTCCCTTTTTCTTACAAAGGAATGTTTTAAATTCTGGAGATTTTATAAAATTCATCATCTGCTACAAAGCATTTGTATTCTACATGCCTTGTATCTGTATCTACACTTTCCTCAAGATTTGATTCCCTGGCAGAACAAGTGTAATATTGAGTTCTCACTTGTGATACCTTATTAGGTAGATCATGTGGTATATTAGCCTTAGATTCTTCTTCTTCGGAAGACAACAACTCTATATCTAGTAGCTCTTGATTATGTCGTTCAACCACCATTTTTACCTCTTTTGCCTCCAAGTTCCTAATCATATCATCAAATTGGTAGGGCACATGGTGATACCCTCCAAAGTTTATTCTCTGTTTAGCATAATTGATATATCCTTCTAGATCAAAATTATTTCTAGGCGGTCCTCTATTCATGTTATATTGCAGAAATTTATCAAGAATCAAATTATACCCTTCCTTTGCCAATATAGTAAAATCACCGAAGCATAGTGTACTAGGCATAAAAGCTTGTTTTCTGAATGAACTCAAATTCATAACACTATAACAATCTATTTACCTAAAAATTTCCATATACGCAATCCTATCTGGGACTGTTCTAGGAAAAATAAATGGGGCATCTTCAAATCCATAAACCCTAATGATGGTGGCATTCTCCAAAAAATACCAATCCCCTCAATTGTGGTTAATTGGTCCATTATAGTCTTTGGGCCTGAGAAACCTCTTTATCTCATCAGACAAAGAATAGTCACGTGGATGATTAAAAAATTTATACAATGGTTTCACAAAATATTCTTCAAAATGTATAAAACTAGAGTCGGCAAACCTGTTGTCCCAAATAGCAGTCCATGCTTGAATAGGCAATGACATGCCTTCCTTATCAAACTGTGAAATTATCATCTCCTATGGCCACAACCCTAATTCCTGCCCGAAGTATAATACCATGTGCATAAATAATGAATAATTCCTAAGGTGTAAGACAGAGGTTCCAATTTTTATTGCCATCAACCCAGCATCAAGTTCCTTAAACACATATGAGGCATAATCAAAAGGCCTAGAATTGTGATACTGAATATCGGTTGAAATCACCATGGGCACAATTTCCATATACTCAGGGACTTCCATTCCCAATACTTGTCCTACAGAGAAATAGGTGTATTTCATATAAGGCTCAAAAATATCTACATGGAATGGCGGTCCTTCACCATCTTCTAATTGAATTGGTTTACCACTCTACCTAATTCTATGCAGGGGCAATCTGCAACCCTAATAAATGGTGTCCATCCTTCTGAATTCTTTCTCTAGCTCTTCACCTATAATCTTTTTGTTGCATATCCCTTCCAATTTAAAGAATTTTCTTATTGCATTTTCTGATAAGTGTATCAATGGGTTCCCAGATGGATCACATATGGCTTTATGTCTCAGGTTATGATGAGTGGCCAATAATTTCACCAGTTCAACATTGACAAAAAATTAGGGCAGACCAGTTTTCCCATATTAAGCTTCCATGGGTTACATACTGGCTCAAAATGATTCCTCCGATAGTAATGGAAGTTGAATAGTTCATAGCCTCTAATTGGAGTCCAAACATCTCCTATGAACTTACATTTATCATCTAGTTTATCTACTTCTGCCCTAAGTTGTGCAAAGCATATCTCTTTGGGTCTAGAACCAGGTAGCTGGTTTATGAGATCCTGGTTCAATTTTCGTTCGGTACCCTCTAGCTGAATTTTAGTTTTCAGCCTTTTTCTTTTTGATTGACCACTTTCCCCATGTTTTCTACCCTTTTATTTGTGAACTAGTGGCTTCCATTCTTCAAAATTTGCAAAATTAAGGTATGGGGAACTTACTGTATTTTTGCTAGAGGCTTCGAGCTTGAGATAATACCATGGTCTTTTGCTCGTTCCTCTACTTCCTTTGTTTTCAATTTCGAAATAATGTTTTCAACTGAATTATACTTGATTCACAAAATATTTTTTGCTTCATGGCGCCATTAATGTCTTGGCTGAAATAGGAATGTAGCAAGATTTTTGAAACTCTCGTTGTCACATCATGTAGCTTATTAGCAAGACATTTTCAAACCTTGGGTGATCCTTTTGTTTAGGCCTTTACCAAAGTTCATCAAACATCCACTAGGACCTCCTATAGTTTCCCCAACACCTTAAGTCTTCCCGACAATTATCCTTTTGGTCTCAAGCATATCACTACAACTCCCACCAAAGCAACTTATCAATGTGACTTTAGCAACTCGGGCAGAAAATCCTCATCTTACTTCGAAGATGTGTATTTCACCGAGTCATTTCCTTCATAAATGTTGGTCGTCGAGACATAATGATTTTCCTACCAATAGGTCTACATTCGTTGTGACTTTATTATCTCTCCCCACTGCAATTTGTTTCACCGATAGATTTTTTTCATCGGCGAAACTATGGACGTTGTCCCACCAACCAAATCCTCTTTCGATTTATTAGCAAGATAGCTAAATGTCTTGGGTTTTCTTTGGAAACCTCACCCTGATGAATCCTATCTAGTTGCTATATTTCTTTTTTCTCCAAGAAGTAAGATATATTTAAGCTCGATATGACCTCATACCGACACGTCGATGCCCATTGTCTTGTCGATAGAGACTATGTATTTTTCCTTTCCTGACATGTATCCTCATCGGCATGAAATTACTGGTTTCTTTCCGATATGCTTAAAATTATGTTAGTATAAAATAATCTATGGATTGGGGAGACCTCCATCATCTCATGTCGATATGATTCATACAATTAAATACTCCGGGTTACATGAATTTTATGGGACCATATGATAAAATTTTGACATAAACATTAGTGAACATGTTATGTGAAGCAATTTTATACTTGTAGTATGGACTCTTTAGGAAACTAATGGACATGAATGACCAATGAAATTTTCAAAATTTTACAGTTCTAACAAGTGTTTCGGCGATGATATTTCATCGGCGAGACAAATGCACTTGGGCTGACTCAAGGATCTTACTCCAATGGTGCTGGTCTGGATGATACAACTCCTTGTTCTTTGATCAGTGAGACAAGACAAGTTTCTTGTCAATGGAACTTCATCGGTGAGACCTATATGCTCAGTATGACCTTTTCATTTCACCCTGATGGAACTTGTCTTGCCGATGATATGGGTTATTTGAATACTAGATTTTGGAGGTTTTCATGATATCAAATGGTCAAGAATGATGTGATCATATGTGACTATTGATGGAACTTCAAATATTTCCTTAACCATTCAATAATAGATAACCCATTTATAAGCCTCATAAAACTTATAATGTGAAGTGTATTGAAAAAGGCCTTGATTAAACATCAGAAACCTCAATTGAACCCATATGCTCATTTTACTGATTGTAGAGTAATGGACATAAGCATTGCAATAGTCATTGGACCAAGACCAAAAGGTAGAGGATTAATTGATGAAACTAATCTTGAAGCCTCTTCATAAGAAACATGACCAACTAATTTGCTAATAAATCACAAGAGATAACTCTTTGCAGTCAAACAAAAATCTCCATATTTTACACACAAATCCAACAATTATCACCAATGAATCATAATAGTAGTATCAATCTTAGTTCAATGATATATGTCAATATCAGATTCAAAATTAACAATAAATTTTGGATACTCCACACTAGGCATTGAAACAAATTGAAAAGTTGTCTTTATTTGCATCTCCTCTAGAAACTCATCTATCTTGTAAGTCAGGTAACATATGTTGTATGTATTGGCGTGTGCTGCTAGAATTGGAAACCCTAATTGAACCTTAATCTAAATTAACCCTAACCCTAACCCTAATTGAACCATAAACCTAACTCTAATTAAACCTTAATTGTAAACTTAACTAAAATAAGCCTAATTGAATCCTAACTGTAACTTGAACTTGATCCTAATCATAACACTAATTGAATGCTAACCCTAACCCTAATTGAACCCTAATTCCAAATTTCCAACCATAAGCCTAATTGAACCTGAACACTAACTTTAACTGAACCTTGTTGTTGGGGTTAAATAAGGGTTCAATTAGCATTCTAGTTAAACCCCAATTGTAAGAGTAACCAAAATAATCCTAACTAAACCCTAACTATAACTTGACCCTAATCATAACACTAATTGAATGCTATCCCTAACCAGGTAACTAAACCCTAATTCCAACCATTATAAACCTACTTAAATCTTAACCCTAACTCTCATTGAACCTTATTGTTACGATTCAATTAGGGTTTAATTAGCATTCTAGAATGGAGATTAAGGTTAGGTTAGGGTTAGAGTTGTGAATATCTTAATATTAGCTTATAATTTGACCTTGACTATAATCATAATTGAATCCTAACCCTAACACTAACCATAATTAATTTCTCACTCTAACCCTAACCGTAATTAAATCCTATTGTTGTGGTTGAATTAGGGTTAGGTTTAGGGTTCAATTAGAGTTATAGTATAAATCTTGGGGTTAAGGTTATTTATTTCTTGATATTAGTTTATAAATTTGACATTAATGATAAATATATTAAACAAAGAAAAGTTAGTTCATAATTGATTGTAGTGTGAATGTAGTTTTACCAAAATATTTGTGTGATTGTAGTGTGAATAATAAAGTTGGATACTCCTATTTTACCTCTTACAAAAAAAATAGTAAATAGGCATTTAGACATAGTTAAAATTTTCTTCCTCATCATATTATGAAATATTTCTTAGATAATATTTAAATTTAAATATTCCCTAAGGGTTTATAAAAAAAATGATAGTTGTTGTAAATATGACTAAAACATTCTACATTTTTAATACATTTGTTTCTTAAAAAAATACATAGTAATTGAGTAGAGAAATTAGAACTAAAATTATTTGTCAGGACTAAAATTACTTGTTTTAATATATTTTTTATCTTTAGTTTAGGTAAAAAGAGAAATTTTAAATAAATAGCAAAGAAAAAAATCAATCAAGATTAATTTAATATATTAGATGTTAATATAATATATTAAATTATTTTAAAAGATAATATATTACATAATTTAAAATTATAATATTATTATTTAATATATTATATTAAATATTAGATGTTATATATGTTACATATTATATTGTATAGTATAAATATTAGAATATTATAATATTTTGTTAAATTAATAATATAACATATTCAAAATACATTATTTATTTGAATTTGTTATTATATTATTTTATATATTTGAATTATAATTTATTTAATATATGACAAGTAAATAAATGAATTGAATTGAAAATATAACAAGAACTAATTTTGAAGAGTTCAAAAAATTTCTTAAAAATTAGTTAAATATTTTTTTTATTGTAGTTTTGATTATATCTTTGTGCGAGAAATGCCTTAAAAAGTTGCAAATTTTTTTGGATGAATGTTTGGTTATATATTTTGCAAGTTTACTTTAATAATATACAATTTTCTGTCAAATTTTTGTTCTGATTTGAAAGTTGAATTCTCATTTGTTAAAATCAAAGTTATTAATCACTAGTTAAAGCACAGGTGGTGCCTATAGTTTCTTTGGCAGGAACTAATAAAGAAGTTTATTTAATAATTTTTTCTAAATAAATAAAATAAATTTTACTTTCTATGATTTGTATATTTTTCAAAAAAATAAAAGGTAAAAACTAAATTCTAATGTATAAGTCCTAAATAAAATTTTACTTCTATTTTATTATCAAGTTATTATTTTTTACAAAAGAGTTTGCATATATTTTATTTTTCAATTGTTTTTAGAAGACATTTTTTTTTTATTAAGAAGATTAGATTATTAATTATTAATTATAAATAAATAAGATTTATCAATAAATATGTATTAATTTTGTGATATTTGTTTTTATGAAATTAGTCTATAGTAAAATTTCTCATATTTATAGTGTTTTTTAATTTTTAATTTTACTTTTAAATAATTGTTTAGGATGCCTCGCCCAAGATTAAATTTTGAAGATGAAGAACAACAAAGAGAATATGCTCAAAATTACATGAGACAAAGATGTGAACAAATGAATAATTTACAAAAAGAAGAAGCAAGAAATCATCGAAACCAGAATGATAGAGAAAGACGTGTTAAACATAGGGCAGATAGGGAGTTGAAGAGATTGAAGCAAAAATGAGACAACATGCAGATGAGATGAGAATACATCATGTACGAGAATCTGAAGATGAGCAATATATATTAAGAAGATTAGAAACAAATGAGCATTTAGACCAATTTAATGAGATAGAAAAACAACAAATACAAGTATGTAATCATGAATTAGTTGAAAGGAATTATGAACCTCATGAGAATATAGACGGTAAATTTGAAGGAATGAATTCAATTACAATAGATCGTGTGTTACAAACACCAAATAATAGATTTTAAGATGGAATAAACGTTGAAACTAAAAATCATGAAGAAAATAATAGTCCACAATAGGAGTTAACCTCTCAATTGAGAAGATGAAGATGAATGCAAAGAAGAAAAAATGAAAGAGATCTAGGTAAATGCAATAACAATAGAAATGTGAAAATTGATTTGAAATATTTACAAATTATATTTTGACATGGTCTCGATAAACTTGCAGCAATTAGCATGTGTTACATTTGTCAAGAAATTTACCCTACAATGAAGGTTTTATGAGTTCCTGAAGGCCCAATTTGCAATAGATGTCGACAAGAGAAACATGAACATCAATTTTCAACATTAAATAATATGAATCCTATTCCACAACCATTAGAACTTGCAAACTTAACACAAATTGAGGAAAGATAGGGCATGTAAATCCAATACTTCAAGTCACACATGCAACTGGAGGTCAGTACAAATATAAAGGACATACCATAAGTTTTCCACAAGAAGTAAGAGAAATAGCTAAAATTTTACCACATCGAATAAAAGATTTACCAATTATTATTGTTCGAAGGAAGGACCAACACGGAAAAAATTACAATTTTACAGTCAATAGAGAGAGGGTGTACAAGGCATTGAAATATAAGATAGAACATGATAAGTTTTATAGAGATGTGCAAATTGATTAAAATTCTCTTAGTGAATTCACATGCAATTCAAATGAAAACATTTTTGATAAATTAAACTCTATTCATATGGAGTTTGATTCAGAGATTTAACTAAATACATGCACTACGATTCAACTAAATACATGCACTAGGATTCAAGTTTTATAGAGATTTAATTAAATACATGCACTATGATTCAACTAAATACATGCACTGTGATTCAAGTTTTATAGAGATTTAATAATTAAATATATACAAAAAGCTTGGGAAAATGCACAGGCACTACGATTCAGAGGCAGTCAGGATTGACTAAAACATCTACACCTTACAATAATCTGGATTCATTAATATTATGCAATAGCTTAGAAAAGATGTCCATGGTATGGTGGGCTGAGTCAGGTTTCTATTCCTCCCTTAGAGTCTTCATCCTCAAAGTCTTCCAATTCCACCTGCTTCTTGTATGCAATGTAATCTGCAATCACTGAGCAGTCTACTCTACAGTTCTAGTGAGCCAGCCCCTTCTCTTTCTCCTTTGGGTCCCTAGAATCGATTGGTATCCATTCTTCCCCAGAGCCTAAGTCCCAGTCGATATCATCTCCTGATGCTAACTCCTCTGCCAACCCTTCATCTTGCACATATCGCATTACCCAGCCACAAGGTTGGTTGGTGGTTAGCTTGGTTGCTCTGAGCAGGAAGGTGATGCTTCGGTCCCTTTCATCCCATCATTTTTCAAAACCCTTCTGGGTCAATTGTCCTAACCAGAGGGAATTTCATGACCTCCCATCCTTGTATTCTCAACACGTAGTAGTTCTGGGGCATTGGGATGAGATTATTTTCATCCACATTATCCAAGGCTGCATCAATGTCTCCTAGCCATGCATGAATGAAGACCATCTAGGTTAGTTTCTTTATGATTTCCTTCGGCACAACCATGTGGAGGAGCACCGCCAAAAACATTGTTGGTATTTATGCATTCGATCGGAACCTGTGAAATTCTTTCAGGAACTCTGGTCCTACAACCTTCTTGGTTGCCCAGAGTATCAGCGGATGGGATGAGGCCAGTACCCCATTAAGCCTTTTGTCTGTCAGTTCTTCTCAGAATTCTTGCACTTGCTTGTCGGTGTCCAGGGCCAGAGGAGTATCCATCCCTTTATCACCTACTTCTATCACCAAGTAAAAATCCCAAGCTTCTGCATGCACAAACTATTCCTACAAAGACACTATTCTAAATGACCTAGGCTGGCCTTTTTTAACTGCGGTGGCTAACAGTCTTCATGATTAATTTTCTATGATCCTGGTGGTTGGAGCATGTAAACTTGTGGGCACTCTGCTAGAGGTACTCAAAGTGATTAATCCAAAGTATTTTGAGATCCACTCAATATTTCCTTTGCCTTGGAACGTGTTCGATTTATTTGCAACTTTCCCTCTACTGTTGAACCTTGTCACATCTGATTAGACCCCAAGTTTGTCTTTTCTTGTTAATATAGTAAGTTTATTTTTTACCTTTTTAATTAATTATTTATTAAAAAATAATTATTTATAATAATAGTTAGATTTTGATATATTTTGTCTTTACATTCAGTTTATTATATTTTAATTTTTAATTTAGATTTAAGTTTTAATAATTACAAATAATTATTAAAATAAATTTAATTTACAATTATTTGTCTTATTAAACTTTTAATTATTGTCCCTTTAATAATTATTTTATTTTTTCCAAGGAACGATTTTTTAATGACCGTCGATCATCCATTAGTTGATCTTGACTATTCCCTGCAATCTCATGATGACCTCACCACGAAGTTTCAATTGATCATGATTTGACGGGTGAGCGCCACGTGTACCAAGCAGTGGTGTCGAAGGAATAATCAAAGTGCTTTAATATTTATGTCAATTTTTAATACATTATATGATAGGTTACTAAAGTAGCTGCGAGATGCATGTGGTCAAAATCGACGATGATGTTATAATCTTGATGAAAAGTTGCTCGACGGTTATGTTCAGTGTTGGTGACTGCTATAAATGAACACGATTTCCGATGGTGGAGATCAGCGGTTTCCCGTCATCGCATGAGCCAAATATGCAAGGTGTTTATTGATTGCGATATCAGGGGCGAGCACCACGTGTCTTTCCTTGGCGATGCATAATGTGGTGGTCCCTTGGTGCCAAGATGGAGATTACATCAACCTTTTTAAGGAAATCATTCAATGATCTGATGAAAGTAAAGGATTGACGGTTAGAATTTAAATGGTGGTACACAAGTGAGATTTAATGGCAGATGAGATGTTTATTGGCTCAATTCGATGAACATAAAGTATTTTTCCTTCATCTTATTTCACCACAAAGTATTCAAGTTGGATGAGACAAATGCACTCGGGCTGACTTTGGGATCTTACTCTGATGGCGTTGGTTTGGCCCATACAACTCCATGTGCTTTCATCGGTGAGACAAGACAGGTTTCTTGCCGATGGAACTACATCGGTGAGACCTATATTCTTGGTATGACCTTTTCATTTCACCCCAATGGAACTTGTCTTGCCGATTATATGGGTTATTTGAATACTAGATTTTGGAGGTTTTTCATTATATCAAATGGTCAAGAATGATGTGATCATATGTGACTATGATGGATTATACTCAAGATAAGGTTTTTTGTAGGGAATCAACAAGTGAAAAATCACTATAAAGGTTAGTTGCTTTGTGATGAATGTTCTACTGTGGGCCTCTAGCCTATCCTAGGTCTTTGTAGTAGTTTTTTTATTCTTTGTTATCAGGTTTTCAATGTTCTATACAATGGCCAAGTTTCTATTTGCAATCTGCTTTAAGTTGGTCATTAAAAAGAGATATATGGTTTGTTTCCTTATAGAAATAATGCATTTATAACATTAATGTGTTTTTCATTTAAAATAATGGCATTTGGTAATAATAAGAAGGAAGTGTGAATTTTGAAAAGTCATATTTTCAAAAAAATAAAATTGTCTTTTTTGAAACAATTAAATAAGTTTGATGCATAAGAGGATTCAATAAGTTGTTTAGAATAGTAAAATGGTGTCAATGTTTATGATGAGGAAAAATGAATTGGAGAGTGGTTCAAAACTGGTTATAAGGTTTGAAAGGGATGTTTAAGTTGTACTTTTTGGAGTGATAAGGTTGACATTAAACTTTTCAAATATTTTTAGTTCATATTTTTAAGATAAAGATTCTTTTAAACAAAAAAAATTGTTTTAAATTTCATACTTGGAAAACAAAAATGCAAATGCAATAAATGAATAATAGAGAATCATGCATGGGAACAAAACACCACCTACAAATGTAAATAAGTTATTGGAATGACATAAAAAATATGATAAAGTCAAATAAATTATTAGTCTTTCCCTTTCTGATATTAAATTTTATTATATAGATTTAGATAAATCATCATAGGAAATTTGGGATAATTTCAATAAAATATTTGGAGCAAAAATAGTTAATGTGAATTTTTTCCTAAAAATTCAACTATTTAGATTCAAAATGAGAGATATAATCATTATGTCTAATCACATAAGAAATTTGAGATCTCTCATTAGACAACTGGTAAAAGTAAATGCTCTATTAGATTATGAATATTCTAAGGATATTTTGTTAAATAGTTTGAAAATACAACAATGTTATTTCTATGCTTAGTCCAATAACTTTTCAAACACAAGAAGATGTGATTTTGGCCTTGTTAGGAGAAGAAAAAAGAACAATGGAAAAGATTTAAAAGTTGATTGTCAATATGAGAATGTATTATACTCATGAGGTAATAATAATTAAAAAATAAAAATGAATGTTATTATTGTAAGAAAAAGGATCACATAGTGTGGACTTGTATAACTCGAGCCAATGATGTTCTTGAGGGAGAACTTAAAGAAATATCAAATGATGTTAGCTTAGCCTATATATATTTGTTTGTTTCAATCAACATGTTTTGTTGTGAGGAAATTAAAACTTAAGGGAGGGTGTTGGAATATTAAGATTAACATTAATAAATTCACCTTATTAACTTGTTTATTTTGGTTATTAAATAATTAGTTATATTCTTATAAGATAGTAGTTCAAATGGGAAGGTATATTTGAAAGGTTTTGTAAATTCCATATTGTAATATATTCCCAAATGAGTTGTATGATATAATTATTATTTTGAGTGTGTTTATGTACATGTATAAGTTCTCTTGACTTTTCCAATATATTTTGTATTCTCTATTATCCATGATTTCATGATTAAAGGTGCTACTTTTCCTAAATCTATAGCCCAACTATTCAATGGTCCTTTTTCTAATGACTCCTTTCTCACTCTCTTGGAGGACAAACATGACATTATTTAGGATATTCAATGCCTAGATATTTTCTAGAAAGCTGTAAGGTCAAATATATAATGGCATAAAACTCAATGTTATAGGAAATCCTTCTTAGCCAAGCCCAATTGGTTCAATTCCCATGGATAGAAAGGGGTTGATCATAAGGAAGTGTTCAGATTCCTAAGCATCTCTTTTACCTTTTAGGTTTCTCCTTCCTCTTTAAGGAAACATATCATTTTTAGAACTAAGAAAAAATTATCATATGAAATTATAAAGCCCCTTTCTTTGGCAAGGAGATTCCATGTGTGTTCAAAAAATTTTGTGGCACACATTTCCATTACTCATGTTGCTAAGAACCTTGCAAATCCTCATATTTGAAGATTTAAAAAATCCAAAAGTATATTTTATGGCCTCCCTTTAAGGAAGGAAAATGGTTTCACAAAGTATCCTAGGAGTTTTATTATTTCCTTCATGACTATAATAGGCTTGGCTTGCTTTATATTCACTACTCTAAATGGCGCCATAATTTTAAATTTAATTAACATACTTTAAAACCTAACGAAACCAGGTTGTAGCTCATCAAATTGGAGAAGTGAAAGCTCAATACTAGTGTTGAGGAAGAGTTTGGAGGAGTGAAAACAAGGTCAATACCAATGTTGAGGACAAGGTTGAGGGCACTCAGGGAAAATCAACGACCAAGGGACAATGAGTACTATAAGTTTGGCACCCCCATTCTCTTTAACCTTCAATTTTCATGCCTAGTTTCCAAAGATCTTCTCATACATTGGCACCCCCATTCTCGTAAAATGGTATAAGATAAGACAGAAAAAATAAAATAGTTTATTCTTTCATATTTTTATAGTGATTACTAGAGGCACATAGACCAATTCTTCATAATAGAAGAATTTGATCATACTTTTCCAATGATGGCATTATGAGAAAACCTTAGGTTAAATGAATAATTCCTAGCTAAGTTATTTAAATCATGTCCAACCGTATAAGAGAAGACCATTGTTATGTGTACTTGGATACCATGGAGAAAGGCTCTTTGGGTTCTTTCATCAATTAAGGTATTGTTAAATTTTAATACCTAAAAGTGACAATGAAGAATCTTTGGGCTCTCCAAAACCTGGGAGGGTGATCCCCTTAATGTGTTTACAACCTTTGCACCAAACTTATAAATAACATCAATAATAATATATCATCTCATTTAATAGCTCAACATAAGAGGATAATACTGAAACGAATTGGTTGTTCACCAATAATATCAACTATTTGGAGCATGAGATACTACAACAAAATTACACAACTTAAGATAGTCATTGATTTTTAATTTTGTAGATACCTCTAAGCAAAGAAAAATGAATACAAAACCTCACAAAAAAGTACAATTTAGACCAGTGCCATATACCATTGGAGGAGTCAAATTCATAAGCACTTAAGGGTTCATGACAGATTAAGACACATAACATATAAAATCTCAGATAATATTTCCTTATGATATCATCAATTTGTATTCTAACTCAATACTACTTATCAGATCCTTACATAAACATATCCACCTATAACCTCACTCAAGCATTTTAATTAATTCCTCGAATTAAAGCCAAAATTTGAATTATACACACCCCAACAGTGAGATGAACAAAATAATCCTTGATCATTTTATTCAAGATAATGATATGTTCATACAATGGAGAGACATAAGCTCAAAATGATTAATTTCCATTCAAATGCTAGTACTGTCTTGAAACATTAAACATTCATGAGTTTAAAACCTACTACAAAAATGACAAAAAACCTAAAACAACATTTTCACTATGACATCAAATTCTTTACAATTTGCTCTGCAACCTCACTTACACTCGACCTAAAATTGTCTGGCTTGCTAACTCATATTTCTGGCCTTGAAATCCTTCTTATAGAGAATGAAGTAGAAAACAAGCATCAGGCTAGAAATACACATGTCAACGGTCATTTGGACCGCCCTATGACATTTCAAAAATTTATTACACAGTTGAGTCCCTGGAGAATCTTCCTTTTCATCCCATCTACTTGGAAAATAGTTGATGCATTGGCCAAACCTCAAATACCTATGCCAAAACTGCCATCAAGACATAACCAAAATTTGTTATAACCAAAACCGTTGAGCTGTGAAATGTCGGTAGTAGACTTTGTCCTAGTCTTCTTCAGTTAAATATTTGTCTACCCATCTCTGATATTCCTCATCTATTGTCCAATCAAAATTTACCACTTCATTCACCTTAGCACTGTAAGGTGTGTACTTGACATCTACCTTATTCACCTCTCTTTCAAAAGAATCCAAAAATGTGTTGGTGTTAATGATTTTATCTATACAACTCGTCAACATATCATAATCAAAATGTTTTTGTTTCAAATGACTATGAGCACTAACTTTCACTATTTGAATATGTTGAAACCTTATCATAGAGAATTAGAACATTGATTCGATCACTCATCCTACCTTAAAACATACCAAAAGTCTCCTAGTAATTAGACATAGGAAGATTTAAGATGACTTAAACAATTTTTATTGCCAAAGCATAAACCTATGATGACTTTACCAGGCCTAGTACACACTCCCTCCCCATTAACCACTTAGACATATCGAAATTAAATGTAAATTTTCTGCTAATTTTAGTCATGAAGGTGTCCAATAAACCACTTGTTGGTGTTTCCCTTCAAGTTTATTTACTTCAATGAAGAGAAAAAGTCCTTTGATTACAATTAGAGAATACATTTGAGGCATTGGTTGTGTAACTTGTGGACCATAGTCACATTTAAAACTTGTTACAAAGTTTGGGAGTTAAAATTTTAAGTAGATTTGATTTATAATGGAAACATTTAGATGGTAGTAACAATAACTTGCAATCTATCAAGACTTGATTACCTTATAACCTATCAAATTCTAACGATGAAATGATAGATTAATCATAATGTCACCTTCGGATCACATCACCATGAAATAACTTCATCCAACATCCTTATGAGTGAAGGTACCATCAAATAGGTATTTTTCAGATTTTTCTTCCTCGAGTGAGGGAAATTCAGGAAGAGAAGAGGAAAGCAAGACATGTAGTAGGTATAAAAGAGGGAGATAAACTAGAGCTCAAAAGACTAGAATAAAAATCCATAAACGCATGGAATTTTTTCTTGTTGAAGGGGGGTCATGTTCTTATGATGATGAGAGCATAGGCAACATCGAGGTGCCCTTGAGGTACAAACATCTACTGAAACAATGGGTACCCAAGGAACTTCCTCCAATAAACATTGATCTTTATGTCAACGAGAGGATATATTGCATAGCACCATCATCATTACATGGTTTGGTCCTATTTTGCATGGATGGCATAAAGGTCTATTATGACAAAGTTACTAAGTTGATGGATTATGTTGGACCCTGTTACAGTTACAAAGATTGGATGCAACTTGTTTGATATACACAAAGTATGTGTAGGTATGCACTATCTAAAAAATTATATACAACTAAAAGATAAGGATCAAAATAAAGGAGTGGCTAGGTACATTTACGTGAGGCCAAAAGCATCAGGGAATATTACAGGGTTCATAAATAGTACACGACCTGGGTCAACAAATAAGCAACCCAATTGCATATTCAAGGCGCAAGAGGGAAAACCGTGTATTCGTATGTGTGATAAAATCAATAACTTCAGGGGAAGAGTTTCTAATCGATTACAATTTGAATCAATTAGATACAAACATAATTACTATGGGGGTGGTATGTACTATATATCATTTTACCCAACCTCCAATTAATGACTCCAATATACCATTTTATTATTATGTTTTTTTTGTAAGTCTATTGGTTTCATTTCAGTAATGTTTATTATATTTAATTTTTGTCACAGCGGGACATTGATCATACGAGGAAGGCTTCGACCCAGAGTGCAGATCGCAATCCATATTCAGGCACCTTTACCCAACAGGTTTACCTCATTATAATTGTACAAATTAGATACGAGAAAAATGTTTTATTATTATGTTTTTTTCATGAGTTTATTGGGGTAATGTCGATAATGTTTTTATTATTCTTGTTGCAGTCGGCTGATCGGGGAAAGGCATTAGCAATATAGGAGAGCATCCATATGGAGGTGTAGTCACTATTATGTGATGATGACATCGCATTTTCCACAAACCCTGTGGATATGATGAGGAAGGCCCAAAAAAAATGCAATGAAGAAATCCTTCAGTTGGTAGTCATAGTGCCTCAAATAGATGAGATAAGAGAAAGGGTTAAAATATTGTTTGAGAGAGCACAGAACTTACAAGTAAGTTGTCATGATATCTTTAATTATAACATAAGTTCATTAATGGTTTTATATTTTGTACTCTTTTATGTCATGAACTAAAATATGTGTTTTTTTTATAGGATTATTTGTGTCCTCATCATGTTGTTGGTCATGATCAAGGTACTGCAAGTCTTTCCCAGGAAGTAGGGGTCAATACAAGTTTCAATCTGATCTTTCTGTAGATACAACACATCATCCAACCCCATCATCTGTGCCTATATTGTCAAATGAAATTTTGGCAACACATACCATGCAGGAATTTGGTAGTGCACCCTTTGGTAGTGAACACATGTCACTACATGTGTCAGTAGCTGGGGATGCATAGGCCACTAGTACTGGTGATGTTTTAGCAGCATTTCCTGGATCTTCCCGTATTACTAGTACTAGAACATTGTCGGTCACATTTGTGGTGACTGAGGATTTCGTTCCCATAAAGATAGAGAAGGTCCCAGGTACTTTAAAATGTTTTAATTATTATTATATATAATCCAATTGAAATTTACTTATTAATCACTCTTTATAGACTAATGATCCCATGATCATTTTGCAGGAAATTATGTTTTTTATAAACATCTAAGTGATGTTACATTGGAGCTCTTTGGGCCCACCATATGTACACGGTGGAATGCCCAAAATCAAGATTTAAAAGATGAGCTCATTAACCATTTAGTTTTTTTGTTTGGTGATAAAACATTCAACCAAACCAAGGTCCTTAAGAAAGCTGGCATCTATCTAAAGTATGTGAGGAACCAATATAGGTCACATTTAGAGAAGAATAGGAAGTACGAGCATCCCCCCATGATTCCAGAGAGGGAGTGGAAGGACTTGGTGTCGAATGGAATGGAGAAGGCTGAAAGGAAAAAAGGAAAGACACCACCGGGCCAAGGAAGGTATGTGATACTATCAACAATGTAATTATATACTGATTACTCTTTCTTTTTACATAATCTAACGTATTTCAAATTTTTCATGGGTTTCTCGACACATCGAAGGCAACAAAGGCAAGACTAGAAAAACACGAGCAACACATACTTGGCTCTGGTGGTTATATCAAATTAGCCGCATGATTTGTAAGTATCAATAAATGAAATATTGCATCCAAATAATAAATTGCAAATAATTTTGGCTTTATCACACCATAGAAGAAAAATTCATGATCTTATGCAAAAATTCAAGGCTCTGATTTCAATAAAGCGCCCATAGAAGAGGACCTGAAGATTGCCTTCCAGCAAGGCTATGGAGCCCTGGCTGAATAGCTAAGAGTCTCGACTAGGTGAACACAATCTTCCACCATATCCAACATGCAGGTAAATAAACTCAATAAAATTTATTTAAAATTGAATACTTGTGCAATCTATTCAGTATTAATTTCCACCATAATAATGTTCCTATTTGTTTTACACAGATAAGAAATGATAATATTGCATATGAGATTGGAATGCAGCTTAGTGAGGGTGGACCACAACCTTTTGATGAAGGCCATGGTGTGCATCTCGATACTAGATGTATTTGTGTGCTATAGAAAATGTAGTATGGATTAATACAATTAAACATCTTTAATTGCATTTGGTGTATTAATCAATGTAACCTTTCATGTTTCAACTTTAGAGCATGTAGAGAGTGATCAACATGTTGAGCATGATTAGGCTAGACAAGATCAAGAACATGATGTGGCTCCATCAGTTAAAGAGGACCACTCTAATGTTCTTTTAAACATATTTAATTGCAGTTGGTGTATTAATTAATGTAATCTTTTGTGTTTCAACTCCAGATCAGGATTTAGAGGGTGTTCAACATGGCTATAAGACAATATCAGGAACATGATGTGGCCCAATCAGATAAAGAGCACCACTCTGATGTTCTTTTAATTAATGAAATAGATGTAACAATAATAATAAAATATATCAATTTAATATTTCTTTTTTATTACAATAGACCCCCCCCTTGTAGTGGTGTCCACGTTGTGAGTACACGACTAGGCATACATTAAGATCACGAGCAAAGCTCGGAACAACTGAAGGGGGGATAGATGATTTTGAAAATGAAACTCCACTTCAGCTTTTTATAGCTGAAAAAAAGAAACAAAAAAAAAGTGATTGTAATCATATTATGATAACCATATTTTTGATAATAAGTAAAAACTGAAAAAATGAATGTTATATGTTAATGAATGAATGTGAATATGTTAATGAATAAATTTTATATGTTAATGAATGAATGTTATATGTTATTAATGGATGAATGAATGAATGCAAATATGTTAATGAATGAATGTTATATGTTAATGAATGAATCTTATATGTTATTAATGTAGGATGAATGAATGAATGTTATATGTTATTAATGGATGAATTAATGATTAATGTTATTTGATCGAGTATGGTGAATTGAGAGTGATGTGAGGGGGGGGAGGGGCCAAATGAGCTTCCACCTTCACATGGTTGGCCCTGTTAAGTAGGGAATATTAAACTATTCTCAAAACAAAGAGAAGCTCAATAAGGTAAGTAATGCACTTTTCAATATAAGAAATTCATCGTTTGAAGCATCAAACCAATATGCAAAGATGAAATAAAGTGCTAACTTTTCACTATATTGAACATTGTGTTATGTGTGGATTGGGTTTCCAAGCTCTATTTTTTTATTTTTTTTTAGTGGTCTCTAAATTTGACTTTTGTGCATAACAGGTTAGCGGAAAATTTGACAACTCTGAAGGGTTTAGAGGCTCCATTGAGATAGATACATGGATATTTGGATCTTGTTGTTGATGGGAGGCTTCCACTTAACCATGAAATTTTGTACCATCTACAAGTATGCTAAAATATCTCTACTTACATTCATTCAACTTATTGTAATATAATATCTGACAAAAATCTCCTTTTCATTATACTTAGATGGATTTTCATGCCCTGTTCCAAAGTAAATGTTTTAAAACAGGCAAGAAGGATGTTGCAAGGGTTAAGGAATTTGGCGTTACACCTACCAATTGCATAGTTTACTTCATTTATCCAGTATATTGCCAATGTGTTTCACAATTGTTGGAATCATATCCTATAATTACAGAAGTAGTAAAATTAAAATATGTAAGTTTCAAATATGGCATTGCATATCTTTCTATGAATTTTTGAAAGAAATTATCAAAATGGATAAGTATTAACAAAATAAACTGCATAATTTCTAAGAGATCAGGGAATTTTTTCGCAGAGTTATCTTGAATATATTTAAGACAAAAGTAACTTATAGAGATTGAAGCAGAATATCAGTAGTCTAAAATCACCAGTCAACACATCTTAGTATTATCTCAATTCAAGAGAACTAGGTCCACTATCCATTAGCTAGTAAAATAAATAAAATCAATTCATAAGATTATCCTATTTTGATAGGGTTGACTAGTTGCTTGTTTCTTTTTTATTGTCAAGAAGTTATCAATATACACTTTGTTTTCCCGCCTTCTCTTGCCTCGTGGCTAGAGATTTTCTGCAGAAGGCATCAAAGTAACCTTCAAGATTGACAATGGAAATGATTACAAGGTTAGTATAACTTAATGCTAATTGGCTATGATTTTATTTGTTCAAGACCAATTTAGATTCATTTTTTTCTCACACTACTTTTATTTACATTTATGTTTTGCTAATATCCATTTTCCTTTACATTCATATTCTTCTATACATATTGTGTTTACAATAATGTTTTCCTTAATTTAATCTAGGGGAGAGGACCTAGTACCTGAGCAACTTTCAATGTCATGTTGTTAGAATTTACTGTGAAGCTAATCCAAAAAAATTCATTGTTGCTCAAGGCCATATTGCAATGCTTTCTCTAGGAATCCCACATGATCCCCATAAGGTATCTTCTTTTTGTAGTCTCTAAATTTCTTAGAAGAAATCAACAACCAATTTTTCTAAATGTGGCTCCTTGTTTACACATTAATATCTCTTTTGGCAGCAATGGATCTAAGTGGATTCATGGGGTCTTAAAGAGAAGGCTCTCAAAAATGGAGATCAAGAGTGGGACTAGGTAAAACCATTCATAATCATGCTCATATTGTTTTATTTACTATCTAAGAGCTAAGTATCCAGGATAACATTCTATATTTTTCTATTGAATTTCTAGAGTGAGAATAATTTTGGGTTTGCAATCCTATTTTTTAGTACACTAGCTAAGTATCCAAGACGCACTGCAGGTAATTTTTCTCACTAAATTTCTCATTTTCCACAAATTAGATTCTAGTGTGTAGTTTTATAGTCACTAGTTTGATTTTTTCTTTTTTAGAAAAATTAGAATCCAGTTTGTAGGTTGTGCTTGTTGTCCATGACAGTCCCCTTGATCTCATGACTCATCATAGGTTTTATATTTTTCTCCAATTGTTGATCAACATCAAATGTGGCCATCATAATATCATCCATAGCCTCCATATTCTATAATTATTCATTGCTCATTTCTCATACATAGTAACCAAATAATGCAGGCCTAGAGCTTGGACTATAGATGTATGCAAAAAATGATAAATCCTTTCCTCTGTAAGCCTAATTAAACACAACAACTGACATCTTGTTTGATATTTTAAACAATCATATGACTGTCCTTTTTCAACCTTGTAAACACTTACTCAATGTGTACAATAATTTATTGAAATTCAAAGTTGAATGGCCTCTTAACTCTTGACACTAATGTCATTGCATTTGTCAAAATAGGGTTAATCATATTGTGATCTAAATTTTCATAATGAAGTCTTCCAATCTATCCTTTATCTGAGCATTGATGACAATCCATCTTTTCTTTTACTACCCCTATTAAATGCTCATGGTCTTGGCACATCAACTTTCTCTCTTTGATTGACCTATCCTTATGTGTTGTCATTATCCCTATGGATGCACTTTGGAGCCTCCTACTACTTTTAAATATTGCCTAGAGTCACCCCGATAAGTATTTCGATCCATTTGTATCTTCATTGAGAAGAGATCATGTATCACTAGGATATTTTGTAGTTTCCCTGACGTGGTGAGTCTCCCCAATGATTATTCTTTTGATCTCAACTATGTTGCCAAGATTCCTGCCAATGTAATCTTATCAGTGTCACATAGCGGGTCGAGTAGACATTCAGAACTTACTCCGATGGTATATGTCTTGTCGAAATGCTTCCCTCGTGCTTCATCGATGGGACAAGATGACTATCTCGCCGATTAAAATTCATCGCTAAGACCACAGACTAGTCCTCTTAATATATCTTCTCAGGCAATTCTGATCATTGTAACAATCTTGATCTTTCAAGGATATTCCTACATTTGAACGAATAGTTTTTTTTTTAAATTGCATTCTTTCGTCGAATTTTCAATGGACCTCCAAAAGCATCTGACGAATTTTTAATATATCCGATGAACTTTTGTCGTAATGACTTGCCTATTTCGTTGCGATTTCAGAAAACTTTTGTTGTTATTTCGATCTGAAGTTTTTCGCCAAGACTCTTGCCGATGTAATCTTATCGGCATCACATAGCGGGTTCGGTAGAAATTCATAACTTACTCCGATGGTCTATGTCTTGTCAATATGCTTCCCTCATGCTTCATCGATGAGACAAGATGAGTGTCTCGTCGATGAAAATTCATCATTGAGACCACAGGCCAATCCTCCCAATATATCTTCTCAGGAAATTCAGATCATTGTAACAGTCTTGATCTTTCACCAATATGCCTACATTTGATTGAATAGGTTTTTTTTTTTAAATCATATTGTTCCGTCGGATTTGCGATGAACCTCCAAAAGCGTCCAACGAATTTTTTTCATAATGACTTGCCTATTTCATCACGAGTTCGATGAACTTGTGTCGCTATTTCAATCTAAAGTATTTCACCAAGACTCCTACCGATGTATTCTTATCGGCTTCACATAGCAGATCGGGTAGACATTCAGAACTTACTCTGATGATATATGTCTTTCCGATATGTTTCCCTTGTGCTTCATCGATGAGACAAGATGTGTATCTCACCGATGAAACTTCATCACTGAGACCACAAGCCAGTCCTCCCGATATATCTTCTCAGGCAATTTTGATCATTGTAATAGTCTTCATCTCTCACAAATATTTGAAATATGTCAAAACTTTTGTTGTTAATCCGACGCTTTGGCAAAGGTATGTTGCTTTTGTTCTGGCAATTGTTCATCACTAGGTCGACGAAACTGTCATCGCAGTTTTGATGAACTGATGTCATTTCTCTGATGCTTTGGCAAAGGCATGCCACATGTGCTTTAGCTAATGTTCATCGCTCGATTGACGAAGTTGGCATCATGTTTCTGACAAACTTGCATCATGGGTTCGATGTTTTATAGTTCGTCAAAATATAGACAAGAAGTTAGCAACAAAGCTGATTTATGTGATTCGTCGGTCTACCGACAAAAGATCATTGCAAGTTTGACGAACGGTCATTGGAAATTGGATTTAAATTTAGTAGTGAAACAACAACTTAAGATTCATATCTATGAAAGATAAAGCATATAATACATCTGAAAGATATAATGGGCAAATACCTTTTAAATAAACATCACCGCCAAGCATACCAAGAGAAAAAATAGAAAAGAATGCTCCTCCAAGATATGCAAGCCATCGTGACTTACCCAAGAGAACTTTCCTTCCTCGTCTCTATTGAACTCGCATTCAACCAAGGTTCAGGCTACTCGAACTTTCAATTGTAAACAACAACATTATCAAAATAATTCCAGGCTCACCTTATTCTCCATGCATCCATGAGCACCAACAACCTGTCATCTCATGCTAACCCCAATCTGCATTATTGCACTTAACATGAGGTCCTCAAGTATATGACTAGATTACTCAAAACATAAAGAAACTCCAAACCATTGTCAAAGCTCCAAACCTGTTGAACTAGGAGCTTATCATGACATCATGATCCTACACATCCCCCTTAGGAGATACCATGCTTCAAGTGAACTATCCATGATCTCAAGAGCAAAGAAACATGCCAAAACTCTAAACCAACATCACCTATCAAGCACCACCAACATCTCAGCCAAAGACTACCAAGGTCCTTCATGGCTTCAAGATGCTACACATCTTCAAATAGTGACAATGCAAATGTGAAAGAACTCTTCTGCAACACCAAAGAAGATCATTCAACAACAAGTGATGAATCCACAGTCACTACTAAATCTCCCACTGAAC
This sequence comes from Sequoiadendron giganteum, assembly GCA_007115665.2. NCBI lineage: Eukaryota > Viridiplantae > Streptophyta > Pinopsida > Cupressales > Cupressaceae > Sequoiadendron > Sequoiadendron giganteum. The sequence continues at coordinate 378,034,702 of CM021104.1, forward strand.
CGTGATATTGATCTTTTCAAGCATCATGACTAAACATTTGCTGATCTGAAAACCTCCAGGTACAAATGAAAACATGTCCATTGGACAACAACATCAAACATCACCAAGATCACCAGATCACGTAGACCACACCATCACTATCAAAATCTTACACAAGCTAATGTATCAAGCTCTCCATGACATCGTGATTCGCATGCTACTATTCCATAACCGACTATTTAGGTACTCAATCGCCATTCCTCCTCCCATCTCAAAATAGCCATGCCAATGTACAAGTGACCACAAACAAGTTCAGCTAACAAATATGCACCACACTGTTACAACCTCATGGATATTGATAGTCCACTTTCGAGTTGTCTCACATCAAACATGTAGGTAAAGACAACCCACAACATTGCACAACTCATAGATGCAACCAATGAAACCTGCAAATCTATCATCACACTAAAATTGCAAAACTGAGATCATCAAAGAGAACAACCAAAGTAGACAAACATGACTCAAACACCAAATTAGCAACAGATCAAATTTTCCAATCACATCCACAACTCAAGCACCATAGTCTATGAAACCAGCAAAGAAAACACCACAAGAATGGTGAATGAAAAACACATACCAACATTCCTATGCAGAGAAGACATCACACCTTCTCAAAACTATGTTGAACTGCAACCATCTCATCCAGTCACACCCCAAAAGCCAGGGTCTAGAAAATAGTTGTATATTAGCTCCACAAACCACAAGTTTTCCTTCATTGAGTAAAACTTGCAAAACCATGGTGTTTATAAAACACCCATGCACCTCCATATTCATTTCTCATCTGGACGACTCATGATTCTGCACACAACCATCACGATTAACCAAAACAATGAAAAACAAACATGAATATGCATCATAGACTTTTTAAGAAAATCTACAAAAAACCTTCAGAGCCAAAGCCATGAATCTGAAATATGCGAGTGCAAGATACAGGTAAATAGGAATAGTAGGTCCATTTCAGACCAATTCCAAAACCATAACCATGCACAAGCATACGAGAGAGCCAAGCTATACAGAAGTTACAGACCACCCAAATCAACTTCATAGCCTTCAAGCAATCAGAGCAATAGAGAAATCGCCTTCAGTGCTAAGTCAAAACACCCAACAAAAGCACAATACTCCATGACTGAACAACAGCACAAGAAAATCCATACTGACAAGGAGCCTCTCACATAGACACCTAGTATGAAACCATGCACTACTACAAAACAACCATAAGCATACCTCACACCCCTTGCATTAGGATCATTTGTTGACAAACAGGAGCCTCATACCACATCGCTACAATATGATCAACTCCATCCTTCTCCATCATCTTTCAAGTTTCATATTGAATCAAAGAAGTAGGAACTTCCACTCATCAAAAGATCAAGCAACAATAGATTCCTCCATATTTCCTCAAGCTTGTCAGGCTAAGAAATCTTCATAGGAGAAATACCTAGAACTTCAATAACCAAGAGAAGGCTCTGATACCACTTGTTGGTATCATGAACAAGCCTTGACCTCCCTTAACCATTTTTGATACCACTTGTTGGGGATATGAAGGGTCTGTCATCATAGAATGAATGTCTAAAACAACAGTGCCTTAGTGATTTTTATTTCTTCAAATCACATCAAAGATACAAACAATGCCATAAAGCGGAAACAGGAATAGTGGATCCCCCATTGATCTTTTTGAGAAAAGTAAATGCTTAACAAATATAGATTCAACACAAGCATAGATTCAAGAATATAGAATCAAACAACCATGAAAGACAAACTTGTACACACAAATTTATGTGGGGAAAACATTTTCAAGTAAAACACCCCACCCTCCAAAATACTCAACTCAAATTATATTATTCAGCAACAAATAGTTACAATACAATCTCAAAGCTATGCTCTTTAGAAGATTACATCTTGTCCATCTGGAGAATGCAGGCAAAAATAATATACAAAATCTTCACATAGTTAAAATTTATTCAAACGACATACTATGTAGATTCCCTTGAGCTCCTCAGTTAACTATCTCAGCCAGCCTCACGACCAGGCCAGCCACTAGGAATCTCAGGTTCACATATTTTCTGATCTTAGAGTCTAAGTGTTCATGGTTACAGAAATATGCAAAATTGATCGAACACTCTCAACATCTCTCTCTTCACTCATCATCATTTGATCTTGAGCATGAGATTACTTTATAATCTCTAATCGTGTGCCTACCTATTCTTCCCATTCAAGCAATCAAAAGTCAGTACGATAATTAATTATCCTACCTGCAAGATTTCATCATTCGTTGATAACGTGCACCATCTTTCTACAAATGCATCGACTCATGCAACATTAAATCGGTTGCAGAAACATGTTCGTCAACCTCCATTCAAATAATGCAACCTATCGCAATCAAAAAATAATCTTTCCGCCAATCAGATCTTAAAGATCTTTCCATGTGTCACCCTTCCATTCATTTTTCGCTTTGACTTCTAGTCAAGCTCGGTCAAGCTGAGCTGACCAAGCTCCGAGCTCATATTGGCTTCCCCCATGCTACCACTCTATGTCCATTCATCCACCATGGTATGGTGGTGAGCCCACTCGACCCACTCTCAACCTTTCCCGTGCTACCGCCGAGCTTTGATATGCCAGTCGTGGTAAGGAGGTAACCACCTAGCATCATCGCCACAGTCAACTGTTCTACCGTAGAGGCTGATAGGCCACCCTATGACAGGGCGGTGACCGCCAAGGAGACCACCAGTGGTCACACCGACTCTACCGTGGAGGTCGCCAGGCCGCCTCATGGTAGGGCGGTGACCGCCCTGGTAGACCACCAATGGTCTTACTGTGGCCACCACGATGAGACTTCTCACCACCCACGGTAAGGCGGTAACCCCCAAACATAACCGCCGCCCTTCATCCACTTGCAACCACTCCCGCACCACACACTATGCTACCTCCACCACCAAACAAAGACCCTGCAGTAACGAGGTAAGGCATTGCTCTACCACCACACCACCATGCCCCTGACGAGCAACCTTTGCAGTGAGGAGGTAAGACTTTGCTTCGCCAACGTGCCGCCAACCATGCTACTATGCCACCTCCGAGTGACCCCTACGGTAAGGAGGTAACAGCCATGCGGACAGCCAAGCCTTCACCATGCCACTACCAAGCAAGGTAGAGACTATCGCGGTAAGGCGGTAACATCACCCAACTGTCGGACCAAGTAAAGTGGCCCGCAATAAAATGGTAAACTGCTCAACCATGCCACCAAGGAAATCTTGCAACGGTGTAGCGGTAAAGGCCAAAAACATGGAGAAATCGCCCAAGTCCAAAAAGGATCCAGAAAGTTGAGGCATAAATTTCCCAACAATAACCAACCGCAAACAGACAAGACTAGTCATGGAACATCGCTACTTCTCTAAATCTTGATGTCAGGACATCCTTAAGAAACTAGCCACATGACAGTCAACAAAAAACAAGAAAATCATCGTACTAAGTTGTTTCTCCTCTAAATCTTGAAGTCAAGACATCCTTGAGAAACTAGTAATAGGGTGATCAAAAGGACAAGGATGATCATCATGACACATCATGGTTCTTCTGACATAAAGAACTAATATCGTGATAATCATTAAAAAGATAGAATAGTGTTTGCCAAGTGTTCGCCAAGTGAACAAAATGTCAAGTGTTGAAAATTCCAAGGGTTTTAATGTTGAAATGTCAAGGTTGATGATGTCAAAGTTTCCAAATGTCGAGTGATATCATATTCAAGAAGGAAACATCCTAAATGACGTTGATATCAAGAGGATTGATTCTCGTACTTAGGATAATCTATCAAAATGCCAAGTCGTGATGACGATGCTTAGGAAGGACACATCCAAAAGCATAAAGAAATGACGAGAGTTGCTTCTTAGAAGGACACATATGTAAAAGAACCCAAATTTTGATAGGTTTATTTTCCTTGATAGAATTTGACTAGATGATAGAGTTTACAACATGCCATCACTTAACATGAAAACTTGATTGAAATTTTGCTGAAATAGATTTTTCCAGTAGATTGCTCGTTTAGGATTGAGAGATGATTTGATTTCAATATTTTTTTGACGTGTGTGAAAGTGTAGTGCCATGTACCCTAATGGACTAACCTATTGTAGCCTCGAGGGATCATCGATTGATGTCCTTGCCTATGTCGTGCACAAGGAGACCTCGTACTTCAACACGACCAATGAATTTGTGTGAAGGAAAAAAGATTGAACCATGATTTTATTTTGACAAACATAGAAGGACTGACCTAGTGGCTCAAGGATTCAAAGATGAATCTTGCCTACGTAGAAAATGTGTAGAGACACGTAGTTCAGACCAGGACAAAGATTCACTAACTTGATTGAATTGACAAGATATGACTAAATTTGACTCTGCTTTGAGATTTTTGACACATTTTGAATGTTTTTTTGTATTTTCTTAGGACTTTTTTCAGGACTTTTTCAGATTTTTTAGGACTTTTAACGAATGTCGAATCATTTGTGACACCCATTGCAGCTATATGATAAAGTTCTTGCCCCCATACAAGTCGAGTATTATCTTGAACAAATGATATGGAGAGAGGAAGATGTGGGACAAAAGGCAAGGATATGCTAGAGGTGATGTCAACTAATGCTAGCCATGGATGGAATTCATAGGACTTATGACAAATTTCATGAATGTGTCAGGTTTTCATGATTATGCAAAGTGGATAAAGGCCGATTAGAGTAACAGTAGATGGCAGAGCAATGATTGACTATGCTGGCGCCTGTTTTCCAGGTTTTCACCATGGTACGTATCCAAAGTGCCTGTTTGCTAGGTTTTCACTATTGGATGAATTTATTTCTTTTTAGTATTTTTGCCATTTTTTTGATTTTTTTGGTGTCACCAAGATTCCTGTTTGCCAGGTTTTCATCAAGAGATGATTTTTTTGTATTTTTAGGTTTTAGCCAAGCTCTTTGATGCTATGTGTAAAAATTTCACAGATGTAGGTTGTTGATGGGTTCTGTCAACTGTTCTCCATCAAGTGTGGCCAACTGATAAGCTCCATAACTGAATGTTGTAGTAATAATATAAGGACCGAGCCAATTAGGCTCAAAATTTCTAGGTTTTTCACGGTCAGCCTGATTTCTTGGATTATGCATGAGAACCAAGTCACCAGTTTCAAATTTTCTCACCATCACTCTTTTATTATAGCTCTTGCAGAGATGATTTTGATATGCCTGCAAGTGATTCAAGGCATTTTGTCATCTTTCTTGTAACATTTCTAGCACATGCAGGCGAGACTTTTTGTACTCTTCATCATCGATCATTCCCTTCAAGGAGGATCAGAGAGAATGAATTTCAACCTCGATGGGCAATATGGCCTCAAATCCGTAGACAAGGGAAAATGGAGTGGGTCCAGTGGGTGTACGAATGCTGGTTCGATAGGCCCATAAGGCAGGATTGAGTTGTAAATGTCAATCTTGGCCAACATCAATGACGGTCTTAAGAATTTAAAGAATTGTTTTATCTGAAGCCCAGCTTGACTATTGCCCTATGGATAATATGGGGTGGAGAAATGATGTCGGATGTGGAATCGCTCATAGAGTTCATGAACATCCTAATTTTTGAATGGACGACTGTTATCTATGATGATGGATTGCAAAACACCATACCAGCAGATGATGTAATTTAGGATAAACTTGGATATCTACTTACTGATAATGTAAGTGAGGGGGATGACTTCAATCCACCTAGTAAATTAATCAGTGGTGGTGATTATGAATTTTTGGTCGTTAGAGGAGGATGGATGGATCTTTCCCATGAGGTCGAGTCCCCATTGTGTGAAGGGCCATGGAAAAGTGATCGGTATCAGCTCCTGCACAAGTGCGTGGATTAGGTCACTGTGCACTTGGCATTTCTAAGATGTTCTGACAAATTGAAGAGCAACTTTTTCTAGTGTCGTCCAGTAGTGTCCAAGTCTGGTGACTTTCTTAGCTAAATTTAGGCCACTTGAATGAGATCTGCATATACCCTCATGTACTTCTCGTAAATTTTTTTTGGCTTCATCAGTGTCAAGACAATGAAGAAGGGTGTTATCAAAGCCATGACGATATAGGGTGTCACTAACGATGGTGTGTCAAGTGGATTTTCGGATGAAGGATTTTCTCTGATTATTGGATAGGTTGGGTGGTAGAGTTTGGGTCTTAAGATAATCATAGATGTCTTGGTACCAAGGCAAACTGGCACCAACAATCTCACAAACCATTTCTGACTCTGGGATGTCATATGCAAGCATCAGCAGCTGTTCCACTAAGAACTCAAATTGTGACACATTTTTGGGAATGTCTAAGAGAGATCCAATAGTTGTCATGGCATCAACTACTTTATTTTGTGTCCTTGGAATTTTTTCAAAAGAAATCATTTTGAAATATGTCAGGAAGCTATCCACCATTCACTTGTAGGGAAGCAATTTTTCATCTTTTGTTTCATAATCATCATTCACTTGGTTGATAACTAATTGAGAATCCCCGAATACTAGCAATGTCTGAATTTTCCATTTAATTACAATTTTGAGTCCTGTGACCAGTGCTTTGTATTCTACAATGTTATTAGTACAAGGAAAGGTGATCCAAAATTCCTTAGGAATTGAATCCCCTTGTGGTGTGATGAACAAGATACTAACCCCTGAGCCGTGACCAATATGAGACCCGTCAAAATATAGTTTCCATGGTGATGTAGGCTTTGCATGAAAGATAGACTCATCGGGAAAATCAATTATTAGTGGATAAGTGCCTTGGATGGGCGCATCTGCAAGTTGATCCGCTATTACCTTCCCTTTTATTGCCTTGCACTCAACATATTTTATTTCATATTCACTTAAAATCATGACCAACTTCACTAACCGGCCCATCAATGTTGCCTAGCTTAGAAGATACTTTACTAGATCAATCTTAGCTACCAAGTGCATTTTTTGATTCAACATGTGATTTCTTAGCTTTTGTGCTACAAAGAAAACTTCAAGGCATGCACATTCAATGGTTGTATAGTTCAACTCATATCCTATCACTGTGTGACTAATATAGTATATGGCTCTTTATTTTTCGTCATGGTCATTTTGTGCCAATAATGCCTCCAATGCATTTGTAGTTGCTGAGACATACAAGATCAACAACTTTCCTTCAATGGGAGGCATTAGGATAGGTGGTGTCAATAGATATTCTTTCATTTTTTTGAAGGTTGTGTGGCATTTTCTTGTCCATACAAAGGGGATAATTTTGCGTAACAAATACTGAAATGGTTAACACTTTTTTACCAGCTATGCGATGAAACGTCAGATGGACTGCAGTCTGCCCTGAAGTGTTCTCAACTCGCTAATTCCTTTTGGTGGAGGCATGTCTAGTATTTATTTCACCTTTGCGAGATCAACCTCTATGCCTTGTTGTGAAACTATGTAGCCCAATAGTTTTCCCAAAGTAACCCCAAAGACATTTTTTTGGGTTCAAACAAACCCTGTAATCTTCTAGCCGTCTAAAAACAACTCCAAGACTCTGAGATGATCTTTTTGTGTCAAATATCTGGCCAAAAGTTCATCCACATAATCTTCCATGAGGATATGCATCATGTCATGAAATACTGGTGTCATAGCTCTTTGGTATGTGGTGCCTACATTCTTTAAGCCAAAAGGCATGACATTCCAATAGTATGCTCCCCATGGGCATGTGAATTATGTTTTGTTCTGATCCTTAGTTGCAATGCAGAATTGGTTATAGCCTGTGAAACCATCCATGAGAGACAACATCTTGTACCCTGTTGTGAGATCAACAATCATGTCTATATTCGACAATGGTAAATCATCTTTTGGACAAGCCTTATTTAAATCTTTGAAATCCTTACAGATGTAGATTTATCTGTTTGGTTTTGTGACAGGGACAATGTTGGATATCCATTTGGCATAGTCTATTGATCTTATGAATCCAACATCCAGTAACTTCTTTAGTTCAGCCTTTACAAGTAGTGCAATCTGTGGATGCATTTTCCGTAATTTTTGTTTGACTGGTTTGATACCCATGATTAGAGGAAGATGATGCAATACCAATTTTGGATCTAGGTCTGGCATGTCAGCATATGACCATGTGAATTTAACTTTCCTTTCTGTGAATAATTGTTGAAATTCAGGTTTTTCTTCTTCTAACAATGAAGCGGCCAAGAGAACCATTTTGGGATTCTCTAGTGTAGCTATGTTAACTTGTATGGTTCCTTTGATAAGCATAGCTGATTTTTCCTGTGTTACAGGAAGAAAGTCCAATCCTCCATCCTTAGGTGCCTCAGAGAGGTTTTCACCTTCAGATATGTCTTTTATTTTTACTATTTTACTATTAGAAGATGCCTTGCAGTTTTCACCTAAAGAAATTTCATTTTTTACCTTATTCTTTGTATTTTTGTGATTGGAGGATTGCATAGTCTCCCCAAAGTAAGCTACACAATGTAGGTCAATGGAAAATCCTGCTTTGTGATCACCCCATGGTATGCCCTCTTGGAGTCCCTTGAACTCTGCAATGGCCTCATCATTCTGAAAGATATCCATAGCAGGTGGCTCTTGTTGATCCTAGTCAATTAGTTGCGGGTAAACAAGGGAAATCCCATTGTCAATTCTGGTAAAATATGGTGAAGATGTGGAAAGTATGTAAATTGAAGCCTCAAGTGTGAAGGAAAAGTTTTCAATTTCAACTTTTGTGTCAGATTCAACGGATGGACCATATTTAGATTCAGATGAGTTGTATTCATAGTCATAATAGGGGATAAAAGTATCAGCATCATGACTAGTGGTTGGTAGTTCAGAGGCATGGATAGTAGGTTCACACATGTTAGGCTCATGGGTGGGCTCGAGAATGGGGCAAGATAATTCAGATGGTGTCGATGACAATTTATGTTCTTCTGGATCCTAAGGAATGCTTACCCATTCCTTATTTTTAGAATGATGGTCAATACGATCAATGTTGTATTATTTTCAGAATCTTTCTTCAAAGGGCGCTTGGCCAGGTTCCAAGAATAGTTCTCCAATATCATATTTGCTCAAGGTTTTCTCATATCCCCATTCCCATTCATTATAGTCGGTTTCGATAAGAGATTCTTCACGTGTCTCGACAATTTCTATAGTCATTACATCCTCACTTGAAATTTCATAGGTACGTCGATCGTTAGTTCTGAGTTGGTCAAACCCTAGGCCTATGTACCTTGGTCTTGCAGAGATAATGACAAGTTCTCTCCTTCCATTGTTGGCTTTTCCAAGACCACTTGTGTCATCAAAACCTAGTGCCTTGCATATGTCATAGCCTTTTCCATAGAGATGCACTGGCAGTGGAGGTAATCCTTCTGGGTCTTTGTAGATCCAATTAGCTATGTCTATAATGACTTCATTACCCATATCTCCCCATAGGGTGAATACTATTTTTGGTGGAACTTTGAAAGTTTCTTTAGGCTCGACTGCAAAACACGGTCTACCATAGACTTTAGGTGGCTTAGGTATTGTGGTAATATAGTAAGTCATATTCAGTTTGAATTCTCCACAGCCAAGGTGCTGGATCTGAAGGTTGTTACTTGGTATGGAGGCCGAGGAGGATAGTGTGGTGGAAGTTGATGGAATGGATGGTTTGATTAGTGCAGATGGTTCAATATATTTTGAAGGAATGCAAGTTGAGGATTCTTGATTAATGGGTACTTGGTGCTTAGCAGTGGCTCTCAAATTGGTATAGTATTGAAATGGATCAAGATCTCCTGGGATAGTAATTTCAGTACCATCAAAAGGGAACTTCAGGCATTGGTGGTATGTGGAAGGAATGGCCTTTAAGGCATGAATCCATGGGTGACCAAGTAAGATATTGTAATGTATGTCACGATCTAGGACTTGGCATGTTGTATCTATAATAATTGGTCCCACATGAATTGGAATTGTGATGACACCTTTAGAAGCATGTTCTTCATCATCATATGCCTTGATGATAATTCTATTGGTAGCATCTACACATGCATCAGATAAGCCAAGAGCTTTAACCAATTTTAGAGAGAATATGTTCAATCCTGCTCTGCCATCTACTAAGACTCGTCTAGCCTTATGTTTATGGATAAAAACCTCAATATGAAGGGCATAATTATGAGATGGTTTGGGTGAGGAATAGTCAGTGTCCAAAAAGGTAATGTGGTGAGGTGAAGTCAAATATCTGACCATAGTTTTGAAATGATTGACATCAATATTGTTTGGGATGGAAGACTTACATGAATTTATCCAAGATGGCCTTATGTGTAGGTGAGATGCTAAGAGATTCAAGGATGGATATTTGAGCGGGTGTTTTGTTCAATTTCTCGATAAGGTTAAACTATGGCTTAGGTTTTTGCGGCTAGGCAGACAGACCAGGTATGGTAATTTTAGGTTGATGAGAAGAGGGGCCTGGGATGGTGACCTTTCTTTTACATGTTGTGACGTTACATTCTGGGGAATTTTTAATGGTAATGGTATTGACACACTTATCTTCATTAGCAGTGTGAAGATTATTAATGATTGTACCACCAGAATAATTGAAGGCGGGACAAACATGATTGGCTTGATTATTGTTATTCTTTGTGCTAGATGAGGAGGGGTTACCAAAACCATGATCCTACAGTGGGTTCTTGTGGATTGTATGATCTGCATTAGACACAAACGGTTGATCTCCTAACTCAATGGTATGGTTTTCAATAATCTCTTGCACAATATTTTGTAACTAACGACAAGAGGAAGTTTTGTGCCCTTTGACATGGTGGTAATCACAAAATGTGTTATCATCCCACCATGATGGCTTGAACTGACCAAGGTCATATGGTTTAGGTTCTTCCAAAGTTATGTCATTATTTTGGATAAATTTTCTTTAAGATAATTTTGATAGGCTCACCTAAGGGAGTGTATGTGCGTTTTTGAAATTTTTGTGGTTGATGTGGTTGCCTTTGATTAGATTGAGCAGGATTATTTTGAATAGCATTGGTAGTTGGTGTGGGTGTGGTCACAGGTGCATTTTGATTTTGAACTCCTTTCATGGTGAGTACATGACCTGTTGCATTAACGGTTTTTTCATCAACCACACCATCATCGGTGATGTGTTTATTCATAACCTAGTATTTGGTTTTGTCATTGGAATTACCTGGGTTAGTGTTTGTGGTGGTGTTGATCATTTTTCCACCATATTTTAATTTTCCTTTGGTGATCAAGTCTTTTTCAAGTTGAACACCTTTTTCAACAAGGTCAACAAAGGTGATACAATAATGGACTTGTAAGCCATATCTTAGCGGTCCTAAGGGATTTTGTACAAACATGGTGACTTTCTCCTTTTTAGGTTTTTCTATCGAACATCTACTTGCTAAGGTTCTCCATCTTTGAAAGAATGGGATAAAAGTCTCTCCTACCTCCTCTTGGGTAAGTTTGCATAAGGAGGCAATGTCAATATTTGTGTCAATGTTATAGGTGTAGTTTTGAACAAACTTGTTTGCTAATTCATCCCAAGTTTTGATTCATTTAGGAAATAGCAAGAACCACTCCAGTGCATGGCCTGCGAGACTTCTACAAAAGAGTCTCATGAGATAGGTTTGTGCATATGCAATGCCCATGCAACTGGTGGTGAATTATCTTATGTGTTCAATGGGGTTTGCTTTCCTTTCTATTTATGGAAATGTGGCACCACATATCCATGAGGAAATGGTGGCATATACAAGGTTGTTTCAAATGGATATGGACATAAGTCATGTGACATGTAAGATTTTTTGGTTGACTGTTGCAAGGTCCCCACTTGCATTTGAAGAGTAGAATGTTTGAATGTGAGTGCCTCCACAATTGGGTTGTTGGTAGCATCACACATGCTTGTGATAGGTATGGATTGAGTTCCCACTTGTTGTGATGATATGTGTGGATTTGGGATTTCTTTTTGGTGAGAAAAATGAGTGTTTTGATTTGGTTGTTGTTGGAAATGAGTGTTTTGATGAGGGATGTGCTGATGTGTATGGAATTGAGATGCATAAGTTGGGATGTGGGATCCTGCCATGCTGGATTTAATTTGGGGGACTTTTTGGCCTTGAGCATGTTGATGCCCAAATTGAGTGGAAAATTGGGTGCCTTGATTTCCTTGCCCAAATAGGTAATTACGGCCTTGAGGAATGTTGGTATTTACCTATGAGGAATTAGGTTGGATGCCTTGAATGACAACTCTTCATTTATTCCTCCCAAAAGGGTTTGATGAGATGGTTTCCATAGAATTTGAAGAACCTAATAAGAGGTTTTCTAATGTACTCATGGAGCTATATGAAGTCCCAAAGAGGTTTGAGGTGGTTGCACCCATTGTTGATCCAAATGTTTGTGAAGGAATAGTGGATGTTTTTGGGCGGATGGATTATGATGTGGTATTGGTTTGGGTAGATGATACCCCAATAGATGTTGTGCTGATCATGGTGGATGAATTGGTTGTGGTGGTAGCATGACCAAGGGAGGTAGAATTAATGGTGTTAATGACATTTTGTGAAGTGGCTCCCATGGAAGTATTGTGTGATTGGGGATCGGGAGATGTTGCTCTAATAGTGTTGATATTAAATCCTTCTAGTAACCTAGCCCCTTGGTCAAGGAGCATGGCTAGATATTTGGTTGAGTCGTTTAGAATGAGTTCTTCCACAAAAGAGGCCACTTCTACATTTTGGGTAGCAACTTGTATGTCTTCTTCAATGACTTCCCCATTTTGGTTTTTGCCGACAAATTATTCAAAAGGATTGCATGAAGAGTATGGAATGGACATCTCACTAAAAGGATTAATGAATTAATTCCCCATGTTGGTATTTTTATTCATGTCATTCATGTCATTTGAAAATTTGCAAAGGTTGGTGTCTTGACCAAAAGAACCCATGAGTCTTCTTTTTCTCTGCAATCTAGTTTCAACCATAAAAATTTTTCCTCAACTTTGGGGAAAATGGTGGAGGATGATCTAAATATGCAAATGTTATAACACTATATATTTTTTTGGGTTTTTTTTAGAATAAAATAATGATATGCAATGATGGTGAGTGGTAATGAAAATGAGACTAAAAGGAAACTAAAGGTATGTAAATGCAAATGATACTACTGCAAATGGGATGAGACCAAAAGTGAGAATACTAATGGTATGTAAAGGATTCTAAGATGCACTAACTAATGGTGAATCTAAGGAGATGTAAACTTGACCACTCAAAGTCTTGGCAATGCTTCAGGTTTGGAATATCAATGGACTGTAAAAGGACAAAGGAGGACAAAGTGAAATTTCCACACTAGACTAATGAGTGGGAAATAATTTACAAAAGGTAATGACTATAGACAAAAGTTTGATTGAGTCCAATGATAACCTACTTTTGAATGCAAAGGTTTGACAAAGGGTGATAAGGAATCTACTCCTGAAATCTACAAAAAATGAGTGTCCAAGAAGATGGTAAAGTCTAATAATGCAACTAATGAAATGCAATGGAATCCTATGGAGACCTAAGAATGTTACCAATAGTGAAAAAATGAGGGAAGTTGAGCAATTCAATATCTGGTTTGATAGAAACAAAGAAAAATGACTAGAATATTTTATGGATAGAATGGAGTCTCAGTTTTCTGAGAATGAAATGAAAATTTTTGGAAACTGGCAAATGCATTGCAACAATTACGTCGTGAAAAATCAAATGTGTTGCGGTAAAGGAAATTGTGGTGTTTGGGAAAGTATATATGGTTCATAATGGTGTTTGTGGTGTTTGATCAAGCAATTGAGGTGAAAGACAGTCAGTTGCGTTGCAATAGAGCGATTACGGCTCAAAAGTTAGCACTTGCAGTTTGAAATAGCGTATGTGGTTTAGAATGGTGAATGCAGAATTTTATAAATCAATTACGGTGAAAGACAGTCAATTGCGGCATTTAAAGTTTCACATGCGTTACAACAGAGTGAGTTCGGCTCAGAATTTAGCATTTGCAGTCTCAAATAGCAGTTGTGTCATAGAAAGGTGATTTTGACAAAAATTCAGTAGATTGCAAGGATTTTGATTTCAGTTTTGGAAGTGTTGTTTCAGATTTTTGGATTGATGTTCATTTGTTCAAGTTATCTGAATACACTTGGAAAACACATGATGTAGTATGAAAGTGAAAAACAACCACACAGAAAACATTTACAAAATCATATGGCTACAAAGACAGTATTTTTTTTTATCCCACACTGATTTTACTCCAACCACATATTCTTAGCGGATGAATTCAGAAGCTTGGCCCCATGGGATCCCCCTTATAGTGCACTCACTTCTCAGGTCAGCCAAGCTTCCAACCTCCATGAAACTCCCATGGCAGATTGATAATCTCTACTAAAAATTATGCAGGTGTGGGTTCGTTGGCAACGACCGTTGTTGCACCAAAGAATATAAGGTTTTTGGTCACTAAAAACAAGGTTTTTAATTCAGGAACCTGTTCAAGTGGTCATATATGGGGCACAAGATTAAGCTCCATTATGGAGGCACTCCAGCTTGAAGAGGTTAAGCTCAACAGGGTTTTGGGGAGTACTACTTGGTTTGTATGACATATCTACACTCGTAATCCTAGGCTTTCCCTTAGGATTCACATTTATATACCGGTCGGGAGTAGCTTGACTAAAGAGTGTTTTTGCTAGTTTGAGTCACTTTGGGGTGAGTACTTTTTCCCACCAAAGCAGGTCCAATTTCTAAAGTTAAAAAAAGTGAGCAAACATATTCGTAGTTCAATCAATCTTTGTTGAAAAACAAAGAGAGAGCACACCAATATGTTTGACTCACACTCACATGGTTGTTCTTTTTAAAACCCAAATTGAAATATGAAGATGTGACAACTAACTAAATCACAAAACACAACAGACATGCATTCATTTTAACTCTTTGTAGTGTTATCAAGAAAAAGGGTTCATTTTAACCATTTGTAGTGTGAGCTATCTAATAGTTCATTTTAAACCCATGAAAGTGTGATTGTTCTTCTTAACTTCATGCAAGTGCGTGATTGTTCATTTTAACTAATGAGTGAAATGCATGATTGAAAAAAAAAAACAATAACCAAGGGTTAGATTCCATCTTGACACATGCTGCAATAGATAGATTAGTATCAAAAAAATTATTAATCTAAAAAAAAGATAACAAAAAAAAACAGAAATCCGAAAGGAAAAAATAAAAAATAAAAATATGCTTTACTAGTCGCCTGCATCGCAGCAGAGTAGATGCATCATTCAGGATTGCAGATGTGGCTCGGTATGTTGAATGTGGCTCCCTGTCTATCGGATGCAGCTTGGGTTATCAAGTGTGTCACAAGAAATCAGATGTGGCTCATTGTATCAGTTGCCTCACAAGAGGTGTCAAATGCGGTACAGCAAAGCAGTTGCGTCGCTTGAGGTATTGGATATGGCGCAGCAGAGCAGTTGCATTTCAAGAATTTTTGAATACGTCGTTTCATACTTGTACCTACAAAAATGACAAAAAAAAATGTCGGGTTCACCAATGTTTCTAAGTATTTTCTTGCAAGATTAGATTGTCAGTAAACATACATGCATATTATATAAAACCCAAAATGATCAATGGAATTCATAGGAAATAAATAAAGAACAAAGATGAAACGAGCTCACCCAGTCCTTCATCCTCCATGGTTGATTTCCATTGTACCTTATAGCTTGTTGAAATGTAAAGTGTGCCCTCATATTTGATGAGCAACTCTATGCTATAAACTAGACCTAAGAAAAGTGTTGAAGGATTTTCTAAATCTCTATGCAAAATAAATTAAATCCTATATGTAATTAGCTAAATAATAAAATAAAATAATCTTAAAACTCAAAGAGATTCAAACATCCTTCAAGATATTCAAGATTAAACTAAGAGATGCCAAAATATTCAAGATTATTGTAGATTCATGAAAAATGAGGACAAAATTGGCATTTTATAGAAATTGCAATTTTGGATGGACGGATGAGATTGAAGATTTGGAAAATGCCCTAGAATCAATGGTCAAGGTTCAAAAATGGAAACTCTCAATTAGAGTTAGGGTAAGATTTAAAAATGATTGGACAAGATTTAATTTAAGAAATTAAATCAAGGATGGAGAGTAAATGTGACAGTGAGATGAAAATTAGTAAAATCAAAAGGATAAAGATTGAACAAGAAGATGAGATTTGAAAAAAACAAAAAAAATAGTAATTACTTGATTTATAGAAGAATATTACTATTTTGAATTAAAATTAATTCAAAATATGGATTTAGTGTGATATTAAATAATTTATTTTAAGATTATTTACTAAAAGAAGTGGCAATTAACCATGTGAGGCCATTTTGAATAAATTATTTTATTTAAAATGAGGGAAATGTCAAATAAGGCAATTAAATAATTAAAGATAATTATTTAATTTAGAGAAGGTGATACATTAATTAAATAAATTAATAAATCTATTTAATTATAAGAAGACTTGAGAATTAGTGACATATTAAATAAATAAATAAAATATATTTATTTAATAATCGGGAGGACATAAATGGCAAAGATTAATTAAATAAATTGAGAGCTTTATTTAATTACGTGAAGACATTAGATAATTAGTGACACATTAAATAAATAAATAAGATCTATTTATTTAATAATCATGAAGAATAAAAAGACATGAATTAATTAAATAATTATGAATTATTTAATTAATAGTCGAAGGTGGACAAAAGACATAATTAAAATGTAATAATTATGCTAGGATGGAAGTGGTAAAATAGAGCTTGCAGGTTGAGGTTATTTTTATGTGTCTACACATGGTGTGTTAAATTCTTGAATGTGTTCTATTGGATCCCTTGTACCCTTATACTTAGGCAAAGGTGGTGTCATGAAATGAAGGGGAAAGGGTGGCATGTATAGATTTTTGTCAAATGGAAAGAGGCACAATTCTTCCATGGAATAGGTCTTCTTGTTGGTCCCCAATTCTATATTTGTCATTTGTTGTTGGAGGGCCTATATTTTTTGCATCAAAGTATCCGCAATAGAAGGTGTTGCATTGGTTTGTTTTGGTGTTATGGTGTTGGTATTGAGGTCACATGTCAAATTTGGATTGGGATTGGTGTTTTGTGGTGTGGGACCTTGGTTGCCATATTCATGTGTGTTATTTTGGTTTGGAGTGAAATGGCATTTATATTTTTCCCAAAGGTCATGTTTGCATTTGGTATAGTGTTTTGGAATTGAGTTGTAGGCCCTTGATGTTTTCCTTGAATTTGAATAGTTGGTCCTTGATTTGCATTTTGGAATTATGGTGTAGGTCCTTGATTGGAATTTTGAAATGATGGTGTAGGTCCTTGATTAGCATTTTGAAATGATGGTCATGGGGTAGTTCCTTGATTAGCATTTAAAAATTTAGGTACTTGCAATGTAGGAGTGGGCCCTTGATTGGCGTTTTGATTTGGGATCCTTTGTGGGACAATGTGAACCTTCCTTGATTTATTTGATTGATGTTGATTGGATGATGGTGTGCTTTGAAATTGGAATGAAGGAACTTGGTTTGTGTTTTGAAGGGTAGGTATAGGAATTTGGCTTGTATTTTGAAATGAAGGACCTTGATTTGTATTTTGAAAAAGAGGGTTCATGAAGGTCTTACTCATGGAATTTGATGAGCTTCCAAATGTGAAGTTTTTTCCTTGTGTAGTAGCATGGGTCACCTTGTTTCCGAATGTGGAGATGCTATGGATGTGTGTGGTATTGGTTTACATGTTTTTTTTTTTTCCAAGTGGTATGTTTGACATTTTTTGTGAAGAGGGTATCCCTAATGCAAATGGATTTTGTGTATCTTCTTCCACAATAGTTGAGACATCAAAGCCTTGAGGGAGTTTGGCACTATTTTTGGCTAGTGCATAGAAAAATATATTAGGATTGGCACCAACAATTTGATCATCCATGCTTAAAATCCTTGGGTCTTGTTAAGATCTTTCAAACTCTACAGGAGTCATCTTGTTGAATTCTTCTAGACTTAGATTGTCCAATGTAAAGTCTCTTTGTGGTGTCTCTCTTTGAGGTGTGGATTGATTTGAATTGGAACCAAGGGTGGTGTCATGAAAGGGGTCACTTGAGAAATCCATGTCATTTATTTTGGTTTGTGACCTTGTTTCAACCATGTGAGACTTGCAAGTTGGATAGTAGTGCAAATGTGGTAATGAGGCTAAACTATGTTTTTGGGATTTTTTGGATATAAGTATGCAATGTGATTATGCAAGGATATGAAACTAATGGATTCTAAGGATATCAAAGTTTTATTAGATAATGACCAAGGATAATGATAGTGTATTAAACCAATGATCAAAGGTGATGGTGCAGCTAAGGTTAAGATGAATTTGAGCTATTTTTTTGGTATTTTTGGGATACGAATACAAAATGAAAGTGCAATTTAGGTCCAAGGCTAAAGCTATGATCAAAAGATATGATATGTATCTAAATGAGATTATGGAAATTCTAAGGATATGAAGCCTAAAATTTGAGACAAAGGATGGCAACCAAGCTAATGTAAGTCCAAGATAACAAATCGAAATTTCATTGACCTTTGTGATAATCAAGGTGATAATTTTGACAAGGTTGATTCTAGGCTAGGACACAAGCTTGAGACTCAAATTTGACCAAGGTGATAATGATAAAGGTTGATAAAATGAAGGATTAAGGTCAATGAAAAAATGGATAAGTAATCAAGAACTATACAAAAGCTTACTAGTCCCCCTTAAGTCAGAAATTTGAAGGGGTGAATGTAACCTAAGGTCAAGGATTGATTATGCAAGGTAAGGATGCAACCTAAAGTATGATGTAATCCTAAATGGTAATGCTAGAATGGACTGGTAAAGGCTTGCAAGTCTCTAGTTTAGCACAAAGAGTCACTATAAAAATGATTTGATTGAGCTTGAAACAAGGATTTTGAAAGTTTTTGGTTATCAGGCAATTGCAACGCTATTTTTTGCAAATGCATCATTTCAAGCTGTGGGTTTCCAAAGTACAATTGTGGTTCAGATTGATAGTTGTGGCTCTATTTTTTGCAAATATGGTTTAGTATGACAATCACAACTCTATTTTCTACAAATTTAGTTCAATATAATAGTTGTAGTTTTCAAATGATCAGTTGCAGTGCAAAAATGCAGTTGTAGGCCTGTTTTTATCAATTGTGGTGACAAAATTTTGTTTTTGGAAATTTTGATAGTTTTCACTTGGTTTTTGAATGAGTTTTTGACTAGTTTTGATAAAGTGAAGTTTGGAAAATACTAAATACAATCACAAACAATTGTTTTTGATCTAGTTTTGAATTTGAATTTTTTTTGTATCAATGATAAAATACACATAGACAATAATGCACAATTCCTATGGTTTGCAAGGAAACCACTAGTTGATATCCCTACTTGGATTTCTCCAGCCACTTAAACAAGATGGAAACCTAGAGACTTGGTGGCACTAGCTCCCCTCCACGACACTCACTTCTCGGGCTCACCAAGTCTCATTCTCCAAAGAGGAATTCTTGTCTCTACACATGCTTAGTGAAGGCATGGGGCACCTTCAGAGGTTTGACCTCCTATGATCAACGAGTGTATAAAAGGGTTTTTGGCCACTAACACAAATTGGTTCTTAGTAAGGGAATCCATTCAAGGTGGCCATACATGTGACAAGATTAGCTCAAGACTATGGTCAATCAAGAGGCAGGTCCTAATCCCTTCCTAAAAGAGGATTTTAACATAGCTCACGAGGCTACAGAGGGTGGCACTTTTTGGTATGACACATCCCCACCTATTGCTAAATGACTTTCATCAAGAATCACTTTTCTTATATAGTTGTTTGGAAGAGCTTGGCCTTATCTTTGTTAGTGCTTGGGTAGTTCCCACATTTCAAAGCGGGGTGGAAGGCCCTCTAAAATAAAGGTACACAATAGTGAGGAAGTCTGATGTTTTTTATCTCCCAGATTGCATGAAGCACAAGGAGAGAGCATACACAAACACCTTTACCTCATACTTGCATGTTGTTCATTTTAATCCCAAAATATAAATGTGGGGTGTGATTGTACAAATGCCAAATAAATTATTTTGATCCTCAAGATCGCCAAATGGCATGAGAGCAGAGCATATGCACTCTATGATCATTTACAAATCACAAAACACAAAATACACTTGTAAATTTTAACCTTTGCTTATGATTTGAAGACACTTGGATTCTTTCTATACCAATGACATTTGATGCAAGTTCTTTAATACCCATGAGTGAGAGAATGTGTTTTTTTGTTCATTTTAAAACCTTATGCATAAGATGTGAAAATTCGTTTTACCCTTATGATCTTGATGCAAGTTGTAGTTTTGAAAGCAAACAAAAATAAATAAAATTTTCCTAAATCTAAACTAATAAAGAGCTTGATTTTTTTGTTGATTCTACAGAAATTTGTTTGGGGAACTCCTTAGATCCAAAGCCACACGTTGAAAAGAAATTCTTAGAACACAAAAACCCTAACATACTCAAAAACCCAAAAGGAAAAAATTGAAAGAAAACAAAAAATAAAAAGTTTTATATTGAATAGGAAGTTGTGTCATTCAAGACTATAGATGCATCACTGTGTTGCATCATGCCAAAATAGTTGCGTCACATATTCAAATTCAGGTTCCCGCCCATAGATGTGTCATTGTTCTTCACAAATGTGTCATATGTTTGTACTTGTATTTTTGCCTAATAGTTGCGTCATTGATCTTAACATTTGTGTCATTCCTTATCACTTGCATCATTGTGCTTCTCAATTGCGTCGTTTTGTATAGAAAAACCTATAAAATAAAAAGGTCATACAGATCCTAAAAAATATTTTTTTCACGTCAGGTTCACCAATGTAAGATGGGTTAAAATGAGATAGCCTAGATCCTAGTGACAACCACAACACTACTAAGCCAAAACCCCATCTAAAACAAGAGAAAATAGTCAAATGAAGAGAGAAAAATGAAAACAAAGAAACAAAGCACTCCCCATTGAATTTGAATCACTTCTCTTATCTCTCCTATTTCTTCTTTTGCAAATATGCCCTCGGATTTGTAGTTTAACCTGTGCAAACACTTGCAAATTGCAAGCAAAAAAATTAGAGATAAGTGGTTGCTAAGGCAAAAATGGAGGAGAAAGGCTTCTTTTATAGACAACCATTCGAATGGATGATCAAGATTGAGCTTCTAGAAATATGCCAAGATCGATGGATGAAAATACATGCAACATAGAAAAGGGGAGGTTACAAAATAGACGGTCAAGATTAGACAGAGCCCAAAGACGATCGCTAGTTGAGATTCAAAAATGAGATAGTGGAGGGATAAATAATTTATTTGAGGAAAAGACAAGTGGGCATTTAATTAAAATAATTTATAAAATGATTTTAATTAAATAAGAGGAAATGGGAAAAGGGCATTAAATAATTAATTTGAGTCAATTACTTAATAAAAGGGAGAATTGGGAGATAATAAATAATTTTGACAACTATTCAACTATAGAAGAATTTAAAAGATTAGTGAATAGTCAAATAATTAATTTTAGTTATTCAACTATAGACGAATGTCAATAAGTAAATAATTAAATAAATAATAATTTATTTAATTATTAGAGGGAATTAGTGATGCAATTAATTTATTTAATTGATCAATGATAGAATAAAGGTAAGAAGTGGATTAATTAAATAATTAAAAAATATTTAATTAATAGAGGAACGTGATCAAGAATAATTAAATAATTAAAATTATTTAATCATGCAGAGACGAAGACCAAGAAAAATGATGCTTGTAGAATAAGAAATTTTTTAGTGTCTACAGAAACAATCTAATCAGATGTAAGATGGCACTGCTAGGTATGGATAGCACGACTATAGTTCATATGGCAAGCATGTAGGCTTGTGGCTATTGCAAACTGTGTTGCAGGACAATCACATAAAAGACAGGTCTAGTCAGGTTGCCCCCAAGCTAGACACCAAGATATAAGCCATACAAATACCAAGACACAAGGATGTAAAATATCAAAAATAAGACAAATTATAAGACACCAAATAATTATTTCAAAATAAATTTTTAGAAAGGGGTTCTCTCATCAAGGTATCCTTCTTGTAAGACATCAAAACATCAAGGAATCCTTTTGAAAGAACACTCCTTTTTGAAAATGAAGTTTTCAACAAGGGATTCTTTTTTGAAGGAGTCATTTTGAAAGAAATTTCACCAAGGAATCCATTAAAAAGAATACTCCTTGTTGAAAATTAAGAGGATATGGTTTCCCGCCTTAGAATGATGTGTGCTACGAAAAGGAGTGCATCATTCTAAGGAGAAGAAAGATAGAGGGAAAAAAGAAGAGAGGGGGTCCTCAAGAAGGATAGACACCTCTAAAATAAGTTATACTTGCCCCCAATGCATAGGGGAGGATAACCATGCTAGAGACTATTTTGTGGCTATCACAGAGAAAGTATGGTTGTAGGCAATAGTGTACAACCAAGAATTGTAGTGAGAAGGAAAAGCTACAAATGCCTCATAGCGGACAACAACACAATAGAAGGGAGGTGTAATAACCTCATGAAAAAGTGCTTAGAATGGAAAAGATAGAGGTAGACCTCAATATCACTTGTCATGTGAAGAAAATACAGGCGTATCAATAGATTTGGGAGTGATGGCACCATAATCAAGAAGTTTTTGCATCTTATCCTTCAAGGCCTTACATTCACTAGTGGAATGGCCTAGCACTCAATGGTATACACAAAAATTGTTTTAATTTATCATTTTTATGAAACTTCTTATGTGTAGGAGGAAGAGTAATCAAGTGGGCCTTGATAAGCTTCAACAAAGTATTCTCTTTCTTAGATAAAAAATGAGGAGAAATAAGAAACCCTTTCTCTCTCTTGAAGAGTTTAACTACCCACAAGAAGAACACATAAGGAAAACAAACAATGGAGGAGGTAATGGAGACAAACGAGAAGGATCGTAACCTAAACCCCTTGCAAAAGAGTGAGGTTTTAGTTCAAAAGGGACCTTAACTCCTTGTTCCATGTGCTCAAGACTATTTCATTTGTACCTGTTCTTAGAAACAATATTAAAGACAAATCTATAACATGATTGCAACTCCTCAAAAGGGGGATGATCAACATTAAGGACATTACAATTTTCATTCACATTGTCTCGCAATATAGAAGAATAATAATCTTTGATAGTGGGTGTGAATGATATTCATGTCGGGATGTCTAAGTGGATCAGGTCGACTTTATATTCCCCAATGAAGGATGATGTAAATTCTAAGGAACCCTAATCATCATTGAGACATGCATTTTTGTGAGGAGTAGACTTATAATTTATTACTTCAGAAGGATCTTCTTTAAGGAATTTTTTCTTAAGAGTATCTGTCATAATAGCTATTGTGAAGTAGACGTCAATGCATTGGAGGATAATGAAGGGACAAGATTTGTAAGAGTAGGTGCAACCAAAGCCTAACCAGAAATTGCCATCTCACATAAGTGTACATCATCAGGGTTAGCCTTGATTGTGACTACTTGATTATTATGAATAAATTTGATGGATCTATGCAAGGTAGATGAAACTCCACCCATAGCGTAAATCACGGTCTACCAAGAAGAAGATTATATGGTAGCTTTCTCAACATAACATATACCAGGGTGGGTACGGTAATGGACCCCAAAATTAAAGGAAAGATTATCGTGCCTAAGGATTATCAACCAACATTATCAAATCCATGAATATATAAAGAAGAAGAAGTAAGAGAGGATGATTCAATTTTAATTTTAGGAAATAGATCAATTCTACATATGTTAAGCATCGAACTGGTGTCAATGAGAGTACATCTAATATTGATATTATTAATGTTAACTATTATCATCAAAGGATATGGTTGCTTATGTACTTTCGAAGGTGAGAGATCTTGTGGATAGAATGTAATATTCAATGAATTCACATGAATATGATCTATCAACGCATTAGTATCTGTCATCCGAATAGAAGAAGGCAATATAATCTTTTGCAAGGATTCTTGAAGCATACCCTAGTAAACCAGAGTATTTTGAAGTAAATCCCAAAGTGAGATATTGGTAGGAGTAACACAAATTTTCTCAGCAAGATCATACTCACTTGGTTGCTTAGTTGTAGGTCTAGGTGCTTGAGGAAGACTTGGTTGAGAAGGTGGTAAAGAAGTAGGTTGATCAACATTTATTTTATTCCTTCTAGAATTATAAGTATGGGCTACTACTTTATAAGATCTCGAGCCTCATTATTAAATGGAACATTGTGAATGTAACAAATTCTTTTAGGAGAAGGACTA
Organism: Sequoiadendron giganteum; assembly: GCA_007115665.2. NCBI lineage: Eukaryota > Viridiplantae > Streptophyta > Pinopsida > Cupressales > Cupressaceae > Sequoiadendron > Sequoiadendron giganteum. The sequence continues at coordinate 378,059,042 of CM021104.1, forward strand.
GCCGAAGTCGCATAAATGATTGATCTCTTAGGCCTTTGAGGGGCAACAGAGACTACAATGATATTTATGGATGCATCATGACTAATAGAGGAATTATCTGAAGAAAAATTCTCAATATCTATCCTTGAAGAATCCAATGTGAGAGGAGATTCATCATTCGCTACACTAGTATAGAAACATCAATGTATGACTAAAAAACTACTGAAAACTGCTTATAAATGACTAAACATGGTCATGTGACCATTAGTAGTTTATTTCCATCCATTTATAACGTGGCCAAATTGATGACTAAACCATTTTTGGTCATTTATTGGTTGTTTTAATTGATTGATTTGGTATTATATTTAGTCATTGATTTAGTCATTGATTTCTATAACCAAGTCACTTATTTAGTCATTTTTTATTCACTGATATATTTAGTCGTTAATTTAGTCATTGATTGTTGTTAACTGGTCACTTATTTAGTCATTTTTATTCATAGATTTTTGTCCATTGGTAGTGTATTTAGTCATTAATTTTAATCATCATTTTGACCAATTTGGTAGTGTATTTAGTCATTAATTTTAATCATCATTTTGACCAATTTGGTAGTATATTTAGTCATTTTTATTCACTGATTTCACTAGTCATATATCTAGTCATATTTATTCAATTTTCACTAATTTCTATCAATTGGTAGTATATTTAGTCAATTTAATTATTAATTGATGTCAATTAGTAGTATATTAGTCATTTTAATTGACTGACATTTGAGGATTTAAACATAAAACACATAAATACACATCAATCATCAATTGCACACAATAAGACAACCATTGAGAAAGAAAAATTGTTGAACTTTATTAAAAGAAAGGTATTCTTATAGCTTGCACAAGTCTAAAATGTCTATCTTGCTTGAAAAATTATTAGAAATAGAGTATGCAATTTTTTATTTTCAGCCACAAGATTGAAAATATGAATTACAATACACATAAATGACAAGAAACAAACTTCTCCAAAACAAATCTACAATGATGGAAACACATGCTTGGAGCCCTTCAATGTGAGCAATTCCTCTTTCATCTCTTAAAACTTCTACAACATTGGAAATCTTCCTAGAGCAAGTTGTAACATGCAGAATACAAGAAGGAGAGTGTTGATTTTTTCCCATATATGAAGCTCTCTCCTTCAATGCAGTCAACAATAACCCTAGAATCTTTCCTCCTCTATATGCAATGTTTCATCTGATATGAGAAACAAGGTGTTTCCTTTTCTACCATGCATGAATTTGTGCCTCAATACAACCAACAAAATTAATATTAGTCTCAATTCATAAAGAAGAAAAGTGCATTGTATATTGCATGTTTACAAAAGTAAGTCCAAACACAATAGAAAGAAAAATCAATTAAAAAATTGTAGGAGACAGATCACATCCACAAACATGGGAGAGCTATGCAAAATTTGAGAAATTGGCTTGGAAAATGAAGGCAACAAGGTATTTCCAGATTCAATACTTTTACTTAATGTTGTGGAATAGAAGAAAAAAGAATCATTTATCTGCCACCATAGTGAAAAGTTAGTAATTGCATTTGGTTTGTTAAACATGGCCCCTGGTACAACTATAAGAGTTGTTAAGAACCTTCAAGTATGTTTTGATTTTCACACTGCAACTAAATTCATCTCTAATATTGTTACAAGAGAAATTGTTTTGAGAGATGTGAACCATTTCCATCATTTTAAATGGGGAAAATGTTCTTGTGGAGGATGCTAAATGAAATAATATGAAAAATAGGCTTGCACTATAATAATGTGCACTACATCAGATATCCAATAATAACAAAGGGACATCCATCAAAGCATAAAAGCAAGGATTTTTTGTCATATGTTGTAGTTACAAGTTCCCTATTAGACATACATGAAAATATGGAAGCATAGACAAGGTAAGTGAACTGTTTCAAAAAATGCCTCAAATAAATGTGATATCATGGAATGTCATGATTAAAGGATATGTTCAAAATGGGTTTTTCTGAAAAGTCCTTATAATTTTTTAAGAAAATGCAACCAATGGTTGTAAAGCCCAACTCCTCAACCTTTGAAAGCATCCTTCTTACCTGTGTGTGAATTGGAGCTTCGGATGACTATATGAACATCCATCAAAAGCATATTTGGAAGTGGATTTTTATCAAATATTGCAGTTGCAAGTTCCAATTTGGATCACCAAAGCCTTCAAAAAACCTTTTGCACAATCGCCACAACACCACATGGTTGTTGTTGGGCCTTCATTTATTCTAGGGACAAGAATCTTATCGAGACAGTAGTGTAGCATGTGGACATCCGCACAACATGCATGCATCCCCGATAGAGATTCCTCCACCGATGCAAAAAGAAGCAACTAGGTGCATGGAGCAAGGTGATAATAGTGAAATTGCATTATCGAATTTACATTTTCTAAGGTAGGATAAATTAAATGGGGAATTTACCTAGGGGTGCAAATTTGTGCCATTACACCTAGATAACTCTCCCTATCTCTCTCCCACTCCGTCTCTCCCCATCTCTCTTAGGTCTTTCCCTCCTTCTCTCTCAGTTCTCTCCCTCCTTCTCTCTCTTTGGTCTCTCCCTCCCTTTATCTCTCCCACCGTACCTAGACAACTCTCTCTCACTCTAAACCAATTTCTCCTATTCCTCCCTCTCTCTCTCAAGTCTCTCCCTCCTACTTCCCCTCTCTCAATTATCTCCCTCTCTCTTTGTATCCCTCCTTACCTCCCTCTCTCTCTTAGGATGCTCCCTTCCTCTATCCCTCTAACCCCTCTCTCTCAAGTCTCTCCCTCCCACCCTAACTAGATAACTCCCCCTCTTTCTCAAGTATCTCCCTTTGACCCCCCCTCTCTCTCTCTCTCATGTCTCTCCCTCCATCTATCCCTCCCACCCTCTCTCTCACTTGGGTCTCTCCATCCCTCTATCCCTCCCACCCTACCTAGACAACTCTTTATATCCCTCTCTCTTGGGTCTTTCCCCCACTCTATCCCTTCCAACCCCCTCTCTCTCAGGTCTCTCTCTCCCACCCTAGCCTAGATAACTTTCTCTCCCTCTCTCTCTTAAGTCTCCCCCCCTCTCTCTCTCTATATATATATATATTATAATGTAGTATATAATATATAATATATAATATTAGTATATAGTATATTATATAGTATATATTAATATAGTATATTATATAGTATATATTAATATACTATATATATTATGTATTATTAATAATATAAAATATTATAAATACTAAAGGTAACAGATATCTATTTTTCTGACAAAATCAGCAGCCTCGGGATTTGCCTCGGGGTTTCCTTGGAATTTTGTGTGGGGTGCAATACCTGGAAAGTCAACTAAAAATGCATGTTTAGAAATTTTACTTAGTTTTCCAAAGTTCACCCTTGTGGCTGACGACTTTTTTTTTAATCTAAATTTAATGAAACAAAAAGGGTTTATTGAACAAAATGTCATCTTCCCTCAGTATAAGATATGTCTTATTTTGAATTTAATAGATAATTATTATATATTTTCTACATGCATTATGACTAAAGTCTTGATTGAAAAAATTCTATTATTCTCAAACTATTTCACATTTTTCAAATCCAAAAGATGTGTCACATTTTATGCTTACCATACTATAAAATTTTAAAAAAAAATCAGAAGTTTTTGACCAAGTTATGGGGGTTAGACAAACATTTTTTAATAATTTTAAAAAGTTCCAATAAAAAAATCATTACTAATTATTTACTTGCAAAAAAATCACAAAACAAAATCTACTTATATTGAAAGTTAAAAAAATGTATTTTTTGCTTGTACTTAGGTTGGTCAGGCATACATCTACTTTTTATTTTTAACCTGAAAATTTAGTACTACTGCATTAAAATTTCAAATTTTCACAAAATATATTTACTTTTTTCCAAAAAAGGACTAGTAGCTTAGAAACTACATCAAATTTTCTACAAATTTTGTTGCATATTTTTCAAATTATGTGTCTATTAATTTTTTTATGTCAAGTTTCCTAACTTTGTTTTTTTGAATTTTCATTGCCACTTAAGGGCCTAGCTTGGACCCTCATGATCCTGAATTGACCCAAGCGGACAACTTAACTCTATAATAGAACTAACAACCTTAAAATCCTCCTATTGCAAAAATGAAAGATAATTGAATGCACACTATATACACTTAAAATTGGTCTGGAGAAATTAATTAAATACAATTTATTTAATTAATAAATTTTTAATTCTTCTACTTATAAATAAATCGACAAATTTATTTATATAGTTCACTTTATTCATGTTTTAAATGAAAAAATTTAATTACTTTGTTTTATTTAATTAACTCCCTTTTATTAAATTTGAATTTTAATATTTGAATTTAGTCACATTTCTACTAACTTCTCATCTTCCACCTCATCATGTGTCTCATGAAATTAAATATTCTTAATATTTAATTGGCATTTATCCTCAACAAATTATAACCAATTTGGGACACTTGGCTTTCACCTTCATTTAATTCTTCTTCACACTTGGTAGTTTGTTCTTCTAAAGGGAACACACTCCTTGATTCTCTCTAACCTTTTCATCCTCAACCATCCATCTCTCCAGATTGAATCCAAACTGTTGGTTCCTACCACATAGGTTGATGCCTGGAAAATCTATAAATGGAGCCTCATTTACAACATTTGAGAGAGAGAGCATTAGTAATTAAACTTTGCAAAAATTTAGAGAGAATTGTCATTAGCATTATAGCATTAGCATTCTAGTATTGGAATCTTAGCATAATTTAGATTAATCATGGCATTACCATTAGCTGCATCTTAATCATTGTAATTTCATTGTGTCATTTCCATTATCAACATCATAGCATCATCTTAATCGTAGCATATTATTTAACAATCAATCATGTAGAAGAGTATTTTCTTGCATTTCCAACATCTCGTTTTTTAGGTTGTCATTTGGAAAGTCATGTGCATACACAATTTGAGAGCAACAATGACTTGAAAAATCCTTGGAGATAGAGGACAATGAGATGCCATTAGAGAGTTTATTTGTTTCAACTTGATTTGATTATGTTTTGAATTCTCTATTATAATATTTCATTGGTGTGTTATATTACTTGTTTATGTGAGAAAGTAACAATAGATTTTAGATATCAATAGTGGTACTTAAACGTGAAATTGAGATTGTGTTGATCAACCTTTGCATACATAAGTACATAGTTTCCCAATTTTAAATTTAAATGATATATATTTAATGGAAATATTCCTTAAACAGAAAGAATAAATAAGTAAATAGAATTTTTATTGAAGCTAAATAAAGAATTGAAGTTCATACTAATTTCCTCTAAAATAAGATACAATTTGGTGATTTTAGTTTTATATCCCATATTTAATAATTTATTTTTCTCTGTATGATTCATGAACCAACAATTTATTTATTTTCTTTATTTTTGTATCTGTAATTTTACAAAACACATATGTGTTTTGGCTTGCACAAAACACGTATGTATTTTTTCTTGCACAAAACATGTACACGTTTTTTCTTGTACTTAGGCTTGGATGACAAGCCTTAGACTTGGATGGTTCATTTGCCTCATTTTCGCGTGAATTTTTGCTCCATTCTCATTTTTCAACTTGCTTGCCATTAGGTTTACACATTTTAAATCAAATCTTAGTGAAATTTCCACCATAATTTCACACGTCTTCTAAGTTTTGTAACCATATATTATTTTTTATATTTGAACTACATTAACACAAATTTATTTTTAATTCCTTTCACTAATGTTTCCATAGTTATTAGAGACATATGTATTAATTATTTTTAATAACTTTTGACCTATTTGTCCAAATTTGAAAAAAAAAATTATATAATATTGTTCTACACTTCATTCTTTACACATTGGAAAAATTTGCATTTTCGATTATTTTGGTGCAAGTTATGTCACACACATGCTTGGTGATGTGATCTTCACGATGCATCCACTTTGAAAAATCATTAAAAAAAATACTCAATAAAAAATTACAAAAAATATATTACTTTTAGTACTCACTCTTAACTATATTTCTACCAATGGGTTTTTGAAAATACTAAATGGAACTAAACAAATTGAGGGGCACACACCAAACACTATGCTATGTTTTGTTGAAAGAACAAGAACACTTTTGTGTGTGTGAAGCATTTGATCCTCTTAATATTATCTATTTTTGAAAAAAAAAATAGTAATTGAGAAACTATATTCAAAGTAATACAATTCTTGTTCTTTTGGTATCTTCAAGTTTTGAGTGCATGAATCTCGAATTACTCCTTCAAGTTCAGGTTTAGCTGATTTCAGAATAAAAGTGGCCACTTTTGACCCCCTTTTGTGAACCATCTTGGTGCAATTACCCTAATGCAATTATAGAGAAAATATGAGAATGCATTTTAAATTGGTTGGGTCAAGCTTCAAAAAAATAGTTTTAAAAAAATGTTTTTAAAATGATAAGTGAATGGTTACGAATCATTTTGAGTCATTAAACAAAATCTAAACTACCTTGCATTTCTAGCTTATAGAGCCAAATGTTAGGAAATAAATTGAAATCTAGAATTGTTACAAAAAGGCGCATGTCTTTATAATCTAACTCTTTGTGTAATTATTCACATATGTATCATAGCATTAATTTAACATTTAGCTTTAGGGGTAGTTATCTAAATTAGTTATGATAGCTAATGCAAGAAGCTTCATAGTACTCTTAATGAACAAGCACATGATATTTCAAATAGCCTCTAGTAACTTAATATCTTGGTCTCTTATGAAATATGAAATATTTCATATGTATTTTGATTTCTTGTAGAATTAAGATATAGATCTTGATACGATAGAGTTCTCAAACTTCCAACTCCTTTGCTTTCAATGCTGTTTCTTGAATAGAGTGGAAATTTGTATGCCAATAATTATTAAAATTATTGATAGGGTTAGGGTTGGGATTTAATTAGGGTTAGAGTTACAATTATAAGTAAACTTACAAATGTGGTTAGGGTTCATTTAGGGTTATGGTTTAATTAGGGTTAAGATAAGGTTAGGTTCTAAGATAAAGCTTACAGTTTGGGTTTGGGTTATGTTTAGATTTAGGGGTAGGGGTCAATTAAGGTCAAGGTTGGGCTTAGTGTTATAGTTACAAGTGTGGTTGGGATTAGGATTAGGGTTTAATCAAGGTTAAGTTAGGTTTGGTGTTAGGGTTAGCATTAGGGTTATTGTTAGGATTAGAATTAGGGATAAGGTTAGGTTTTAATTAAGCTTATTAATAATATACTAAGGTTTAACAATATGTTAGGGATTAATAATACATTAGGGTTAGTGTTAAGGCTAGTGTCAGGGATAGGGTTAATATTCAATTAGGGTTAGGGTTAGGCTTATAGTTAGGGTAAATATTATTTTAGTGTTAGGGCTATAGTTAGGGTTAGGGTTAGTGTTTTAGGACAAAGATTAGGGTTAGGATTAAGTTATAGTTAAATTAAGATTAGGGTTCAATTGTGGTTATAGTTAGGATTATTATTCAATTAGATTTAGGGTTCAATGAGGGTTAAAGTTAGTGCTACTTATTAGGGTTAGGCTTAGGGTTCTATGATAAGTAATTGGGTTAGAGTTAGGGTTAGGGTTTAGGCTTATGGATAAGATAGTAATTATAATAGGGATTAGGGTTAGGTTTTGGAGTTAGGGTTAGTGTTAAAGGGTAATAGTTATATGGTTAGTGTTAGTATTATGATTAGGGTTAGGTTCATATAACCCTAAACCCAACCCTAATCCTAAGCCCAACCCTAACTTAACCCTAATCTTAACCATAACCCTAACCCTAACCCTAAACATAAACCTAACCCTAATCCTAAATATTTAATATAATAATAACAATAATGATATAATAATATAATAATAATATTATATATTAATAATAACATTACTATTATATATTAATAATAACATAATACTAATATTAATTTAAATATAATTAAAATAATATAATAATAATATTTTACTAATATTAATAATAAAATATTATTTATATATTAAATATTGTGTTGCGACTATAAACTAGCATTATTGATGTGGGACTTGGATGCATTTCAAAAATAATGCAATGATTGGGAAAAAAATCCTGATGGTAATTGATTAGATTGATTGTACATGAAACACAACTTGTAGAAAGATCAAGAACAAATCTTATGTATGTGTTTGGATGGATGCAAGATTTTGGATGGAGTGTGCTTGGATTTGAGGGCTTCAACATGGATTAAGCATTTTTTGGATCATGCTTATAGAATGGGAATAGCTTTGGATAATTTTTGTTCTTTTTTTTATCATTTTCATGGTGGATCCAATGGCAAGGGATAATCTAAGCCTAGAGACAAGAATAAATATGGATTGAATGGAATGGTTGATGGGTTGGATGGAGTGGAGAGGATATGGATTGATGGAAGGATGTATGGGGAGATACAAGGGTTGAACCCTTCTTGAAATGAAATACTCTCCCTCTCAAAGATGATTTACAACCCCAACAACGGTGGTATCTAATGATTCGTGCCAATATTCTCTAGGCCCCGAGAGGGGGGATTGGTTATGTCCCGCCCGAAGGAAGGGTTTACTCCGGAACATCATCAAATCAAACAAACCCTTCCGAGTGTGATTACATGTGACTACCCTGGTGAAGTCAATGGATTAGGTGTTGCTAGCTCGGCCCACCCATTATAGAGTAGGTAGAGTAGGGCCTAAGCTGGCATAAAAAAGAGACATTCGACTGGACGGATCTGAAGGCTTATCTTCTCCATATTGACCAGGTGGCTAGTCAAATAAGCAGATCCATACCGATGCTTTGGATCCATCGCTACTACTGAAACTCCTCGTGTTCAAATGAGGTATGAGATCAAAGTTTCATTTGTCTGCCTCCTACTGCCCTATACCCCCCACCCAGCCCCACACATGGAACTATTGTCACCGGTCCCTCACCTAGCCTCTCCTCTCCTATTCACATTTCAATATCAGGTTCTTGTTTGAATGAGGGAGTTTGACTTGCCTGGGTCATACTACTACCAATATTGTTGAATCAATCAATCAATGGATCCCCATGTCATCTCTCTTAGGATGGAGGATGATAACTAGACATTCAATTGTTGGTCTCATCGAGTGTCCCTCTATCCTTCACCTCTGGTGTGGGAGACCAGAGATAGTTGAAGGAGATGGTGAGGGTGGGGGGAAATAATAGTTGAGGATGAGAGCTACTAGATGGGTATGTGCAGGATCATGATGGGCCAAAAAGTGGCAATGAGAAAAAAATCATGTTTTGGATCGACTCAAAAATGCAGAAATGCCGAGTTGAATTTTCTAGGTTCAGGTGTCAGTACATTTAGCCAAACCAAAGCCCAAACCTAGTTTCTAAAAGTCAGATATCCAATCCAAATTGGATATCCGATTTGTGGAAACATTATAAATAAAACAACTGACTGTTAAAAGTTCATTTCTCACAGTTTGCATATGCGCGCACAAGGAAAAGCAAAAATCTGATATCTGCTTCTATCAGATATCCGATTTCAAAGGTAAGTATTTGATTTTTTAAATGTTGTAATCAATTTTTCAAGTACATTCTCTTAATTTTAAGTAGTTTTTATGATTTTTTTTTCAAAAGTAGGGTTTTCTGTTGATTTTTATTAAAATCTAGAGTTTACAATTAATTTTTATTAAAAATTAATGTTTTTAAATGGATTTTGATTAAAAACTAGTGTTGTTGATGTATTTTTATCAAAAATTAGAGTTTGTTATGGATTTTTATGAAAAAGTAGGGTTTTTTTTGGATTTTTATTCAAAACTAGGGTTTTTTTACAATAACTTCATTTATATTGTTTAATTTCAATTAGATTAATTAGTTTTTAACTTTAATCAAGTATTATGGCTAAGAATGAAAATGCACAAATGCCAAACGCTCCACCACCTTCACAGCCAAATGCTCCACCACCTTCGTAGCCACCAATTGAAGACTTAATTGGTGAAAAATTGGGGCAATTAAGGGGTATTTATGAAGTTTATAAGACAATACCTCGATTGAGAGATATGACAAACACATTGAAGGAAATAACTAAAAACATAGAAACCCTCTCCACCCAACATAATGCCTTTCATTCGTGGTGAGAAAATATGAGGGAATATTATGGATGTGGATTGTCTTACAATGATGTGAAATATCTCCAAATAACCGAAGCCCAAATAGCCTCTTTATTCATTGACCCCTGCATCGGTTTGCCAGTGAATGTTAATAAAACAAAACTTTCTATAAAATGGTGCATGCATAGGGACATTGTAGCTAAATTTTGGGATCGTTGGTGTATGGTTTTTGATAAACCATCGAACAATAATTTTGATATACCATTTTACTTTATTAAAAAAATATATGTTCAGTTTTTGTTAGGGCATCATGTCAATTACTTTGACATTAAACCCTTTCAGGGCGTCGATGGAGGTATGCCCTAGGATAGACCAGGGGCAGTTAGAGTAGTCCCATGCCTAAATTTTCCCCTTCCTCCCCTTCCTCCCCTTCCTCTGCCACCTATAATATATCATCTAGAGATTATCTAGGGTGCAGCCACACAGACTATTCAGGCTATTCACTCTTTGAGTGGTCATTTGGTTTCACATGCTTCTACAGTAGCTCAGCCACATTCTAGTGATGTTGGCAAAGGCTTGAGTGTTGTTGCATCATCCTCCTTAGGTCCACATATTTGTGTGCCACATACTTTCACTATGTGTCACCATATATGTTTGGGTCATCTTGTGCAGCCCGTTGAGCATCCCTTGGACACTTCTGATTATGACCTCCATGATGTGGAAATTATGGATCAATTGCAAGGGAGTGGAGTGCACCCTATAGAGTCCTCTCCTGCTAGAGAGGGCGATGTTGGAAGAGTGAAACAGGTAAGATTTAAGTTGTAAATTCATAACTTGTATTTGTTTTTAAATAAATATTAATAAGAGATAGTATCAAGTACTAATATTTATTTACATGGTCTATTTAACAGTTGATGTCTGAGGAGGAGCTCACATGGGTGACTGATAGCACCCTTAGGGCCATTTAATTTGGCTTGGACACACACACACCGTATATATTTCCGCACTCACTCGTTTACATTTTTTATTATTTACTTGCTTGTCATTAATGAAATTATATAATAACTTATATGTTTATCTTATTTTCCTCTTGTAGGAAATACCTAGTGCGAGTGAGGTGCAGCCTCGTCCAGACTATGGAGGCACAAAGTTAGATAAGGGGAAGGTAATTGAACTCAAATGGGATTGAATTAAGATTTTTAAGATCTTATATTGATTATACATACATCAACGTAGATTGGTAGTTTCATATGTACTTGTCATTTTTATGTACAGGCAATTATGAGCTATACAGATTTGTTGACAAGTGACACACCGCCTAAAGGAGTAGGTATTGGAACACCTCAAGGAGTAGGTGTTGAAACACCTCAAGGAGGAGGTGTTGAAACACCTGAAGGAAATAAAGAAAAAGATCAACCTAAAGAGGTATGTGTTTATTTTATTTTGTGTTTGGTAAATATGTTCTTATTACCAATAATCGTATGCTAACTTGGATCAATTTTAGGTTTTTGTTCACATATATAGATTGGCATTTCAAATTTTGGTTTGGTATATTCTATGAATCCTAACCCTTTAAAGAGACGTATATTCCAAGTAATCAAGACTTCAATTTTAGAGTTCAATTAAAATTCAATGTATATTGATTTTGATGTTAATTATTCAATTTTAAATTGTATAGTATAACTAATCTCAATTGTGGTTTGAATTTTTCTTATGCAGCTACCTTCAGAGCCAATGAGTGCTTCAAAGAGGCTCCATTTTGATGATCCACCAGTATTTTAGGATGAGATAGACATTTTGGCATGTAAATTTTGAATACATATTGAGATGGCATATGCCACATTTTGTAAGACTTTGTTTGAGTTGGCGTCGATGCCATTTTTGTATATGGACGTACACTTGATTATTGGATAATTTGGTATATAGAAGTTGACAATCAAAATTTAATTTGTTCCTCATGTGCATGATTAAACTCTTTGAAAATTTTATCTTGAGCAATGGTTAAATATCAATGTACAATAACATAAAAAAGAGTGGTTATATTATGTAGTTTATATTTATATCATTGATTACATTGCATTACACATCTTTCAAACTCAAATCATTACTTGACGTTGCATAACTAACAACTAGATGTTCATAGATGAAAAAAATTCAATTACAATATAGTTTTTACAAAGTCAATCTAAGCAGTTATGCAATTACTTCACATTGCATAACTAAAAACTATGAGCAGTTGTCAATTGCATTTGTTTGTCATTGAATTCTATGAGACCACATTTCTTTGAAGCTTTTTTTCAAATAGTCCACTACCTTGTCTATGCTACCTCATTTTTCATACATGATAGTGATCACATTAAGTTGTAATAAATTAAATGATAGTCTATGGCTATTTAATTTATACTCATTTGATTTAAATGGATGAGGTCGACCTTCTTTGATATTATTTTCAAGAGAGGTTGGCCTCCTTGAAGAGTCACCTTATTTTGTATAAATACAACGTGATGTGTGTTCATTTCCTTAATCAAGTTCATTCAGCATAATTCACATTCCAAGAAGAAGTTTTCACTTGAGCAGGAGCAGACTAATTTCAAGGAGAAGTATTTTCGATTGTATCTTTGCATCTAGGAGAGGTGTTATTATTCATTGTATCAAATTCAGCCATGAGCTGGGCCTAAGTTGTAAGCAGATTTATTCTTGTGTTTATTGTCTTATGTGTTGCATTTTTTGAGTTCTTTCAGTTGTATTATCTGATCATTAAAACACTAACATGGTATCAGAGCAGGTTTGAAAAAGATCGTGATCAGATTTGTTATTGCAGCGATACCTCTATTCCCTTCTTTTTTTTTGTCTATCTCTATCTTAGTCAAGATGGTGAATGATCTTATAATTGAGGATAGACTTGAAGGAGCATCAAACTTCACTTCATGGAGATTCAAAATTATGCTCACTTTGGAGGAAAACGAATAGGTTGAGTGTGGAGAGAAAAGTTTCTGAACCTACAGATGTGGAAGAGAAAATTCAATGGAGGAAGAAAGATATCAAGGTGAAGAAGATGTTAGTTGATTCCGTGAAGGACCATATTGTTCCTATCATCTCTAAGTTGAAGACAGTGAGATAAATGCTTAAGACTTTGGAGGAGATGTATGAGATCAACAACACAAGTCGTGCTCTCACCTTGAAGCAACAAATTCATCATGTTTAGATGGTGGAAGGAGAATTTGTCATCACCTACTTCATGAAGATTTTTGAATTGAGAGATCAACTCTCTACCATTGGTCATATTGTTGATGACAAATATTTGACCATGTTGGTTCTTAATGGTCTTCCTTCATCTTGGGAGTCTTACATTCAAGGAATCATCTTTTCTCGAAGTCAGTCAACTTGGATTTAACATTGGTAGCTCCACAAACCTATTCAGAATAGAGTGATCTAAAGAGAACATCCCTAAATATCTACAAAGGTGTAAAGTTACAAAGTGGTGTAACTTTCATTCTCGAACTTGTACGATGAAACGGATTGTTCCAACACGTCCGGATGGGTACGTTTACGCTAGATATGGTCCTCTTTTCACCCAAATACGTCGAATCACTCTGAGCTGCATTGGATCAATGATTTCCCTTAAGAGTCCAAAGTGCTAAAAGGGAGCAATCTTTGACGGACTATTCCTCAAAAACTGTGATGCTTACAGACTCTTCGTCTAATGATATGCGATCATTTTGGGAAAATCTACAATAATCTCTCTCATTTTTTGCTATCTCGAAGGCGCTTTCCTGTGGTGATGAGTTTTTAGTTGAGGGAAAAGTTGCCAGATGCAAGCAGTGTAAAGTTGCAAAGTGGTGCAACTTTCATTCTCTAACTCGTAGGACCAAACAGACTGTTCCAACACGTCCAGATGGGTACATTTACACTAGGTATGGTCCTATTTTGAACCCAAATACGTCAAATCACTCTGAGTTGCATTGGTCCGACGATTTCCCTTAAGAGTCCAAAGTGCTAAAAGGCAGCAATCTTTGATGGACTATTCCTCAGAAACCATGATGCTTACAGACTCTTCGTTTGATGATATGGGATCGTGTTGGGACCATCTACAATAACCTCTCTCATTTTTTGTGATCTTGAAGACGTTTCCCCATGGTGATGAGTTTTCAGTTGAGGGAAAAGTTGTCAGATGCAAGCAGTGTAAAGTTGCAAAGTGGTGCAAATTTCATACTCAAAATCCTACGACCAAATGAATTGTTCCAACACATCTCGATAGGTACTTTTATGCTAGGTATGGTCCTCTTTTGCACCCAAATACACTGAATCACTCTGAGCTACATTAGACTGACGATTTCCCTTAAGAGTCCAAAGTGTTAAAAGGCAGCAATCTTTGATGGACTATTCCTCAAAAACTGTGATGCTTATAGACTCTTTGTCTGATGATGTGGGATCGTGTTGGGACCGTCTACAATAATCACTCTCAGTTTTTTCTATTTCGAAGGTGTTTTCCCATGGTGAAGAGTTTTCAGTTGAGGGGAAAGTTGTCAAATGCAAGTAGTGTAAAGTTGCAAAGTGGTGCAACTTTCATTCTCGAACTCGTACAACCAAACAGATTGTTCCAACACGTTCAGATGGGTACGTTCACACTAAGTATGGTCCTCTTTTGCACCCAAATATGCCGAATCACTTCGAGTTGCATTGGACTGGCGATTTCCCTCAAGAGTCCAAATTGCTAAAAGGCAGAAATCTTTGACGGACTATTCCTCAAAAATCGTGATGCTTTAAAAATATTCATCTCATGATATGGGATCGTGTTAGGACCATCTACAATAACCTCTCTCGGTTTTTTCTATCTCGAAGGTGTTTTCCCGTGGTGATGAGTTTTTCAGTTGAGGGAAAAGCTGCCAAATGCAAGCAGTGTAAAGTTGCAAAGTGGTGCAACTTTCATTCTCAAAATCATATGACCGAACAAATTGTTCCAACACATCTGGATGGGTAGTTTAACACTAGGTATGGTCCTCTTTTGCACCGAAATATGTCGAATGACTCTGAGTTGCATTGGACCCGCGATTTCCCTTAAGAGTCCAAGGTGCTAAAAGGCAACAATCTTTGACGGACTATTTATCAGAAACCGTGATTCTTACAGACTCTTCATCTGAGGATATGGGATCGTGTTGGGACCATCTACAATAATTTATCTCAGTTTTCACTATCTCAAAGGAATTTTCCCATGGTGATGAGTTTTCAGTTGAGGGAAAAGTTGCCAAATGCAAGCAGTGTAAAGTTGCAAAGTGGTGAAACTTTCATTCTCGAACTCATACGACCAAAAAAATTGTTCCAACATGTCTAGATGGGTACATTTATGCTAGTTATGGTCCTCTTTTGTACCCAAATATGCCAAATCACTCTGAGTTACATTGGACCGACGATTTCCCTTAAGAGTCCAAAGTGCTAAAAGGCAGCAATCTTTGACGGACTATTCCTCAAAAACTGTGATTCTTACAAACTCTTCATTTGATGATATGGGATTGTGTTGGGACCATATAAAATAACCTATCTCATTTTTTTTCTATCTCAAAGGCATTTTCCCGTGGTGATGATTTTTTAGTTGAGGGAAAAGTTGTCAAATGCAAGCAGTGTAAAGTTGCAAAGTGGTGCAACTTTCATTCTCGAACTCGTACGACCAAATAGACTGTTCCAAAATTTTTATATGGTTATTTTTACGCTAGATATGGTCCTCTTTTGCACCCAAATATGCCGAATCACTTTGAGCTGCATTGGACCGATGATTTCCCTTAAGAGTCCAAAGTGCTAAAAGGCAACAATATTTGACAGACCATTTCTTGAAAACCGTGATTCTTATAGACTCTTTGTCTAATGATATGGGATCATGTTGGGACCATCTAAAATAACCTCTCTCATTTTTTTCTATCTCGAAGGAATTTTACCGTGGTGATGATTTTTCAATTGAGGGAAAAGTTGTCAAATGCAAGCAATGTAAAGTTGCAAAGTGGTGCAGTTTTCATTCTCAAACTCATATGACCAAACGGATTGTTCCAACACATCTGAATGGGTAATTTAATGCTAGGTATGGTCCTCTTTTGCACCCAAATATGCCAAATCACTTCGAGCTGCATTAGACCAGCGATTTCCCTTGAGTCCAAAGTGCTAAAAGGCAGCAACCTTTGATGGATTATTCCTTAGAAACCATGATACTTACAGACTCTTCTCTAATGATATGAGATTGTGTTGGGACCATCTACAATAACCTCTCTCAGTTTTTTCTATCTCGAAGGTGTTTTCTCATGGTGATGAGTTTTCAGTTGAGGGAAAAGTTACCAAATGCAAGCGGTGTAAAGTTGCAAAGTGGTGCAAAATTCATTCTCGAAATCATATAAATAAATAGACTATTCCAACACATTTGGATGGGTAAATTTACACTAGGTATGTTCCTCTTTTTCACCCAAATACGCCGAATCACTCTGAGTTGCATTGGACCGACGATTTCCCTTAAGAGTCCAAAGTGCTAAAAAACAATAATCTTTGATGAACTATTTATCAAAAACCCTGATTCTTACAGACTCTTCATCTGAGGATATGGGATTGTGTTGGGACCATCTACAATAACCTCTCCCAGTTTCTTCTATCTCAAAGGCGTTTTCTCGTGGTGATGAGTTTTCAATTGAGGGAAAAGTTGCCAGATGCAAGTAGTGTAAAGTTGCAAAGTGGTACAACTTTTATTCTCAAACTTGTATGAACAAACGGACTGTTCCAACATGTCCGGATGGGTAATTTAATGCTAGGAATGGTCCTCTTTTGGACCCAAATACGCTGAATCACTCTGAGCTGCATTGAACCGACGATTTCCCTTAAGAGTCCAAAGTGCTAAAAGGAAGCAATCTTTGATAGAATATTCCTCAAAAACCATGATGCTTACAGACTCTTCATCTAATGATATGGGATCATGTTGGGACCATATACAATAACCTCTCTCGGTTTTCACTATCTCAAAGTTGTTTTCCTGTGGTGATGTGTTTTCAGCTGACGGAAAAGTTGCCAAATGCAAGTGGTGTAAAGTTGCAAAGTGGTACAAATTTCATTCTTGAACTCGTACAACCAAATGGATTATTCCAACATGTCTATATGGGTACGTTTATGCTAGGTATGGTCCTCTTTTGCACCCAAATACGCTGAATCACTCTGAGTTGCATTGGACCAACGATTTCCCTTAAGAGTCCAAAGTGCCAAAAGACAACAATCTTTGATAGACTATTTATCATAAATCGTGATGCTTATAGACTCTTCATCTGAGGATATGGGATCATTTTGGGACCATCTACAATAACCTCTCTCAGTTTTTTCTATCTCGTAGGTGTTTTCCCGTGGTGATGAGTTTTCAGTTGAGGGAAAAATTGCCAAATGCAAGTAATGTAAAGTTGCAAAGTGGTGCAACTTTCATTCTCGAACTCGTACAACCAAATGAACTATTCCAACATGTCTATATGGGTATTTTTACGCTAGGTATGGTCCTCTTTTGCACCCAAATATGTCGAATCACTCTGAACTGCATTGGATCGATGATTTCCCTTAAGAGTCCAAAGTGCTAATGTCAATGAAATGTGGGGGCAAAAATATTTAAGATTGGATCAAGATTCTACAAGTCCTATCTCTTGCATTAGAAAAATCTTACCCAATCAACTTGAATCAATTACATGGGAAATGAAATTCACATGAACTTTTTACATTTTTTTTTTTCGATAAAGTGGCAAGCCACTATAATTTGTTATATATAAATAGGATATATTACAAAACCTGGTTCAAACAAGCTTACTGACAAAAAAGAACTAGGAAGAAAAGCTCTGGTTGTATCTCAATTAAGTACAAAAATATTTTTACATTTTAAACATATCCTTTATACAATGCCAGACATTTGACCCGTATTTCAAAAAACATCACTGGATATAAAATATGCCTATACACAGTTATGCCCTTTTTACATTGTTTCACATTTCAAAATTCAATTTTTACAAAAATTTTCTATTTGAGGAATTCAGAGCACAGTCTTCCACAAGAGTAGTATGTTGGCATTTTGGAGTGACAAGCACCTGTACAAACCATCAAGGTAGCAGTTAAACTACATACAATAGAAAATATGCTTAGAATAACCAATCTATATTATTGTAATTTGTCACATACCTCTCCAAAAGGATAAGAGTTGCCTATTGTTGTACCACGTCCATGATCAATCGTGCCAGGAATATCACAAAAAAATTCAAATAAGAAATCTATATTGTCACAACAAAACAAATGATTAGACTAACAAATCTATATTAATCTAAACAACCTGAATGATGATGAATTAGTAATGAAAACTATAAAAGATTCTTTGAATAACCAATCTATATTACTATAATTCATCGCACACCTCTTTGAAAGGATCGGAGTTGGCTATTGTTGCAGCAGGCCCATGATCAATCGTGCTAGAAATATCACAAAATTTGTCAAATGATAAATCTATATTTTCACAAAAAAAAAGATGCTTAAGAATTGTACCTTCCATTCTTGAATATGCTATTCAAGTGTGCCTGAAGGGTCATCTCTTTGCTTAAGAGTATCCAATATTGCTTCATGATCAACATTACTAAGTGTCCATAGTTTTTTTGTCTTTGGTTTGGCATGATGCTTCAACTACTTAACATTTGTTGCTATAACAAGGTGTGAATACATGAGAATGGTTTTGTGTTTCTTTTAGTCTTCAAATGTAGGTATGCTATTCTTTCTAATCATGTATGTTCACAACCAAATTCCTGCAATCACAACTGAACCTGTAGGATATACGAACCCATCATCATCTTCCATTGATTGTGTTAGCTTGTGTTTTACCTGCACACATCGAGCCAACCAATATTCTGATCTCTCTTCATTCTCTTGTGGTGCAACAACTGCAAAAGCATGTCTTGGATGTAGTAGATCTAAAAGTCGATCGTAATCAAATGAACTTTCCATTGTGTAATTTTTCATGGATATAGTTTGAGATAAAGGAGTTAGATACCGTGCAACCCATGTATCCACCCACTCACTTGACTTGCATTAATCCCACTCGCACTGAATACAAATCTGACAAAAACAAGCCAACTATCGTGTCCAAATGGTCCATATGTTTGCATCTGAGCTTCAAAACGAATGCATCTTTAAAGAATATTTGATTGTATGACAATCCAATTTGCCTCCCACTATACCCTCCTCAACCAACCAAAAGAATTTGTGCACTGTTGAATCAAGTGTCCTTCCCTATGACAATGCTGAACTACACCAATAAATAATAGAACAGTGTTGAGCTACTTCTAACATGAGAGTCTTATTGGTATTTGAGGAAATGACCTAAATGGAAAGGGTTTCCACCCTAGGGTTAAACCCTGATCCTAATAATATTGACATTGTCTGATCCTTAGATTGAAAATTTCTTGATCCTACCTCCTTATGGTGTCAAAGTTGATGGAAGAAGTAATTTCACATTTTTTGGGAGTAGTAACATCCCACTATAGATCTCTCTTTACACATGCAACTGCTCCATCATGCTCCCCTTTCCCATGCCCAGCTTAAAAAAAACTCCAAATATTAGGTACACCCCTCTCTACATGAATTCTACTCAGCCAATAAAACATATGAGCATTCTTGAATTAACTTGTGTAGTTATCTGACCAAATGAGATGTCGACTCAGTGCTATATCATGCTCCTGCAAGAACTCAAAAAAATTCTCAAAACAATATTGGACATAGTCGGACGAGTGAGATCTATCATCACTCATATAAAAATGATACTCTTTGATTATCTTCCGATCCTCCTATGTACTATCAGGTGCATGTCTAAACGTTATGTGGACAAAAATAGCAATTTGAATAGAATTGTAATATTGAGATTGTACCTCATTTTGTGGTTGCAATGTGTATTTTTCATAAAAAACAACCACCAATATAATAGTGTCAATTGGAAAAGAGTCCTTACATATCCTAAATTGTTGATCCAATCACTAAGACCTAGACTATGCCTTGCATATTTGTAGAAAAGATTGTCCTTAAAATCTGAAATAAAATCAGCAACATTGCATTCTTTTGTAACCAACTCGCATCTAGAACCTTCACCTCCACTCTGCAAAGTATATTTGACTATCTCATATCTCTTTTTCTCAACAAGATTCTTTCCAAATTCATGTTCCGAACCCTCATGAAAACATTGAAAAAACTTTGACAGGCCACCACATTGTGAGCACTTCGCATTTAAACAATCATTTCTATAGAAAAAGGAACCATCATCCCTAGAACATATAAATAGATCTAGCAAGTCCCTTGATGATTTCGGAAGATGCATTGCACCACACTCCTACAACATTTCAATAGTATGCAAAGTAGAATGGATATAGCATAATAGTTCATGGTACATTGAAAACTCCACATGGTATTTGCAATAACAAGTATTATGAATCTTAAGAGGCACACAATAAAATGGCTTCAAACCTTCAAAAGTTCTTTGCGAGATTTCCATATTTGGATGTGTTTGATTAAATTTGTTGAACAACATTGTTTGGCTTGATTCCAAGAAATGTTTAGGATGCAGTTTATGGTCTCGACTGCCAATTCTTAACTTTAAAACATCCTTTGCATTGGGTGATACTCTAGAGTTATCATGCCAAAATTACTGAATTGCCTGCTTTACATTATCTATTAGCTTCTTATCAACACGTGTAAGCCTTCCGACAAAATCCCATGTATCATTTTGAAGAGGATCATCTATTCTTTCTCTTCTTGCAAGTGCTCTATCCAAATTTTTACGATTTAAGTCAAAATCAATACAAGTTTGTCACATAAAGTGAGCCTTTTTCAATTGATGGCATACTAGGGCGGTGGTAATGACTCTCCGAGCAGCTCTCTTATCTTTTTCCTTGTTATTTTTTCCAATAGACTTGAGAGCATTAAAAATATTTTTGACAATAATAGAATTTTTTTCAGTCCTCTTGTTCAGACGAATCTTCAATTTGGCTAGCAAAGGTCTCATCTTTTGCATCTTTAGCAATTGTACAAAAATTCAACATTGCTCAGTTAATGTCTTATGGCTAAAATATTGGTTGAAAAGTATTCAATCCCACAACTAAATAGTTCATGTTGACCTCTTGCCTTCAAAATTGTTTATAATGTTATCATCAATTTCAACTAACCATTTAGGGGTCCTTGAAGGTCTTGAATCTGGAATACCTCTTTCTTCCGCACAAGGTTCTTCATTTCTCGTGTAATCTGGTGAAACATAATTTACACTTGCTTCAATATTATGTTCAACATCTTCAATTCCAACATTTTCATTATCAATTTCAATATTTTCATTCCCAATTTCAATACCATGTTCAACATCTTCAATTCCAAAATTTTCACCTTGAAAATTTTCAATATCAATTTGAACATTTTCATTCCCAATTTCAATATCATGTTCTACATTTTCACCTTGAACATATTCAATTTCCTCTTCACTTGAAAGACCATAGGGCTCAGGTTCACCAATATTTAACATACCTTGTCTTTTCTTCCTATAACCTTCTCTATCTCTTTTTCTATATCCTTCAATTTTTTCTTTTGTCATCTTTCTCATACATTTTTTCTTCCAACGACAACTGCTTGCCATTATACCAAATAAAAGATGCTAAAAAACCATTATGTATGCCAAATTTGAGTACAAGATGCTCCAATTTTTTTTATTTTTTTCTCTCCCTGTCTGAAACAGTGTGTTTGTCACCTGCAAAGTGTTGCAAACAAAATGTAGGGTCCATTGGAATGCACAAAAACAACCCACATGGGGTTTTTCTATGATCCACAAATCCGATATCCGATATAATCAGATATCTGATTTGTAAAACATGTTCTGCAATGGTAAGATTTAAGCTCTAGACATCGAAGTTTCACAAATCGGATATCCAATTTTTACACACATAGACCTAAGGGTTAATGGTAGAGAGTGGGAGAGTGGAAGATTGAGAGAGGGAGAGGGAGAGAGGGAGGAGAGTGGGAAGGAGGGAAGGAGAGCGAGAGCGAGAGTGAGAGAGGGAGAGAGAGGGAGAGGGAGAGGGAGAGCGGAGAGAGGAGAGAGTGAGGGAGAATCAGAGGAGAGAGGAGAGGGAGAGAGGAGAGGGAGGAGAGGGAGACAGGGATAGGAGACGGAGAGGGAGAGATAGGGAGAAAGGAGAGGAGAGTGGGGGATAGGGAGAGTGAGGGATAGGGAGAGAGAGGGAGGAGAGAGAGAGAGAGGGAGAGGGAGAGATAGAGGGAGAGTGGAGGGAGAGGGAGAGGGAGAGGGAGAGAGGGAGAGAGAGGAGGGATAGGAGAGAGGGAGAGGAGAGGAGAGAGGAGAGGGAGAGTGGGAGAGAGAGAGAGAGCGAGGAGAGAGAGGGAGAGGGGAGAGGAGAGGCGCTGGAGAGTGAGAGAGTGAGGAGGTGAGAGGGAGAGAGAGGATGGGAGAGAGAGGAGAGGAGGATTGAGAGAGGAGAGGAGTGGGAGGGAGATATAGAGGGATGGAGAGTGGGAAAGTGAGATGGAGAGGGAGAAAGGGAGAAAGGGAGAGTGGAAGAGTGAGAGAGGGAGAGGAAGAGAGGGAGAGAGGGAGGAGAATTGGAGAGTGGAAAGAGAGTGAGAGGGAGAGGGAGAGAGGGAGAGGGAGAGAGAGAGAGGGAGAGGGAGAAGGAGAGGGAGAG